>ML791336.1:39632-55763 GCA_009831015.1 Picea engelmannii
CTTCCAAGCCTTTACCTTAAGTTCTCCCAAACAAAAGATATTCACTTTTCTTCTTCTCCTTCATTATATATAATTATCTTACACAATCATACAATAGATTACAAAAGTAAGTTAATCATGTCATTGTTAGTTTTTTCTAATTTAGCTTTCCTTAAATTATCTTTTCTTATTTTCCCATTTTATGTTATTCATAAAGTACTTCTTTATATTTGTATCTTATTTAAATACTTACTATTATTATTATTATTATTATTATTAAGAGTATGTTCCATTACAATTGTGTAGATTTCTTTCACTTAGAAATAATTTGGCAAAGTGTCAATATTTTCACATTTTTCACTTTTCATTTACTCCATTCAAAAATTCCTCCATGTAACAATATATAATTTATCATCCACTAAAGAGAATTTTGCATTTCCTTATTTATTCCTCCTTGCAAAAATTCCTCGACTTAAAGAGACATGTGTATCTCATTTTCTTTATTCCACCTTACAAAAATATGTCGATGTAAAAAGATTAAACTTATCCTCCATGTAAAGAGATATTTTTATTTTCTTTCTTATTCCTCATGCAAAAATTTCTCCGTGTAAAGAGACATCCAATTTAAAAACACTTGGAAAATTTTCCTTTAAAAGCACTTGGAAACTAGAAGATAATATATTAAGTAAAGGTTGTGGTAATGCAGACATCAGAAGTACAAAGAAGGGGCATTCTTATAAAAATCACACTCTCATAGGCCTTTAGAAGATTGTTATACCTACTTATAGCTAGAAATTCTAAGTTCCGAGAGTAAGAGCGTACATCGAAATTATTTACAGTATAACACTTTGTAAAAATACCTAGACAATACCAAAAGAAACATTGCATACATGATTAACCTAGAGGAGAATAAACCTTCCGACTAGTATCATCCATTTCTTATCTTGATATAGGATAATTCACATCAAGAATTATGAAATTGACCTCACGAGAGGAAGTCGTGTATGATAAGGTCGTTGGGGATGGAGATACATTCATCTAGTGAGGGTGAGCGAGGAGGTCCTTATGTTTTGTTCGAATAACACTACATTCATATTGTAGCTTCTCGAGTGACTGGCGATGTTGGAAAAATATTTCAAGGATGGTAATCACCTAGGTAGAGAGGCTACCGAAGTGAATTTGCAAGGCATGTGTTAAATTTCAGATATCTCAACATCCAGCTCCAGCTAGGAGAAGAGAACCTTGGATTTGGTGCACCTATGTTGTGTTATGGGGCTGAGAGAAATAGGGGGTTCCAAACCAACAAAGAAAGGATACTAGAGACAATAGGATCACAACAATGCAATGTAGACACTTGGTGAAACACCATCAGAACTATAGATTACAAGCCATATGCCTGAAGATGGACGTGAGAGATTAAATCCATAATGGTTAGTCCCTTCATGCCTAGAACCCATTTACTGTGATGATTGTTGATACAATCGAGCCTATCCATGGTAGACATGATAATGCCTCATCCAACCAAGAGAAAGCATGAGAGGGGATTACACTAAGGGTCTAGACATGAGCAATTAAGGTAAAGTGACAAGAGACTTGGTGATTGCATGAGGTAACCATGGAAAATGGTAGCTACATGGTGAAACTAAAATATTGTTAATAAATGAGGGGGAATCATTAAGGAATAGGCATAAAATCTAAAACCCCATTGATTCTAAGGTCTCTGGTTTTTCCTTTTGTATCAATGTTTTATTTTCTGCCTATAAGGAAGTTGTCATAGAAAAATATATGCAAGAAATCTACCTTTCCAAAGCTATAAAGGATAATTTGAACTAAATGAAAAATGAAACTTGGATGAGCATACTGAGGGAATGTGTCCAATTGTTGATTTCTAATGGTGTTTTTAGATTCCACAAAGACAACAATCTCATGGATGTTATAGGCTCCATCTAAGGCGAGCCCTTGAAAGAGGGCATAGGCCTTATCATGGTTATTGGCACCATGGACAATATTGTGAGAAAGAAATCTCTACAATTCCTTTAGGACCAAATAAAACCCCACTTGCTCTCGCTACTCTGAAAATTTCCTTTATAATTTCATGTGCACTTTCTAAAAAAAATACTTGGAAACCTTTATATATATATATATATATATATATATATATATATATATTGTCCTTGACCTTCGAATTTATTTGTAGAACTTCTTTTTCAATTTTACTTTTTTTTTTTTTAAATACCACTAGCAAAATAAATTTGGTTAGAGATCAAAGGAACAACCAAAAAATATACTGCTTTGATACAATTTGAAGAAAGCCTACTTGTTACTTCACCTTAGCATCCATAATAATATGGACGAATCCATATATTCCATGATGAATCAATAATTAATATTTATTATACATTGACATGATATGAGTTACAATGATGTGCATATAAATATACATAGGAAATAATAGTGATGTCTTTTGGGAAAAGGTATGACTTATCATTATTTACAATATAACAAATATATAATAATGGTTTATATAACTACTTAATACAAAATGATTTATACATTATTACATATGGGTAATACACTTTGGGTATATTACATGCTCACTCTTTGATTTTATAATGGGTGTTTATATGATTATGATTTTATTCTTATTGTTTTAGTTATCATACATTTCAATGTGCATATATAGTTATGACAAAATGCACAAATATTTCTATTTGATTTTTACGCCAAAAGACGCTTTCTACAAGGGGATATTAGTGTGGGGCTCGAAATGTAGTAGCACTCTCATTCTCTCTTACAGGTTGGAGAGCGGGATGAATTGTATTTCCTGGGGAGACTCCAATTCCCAATAATTTTTTATCAACTGGGTTTAGCTTGAGTGGTTGGGAGGAATGATTGTTATCCTCCTCAATGAGTTTCACTTCCTACAAGTGACATGTTGAGCTCTTAAAAATAGTATATTATTGTAATGGCTTTGAGCCTTATTGTTGATCAACCTTGTACCTTGAATAATCTAGAGTTTACCTCAGGTACCATCATCAAAATGAGGGGAAGTACTTAAGAGTTTTTCATAGGCCTTTTAACGTGGAAAACATAAAGGTGATGAGGGATATGTATAATTATTTCGATAATTAACATCTATCTATCTATCTATAACGAACCAACGTAGATCCATATTAACTAAAGATCTATCATGCACTTAAAGGGATCAAATCCTTAGAGGAGAAAACCTTCTTTAGAGGGATCAAACAATTCATGTTGCTCAATCCACTCATCAATATCATTAAGAGGGATTGCCACTAGAAAGGGACACACCTTCACTATCATTACATAAACTTTCCCTAAGATTTATTATATTTCCATAACCCCCTATCACTTCAATGCTATCCATTGCGCATACATCTTAAAGGAGTTATATTATCTACTTCAATCCTATCAATTTTTTAGTGTTTTACTCAATTTGGCCACCTTTCTTAGCTATCAGTAATCTTCAATTAGCTAGGAGAGGACTTCCATTATGATAAGGTGTTTCCTGCAAACTTTTCATCATTTATGTTTTGTCTTCTTCGTAATGTGCATAGTCAAGCCTTTGATTTTATGTTGCCATGCACTTAAGATACATCTTGATTTTGTTTCCTTATGCACTCAACAATGCATGCGTGTACAACATAAACCCATTATCTTCTTTCATTATTTATGAAAACCAACATGTTATAGTGCATCCCAAAGGGTGTCGTCAACCCCTTTTAGACTAATTATAAGTTATTTTTTTTATCTTTGCCTGTAAGTCTTTTTTTCTCTTTTGTGACTATGAGTTTAATCATATGTTCATTTTGGGTCATTCCTATATTATAAGGTTATAAGTTGCTTCTATCCCACACTTTGTATCATATTGTAAGTTTTGGAATTTCCTAGTCTATTTAATATGTATCATGGTAAGTCTCATGGTAAACCATTCTTCCCCTCTTCAAGAAGAAATATCCTCAGAGGAACAACCCAATAACCATTGATTATGAATTAATCTTCTTCAACTCAATAATTTTCTTAAATCCATTTTATATATTTTCAATGACTCATTCATCTTTAAAACATAAGGTCATTCTCACTAGGGTGTCTTTTCATTAACTTTCTCTTCTCAAGGTTGTGTAAGTAACCATATATGGTCTTAATCCTTGGATCATATTTTCAATTAAAAGTCTCTCTAATGTGAAAACAAGCTAATAATTTAAGGTGTTTTTCCACATCCATTTCTTGGTTTTAATTTCATTGTAAATTCAACATTCGAATTCATTTATTTCTATGTACTAAATCTTCATAAAAACTTTAAAATCCATGGTTCATTTTAAATACTAATACCATTTCAAAAATTCGCCAAAACTTTTAACAATTTTAACAACCAAAATCATTTGATTTGCTAATATATGTTTCACTAACATTTTGAAGTATTGTATTTTTTTCTTTAAAAATAAATAAATAAAAATGAAAACCATATCACCAAAGTTATAAAACATTTACTTACTATGTAAATTGTTTCATAACTATATCATATATAATAAATATTATTAGTTACTTTTTATATAACACCATTTCTCTATTATCATGTATCCCCATTTTATAATAAATGTTATCTATATTATCATATATCTTCACTTCTCTATTATCATATATCCCAAATCTTATATACCCACTTTATAATAAATATTATCTCTATTATGATATATCTCCACTTTATAATAAATGTTATCCATACCAAAAATGTTTTATAATATCCTATATTTCTTCATATTTCAAGTACCTTAAATTATAACTATATTTGAAAATATGAATAGTAAAAACTCTGATGGATTGCAATCATATATCCCCACTTTATAATAAATGTTATCTCTATTATCATATATCGCCACTTTATACTAAAAGATATCATAAGATACCATATTTCTTCATATTTCAACTACCTTAAGTTCTAACTATATTGTTTAAACAAAGATCATTTCTCTGACTTTAAAAATGATTTCAACTACATTAAGGTATACAAAACCTGTTGCTGAGCATCAAATTTTAAATTTAAGATATTGAGTATTGATCTAGTCAGCATTGTAGCAACGAGCACATAAAGGAGACTTATTACGTTGAAAGGCTTATACTTATTGTAGATGGGCACAATTAATCAACTTTTAATCTAAAATTCTAATTTGATGGCTAACAATTGAAGATGTTGGCACATTCTTAGTCGTCCTCCCAAATCAATGAATGTGATCTACTCTTCATAACTTCCTTGTATTTTTGAATGCATCATTTAACCTGTTTACTTTTTAACATTTACCTAATCATATTAAGAAATTAATGTACCACCATATAATTGCCACATTTTAACCTTTGAAATTACCACATTTGAATTTAAGTTTTAAATTTCCTCAGCTCTATGTACATTTTAGTTGTCCGTGTGTTTCAGCTGTGTGGGAGGAAACTTTGGCATTACGTTTCAGCGTTCACCAACCACTTTGTGGCTGTGCTAATTAGATATATCATAGTTTAGGTTATCAAGATGGATTTCCCTGTAGCTAGGTCAAAATATACTGTTCTACCACTTCTGAGAAAGCCTCGGCTCATTACAATCAATCGTCATCTAACATCGATCTCGACTTTTCGATCCAAGTTGCTACAAAATTTTCATCTACCCGCTTCTCTTATGAAGAAACTAGGTACCCACTTCCTCCAAAGAATCCAAAATGGTGGCTTCGCATCTCTCCATACCTTTCCCATTCTCCTACTCTGTGATTTAAGTCAGTATTACAATTGTTTTGCACAAATTACCCTCTTTTTTTTCATACATGCAACTATTTGTCACATATAAATTCGTGCTATAATTCTCGGCTTTAGACAACAGTAATTGTTGTTAACTTAATAAACGAAATCATTTTCTTCGATTTTTTACCGGCTTTAGACAACAGTAATTGTTGTTAACGTAATAAACCACATCATTTTCTTCCATTTTTTCCCCAAGAACGACAAAGTTCCGTTCCTTTCCAAGAAAAGCATTCTTTAAAATTGGAAAAACACAATTAATGAAAAAAACTCTAAAAATACAATAAAAAAACTTTGAGAATAAGAACAGAAAACCGCCCTCGTATCCAGCATTTTTGGCATTTTTATCAGGCTGACAAATATTGTATTTTAATAACCCACTACTTGTTTCCCATTTTCAGCGATGATTCTTTGTCTTCCTCGTGTGATTCTGATCGGTAGTATTTCCGTCTAGAAAGAAATGCGCTACATGGCAATTAAATCAACATGGTGAACTTTGGTTTGAATAGTCACTCTCGCTGTATTGCATGCATCAGCCGATATCAAGGGAAGTCGCTATATTGCATGCATCAGCCGATATCAAGAGAAGCCAACGAGAAGTGTTTTACGCTCGCTCTCCGGTTCGAGCTATGGATAGAGGACTGCATGGTCATACAGAGATCGCAAAATCATTCTCTGAAAACCGTACCTTATGACAAGAATATATACGCCGCAGATGAGTTGAGCTTTACACATTCTAATGCGCATAACAACAAAACCCTAACAATTACCTAATAGCGCCCACTCTAGAGCAATCCATAAATTATGTAGTTCCGCCATTCCCTGAGAAGGGCTGGCAGTGTTCCTCAAAGAGCAAAGTTCGAATCTCGAAGGGAGCGGATTCGAGCTGCAAAGAGTGACAGTCAGGGTTTATAGATGAACTAATCGAAAGTCTCAGGTTCGAGTCAGAAGTTGAGTTGTTTGAATCTCAAACGTTCATAAAGATGCAGAGTTTTATTTGAAATTGAAGTTCCAGTTAGAATTTAAGGCTGCCTGAACTTTGAATCTTTAGGATTAGGGAATCTTGAGAGTCGTGGCTCCAAATCGTTTGAAGATTGAAGTTAAAATCTCTGATTAAGATTTTTAAGCTTAAAGAACGAGAGCTATAGGTCAAAACAAGTTTGAAGTTCTTGTCTCGAGTGGTTTTTTTTTTTTCAAGTTTACCGTCTGTTGAGATTGAGTCCGTTAAGGGCGCTTAAATATTGTAAGTTCGACTCTCAAATTTAAACATTGAAGTTTAAAGACTGTGGACTGAAAAGCTTGTTTTATATTTTGCTAGCAGATGCAAGATTGTTGAATTAAACTGTTTTGAAGCTTTAAGCTCGCGATCAAGAGTACAAATACGAAAATGTTGATAAATTTCAAGCTTAAAAATTGGTGACCATCGTTAAAAATTGCTTGAATTCTGTTTAGTAGCATTGCCAGACTAGCTAAGCTCTTCTTCCAAATCAAAGCTTGAGAGAACAACTTCAAAGTGTTTGATACAGAAGATCAATTGGCTTTTGTTACTCTCAAGGCTGAGTCGGGCAAGCGAAGAACGCTGGACCGTTAACTAGTGCATGGAAGCGAGACAACCCCAGAGATTGAATCAGAAGGAAGTAAGGCCGTACTAGCCCTGTCACGTTTCTCACTTGCAATGGCGCGGACGTTGTTACTACACTCGTGTAGATTAAATTTTGTTGGAGAACACCTGTGGCCCTTAAATTTTGTTGAAAGAGACAGAGGAAATACCCTATTTCTCCATACAATGAAGGATTGGAGAATCCAACCAGGGATCAGTAGGCCATGTTATTATATCATTTAGTCCATGCGTTGCTCGACTCCAACATGTGGAAACAATAAAACTCACTATTAAAACTCTGAACGTAGAAACCCCATCCCGATGTTTTGAGAGAAGTTGTCCTATCAAGCATGTGTGCGCCTTAAATTTCTTTTATTTATCCAGGAAATTCTCCACCATGAAAATCAATACAATTTCAAGATTTAGAATTCTTAGATATAAAGAATGAAAAACCGCCTGTAATGCATGAACTTCTTTTGTTATTGTATGCAACGTACTTGTCCCTAAAAGCTAAGGCAACATGTATGGGCTATTAATGATTTTATGTTGTATGTATTATTGATGATTGTATGTAAAAAGATAATGATTAATACATTTGGTTATAAAGAAGTAGATCTCGAAAGATGCAATTTAGCTTTGATACTATGTGTAATAATTCTAATTCAATAAAAAAAACATAAATAAATTTAGCAATCTGCAATGATCAAGTGGAAAAAGCAGAAATACATGATATTCAATTACATAATTGACAAGATTGAACAAGAGTTATGTAGGTGAAGACGTTGACTTGTAAAACTATATTTCTAAAAATATGAGAAAGGCCTCTAGAAGATTGACATACTTACTTATAGCTAGAAATTTTAAATTCTTAGATTAAGAATGTACATCAAAATTATTTATAGTAGAAATGTTCGTAAAAAGTTTTAGACAATATCAAAAGAAACACTACATTCATGATTAGTCAGGATAGTTGTATATATAAATTAAGGGTGTCCACGCGACTTGGTTCAGGTCCGTGGGGGGTTGAGGTGATGTCAGGGGACCTGGGCCAGGCCCGCACGGTATGGCTACATGTTATATATAACTATATAATATAAAGATTTTTAGTTTTAGTTTTTAATTTATGAATTGTTTTCATTTAATTTTTTATTTATTTTTTATTTATTTATTTTATATATTTTGATTTTTTTTTATAAATTTAAGGTTTTTTTAAGTTTTTTTTGGTAATTTTTGTAAAATTTTACATTAAAGTTTTTAATTTAGGTTGTTTAATTTGGGGTTTTTAAATGTATGTTTTAATTTAATTTTTTATTTTTTCATTTTTTTTTTAAATTTGGGTTTTGAATATGTTTTTTTAAATGTGTTTTTGTCTTCATTAAAAAAATAATAATTTGTGAATATTTTCTCCTTTCTCTTTATTTAATTTTTAATGTAAATTTAAAAAAAAAATTGTTAGTAAATAAATTTTCAAGTGATTATTTGGGATCAAATTTTGGGTTTTCAATTTGTGTAGGGATTTGTTATCAAGGCCACATTTTCAATTAGGTTGTAATTGCCTGCAATTTTAACATTTAGAAGAAAAAAAATTCTCTAGGTAGCGCCACGTTTTTATTTAGGTGTTGATTTTAAGGTTTTTCTAAGTAATTGTTTTATGTTTTAAGGCCATGCTTGAAAAAGTTGAAATTTTGACCCAGTTAGAAAAAATGGTGCTACTAGTAGCACCACTTTTGATTTGAGGGTTGATTTTAAAGTTTTTCTGAGCAATCATTTCATCCTTTAACCCATGCTTGAAAAACATTGTAATTTTGACCCAGTTACAAAAAATGGTACTACTAGTAGCACAACTTTTTGATTTGGGGGTTAATATTCATGTTTTTTAGGCAAAAATATGGGTTTTAAGAGCTAGATTTCTTGTTTTCAGGTCACATTTCTCATTAAGTTGGTAACTTGTATAGCATCCATTTTTTACCTTGAGGTTGAAGACTTTAGGTCAAGAATTTTGAAAGAGAAATGAGGAGAGGAAGTCGTGTATGAGAAAGCAGTTGCAAATGGAGATACCTACATCTTGTGAGAGAAAGCCATGAGCTCTTCAAGTTGTGTTCAAATAGCATCACATTCATCTTGTAGTTATTGGAGCAATTGGCGATGCTCGAAAAATATTTCAAGAATGGTAATAACCTGGGTAGAGAGGCTACCCAAGAGAATTTTCAAGGCCTATGTTAAATTCCCGAGATCATTGATGTCCTACTCCAGTTGAGAGAAGAGCACCTTCGGTTTGGCACGCCCACATTGTGTCATGGGGATGAGAGAAACAAGGGGTGTCAAAACAAGAAAGAAAGGACACCAGAGACAATAGGATTGCAACAATGTAATGTAGACACTTGATCAAACACCATTAGCACTATATATTGTGATCCATACACCCCAATCTACATGCAAGAGTCTAGAGCCATAACAACTGGTCCCTTCATGCCTAGAACCAATCTACTTTGATGATTGTTTATACGGTTGAGCCTATCCATAGTAGGCAAGATAATCCCACATCTAGTCAAGAGAAAGCGTGAGAGCGGATTAAACTAAGATGTTGAACATGAACGATTAAGTCAAGGTAAGGAGACAATTTGTGATTGCATGAGGTAATCATGGAAAAATGTAGCTACATGGTGAAACCTAAATCTTGTTAATAAATGAGGGAGCATCATTAGGGGATTGGAATAAAATATGAAACAACATTGATTCAAAGGTCCCCTATTATTCCTTTTCTACCAATGTTTTCTTGTTAGTCTACAAGGGAGTGTTATAGCGAAAGATATGCAAGAAATACGCCTTCGCAAAACAATGAACGATAATTTGAATTCGATGAAAAATGGAACACATATGAACATCTCAAGGGAACATGTCAATGTTAGTCTGCAAGGGAGTGTTATAGCGAAAGATATGCAAGAATTACGCCTTTGCAAAATAATGAACGATAATTTGAATTCGATGAAAAATGGAACACATATGAACATCTCGAGGGAATATGTCCAATTATAGATGTCTAATGGTGTTTTTAGAGTCCCCCAAAACAACGATTTTATGGATGTTATAGGCTCGAGCTAAGGTGAGCCCTTGAAGGAGGGTATAGGCCTTGACTTAGTTATTGGTTGCATGGCCAAAATTCTATAGTTCTTTGAGGACCAAAGAGAACCCCACCCGGTCTTGCCATCCCAAACATTTCCTATATAACTTCACATGCATTTTTTTTAAAAACGTGTGGAAACACACACACACACACATATCAAATATTTTGACACTAAGCCCAAAAATTAATTGTAGAACTTATTTTTCAATTTTTCTTTCACTTTTTTTTTTGATTAAATGCCACTAAAAAAATAAATTTGGTCACAACTCAACTGAACAAAATAAAAATATATTTAACTAAAGGCTAGCAAAAACATTGCTTTGATATCACTTGAAGCAAACCTACTCGTTCAAATCCATATATTCCAGTAGGAATCAATAATGAATATTTATTATCTATTGACATGATATGAGTTACAATGGTGTGCATATAAATACACATAGGGAATGATAGTGATCTTGTTTTAGGAAAATGTATGACTTGTCATTATTTACAATGTAAAATATATATTATAATGAGTTATATGACTACTTAGTACAAAATGATTTATATATTATTACATATGGGTAATATAATTTAGGTATATTACATGCACTCACTCTTTAGTTTTATCATGGGTACTACATGCACTCACTCTTTAATTTTATCATGGGTATCTATATGTAGACAATTTTATTCTTATTGTTTTACTTATCATATATTTACATATGATAAGTAAAATATATAAAAGATATATTATAATGAGTTATATGACTACTTAGTACAAAATGATTTATATATTATTACATATGGGTAATATAATTTAGGTATATTACAATTTACTTATCATATATTTCAATGTGAGCGATAAATAAAATATTTTAATATTCACCTTACATAAAAGATTTATATATAATAATAATAATAATAATAATAATAATAATAATAATAATAATAATAATAATAATCTATTTTTAAGGTCACGTCCAAGCCAGACACTAAATTGGTGTACCTCTGGCACTAAATTGGTGTACCTCTGGAGTTGAACCCGTTTCCTTTTAGGAGGAAGTATAGGTTCTTAACCATTAGGCCCACTCGGGTTGTATAACAATTGAAAGTAAGAAATTTGTTATTGTGCTGAAAGACGCTTTCTACAACTCACTATGAGGGAGATGTGTAATTCCTTTTGTGTTCAATGTGGAGTTGACATGTGACATTTACAAAAAATATTAATATTAAAAAATTTCAATATCTACCATAAATCAAATATTTCAATGTTCACCTTAAGTAAATAATTGTATTTCAACTATATATATATATATATATATATATATATATATATATTAATTCAAAGAAAAAGATTACATATTGTATTGATAAGCAAGGGCAGAGATGTGGTAAAACTTGAGTGGGTCTAATGGTTAAGAACATGGGTTTTTTCCTGGGAGGTCATGTGTTCAATTCAAGTATCGACACTCTCATTCTCTCCTACGAGCTAGAGAGTGGGACAAATTATATTTCTTGGGTGGACTCCAATTCCCAATTTTTTTTTTGTCAATTGGGTTTAGCTCATCTCATTGTGAGGAATGATTGTTATCCTCCCCACCCAATTTCAATTCCTGTAAGTTAAATTCCTACTTCGAGCCTTTTTGTTGACACACCTTGTGCCTTGAAGAATCTAGGGTTTACTCGGGCACCATCCTCAAAATGAGGGTAAGTACTTGGGGGTTTTCCCCGGGCTTTGTAACCTAGAAAAAAGAAAGTGATATGTAATTATTTATGTACTTAAGATATATATCTATATATATCAAGAACCATAGTAGATCCATCTTAACTCTCGATCTATCATGCACTCAGAGGGATTGAATCTTTAAAGGTGAAAACCTTCTTTAGAGTGTAAATTTTCAGGAAAGGTTTTCACCTCAAGGAATTTGATCCATTTCGTCATATGATAAATTCACAGTTAAGATGGATCTACAATCGAGATTAAACCATTTCAATGGTGGGTTGTTGAGTATGAGGAAGATGTGTCCTTTTGTGCTCAACATGAATTTCCCACACACACACATATATATTAAGATCAAGAACCAACATAAATGCATATTAACTCTAGAGAGGGATTTGATCTATCATACATCAAGAGGGATCAAGTTCGTCAAGGTGAAAACGTTTTTGTAATTATGAAAAACATGAGCAAATTTGTGTACCTCGAGAGATTTCATCCCTCTAGGCGCATGATAGGTTCTCTCTCACACACACACACACACACAAACACACATCAAGATCAAGAACCAATGTAAATCCATCTTAACTCTACAGAGGGACTTGATCTATCATACATCAATAGGGATCAAGTTCGTCGAGGTGAAAACTTTTTTGTAATTAAAAAAAAATTGAGCAAAGTTTTGTGCTTCTAGGGATATGATCCCTCTAGACGCATGATAGATCCAAAGTTAAGATGGATCTTGATTAAAACATTTCATTGGTGTGTTGTTGAGTATGAGGAAGATGTGTAATTTCTTTTATTGTCAAAATGGAGTTGACACATGGCTTATATATATATATATATATATATATATATATATATATAGCCTAAATTCATCTTAACTCTTAATCTATCATGCTTGAAGATAAATTAGTCGAGGTAAAAAAACATTAAATTAATCTATCATCACTCTTAACTCATAATAGATCCATAATAAAGATGGATCCTGATATTCATACTATTATCTTATTTGATATTCATACTATTATCTTATTTGTTGATATAAGGACTAATCCATTATCTTAATATATTGATGTGTTGATATAGTTGTTTTTAGTGGAAGACTGCCATGGTTTCATGCATAGTGTTTGTCCTTGGTCACATCCAGTCCATGTGCTTCCTTTTCATTCCTTAGTTATGGCATTCCAAGCCCTATAACTTTTAGGAGTTTGTGTTTGTTTTAAGCCCTCCCTTAATTATTTATTCCTGGGTTTTTATTGTTATGATTGGTGTAAAGTATTGGTCTACGGTTAAGTCTATGAGCTCATATTTGAGTCTCGTTTAGAACCCTATCTTGAAACCCCTACCCTTCTCGGACTCCTTCAAATGGCAACTACATTTTTTTTTAGTTTGGCAATGATAAGCCCTATCAAAGGAATAAATATAATAGTTTGTAGTTGATAATGCGTAGATGAAGATTCAACGTTTGACTATGTATTTCTCAATAAGAGTACATATATTCGACGGCTTTTGTATATAAATTTCCGTCAAATCTACCGCAAATTTCAGGAAAACTAATTTTAACAGAAATCATCTAACAAAATAAAAACTCATGTACAACATTTGAATTTGGATTAAAAATAACATGATTCTGTGCGTGCAAAGGGACAGAAATCTGCTTCGGACGAAAATGAGTGTAAAGAAACTGAAACCTGCGTCCGAGGAGGGCACAGATCCGTGCATTTATCTCATCTTCTACATCACATTTTTTCTCTGAAATTAAACTGATAAACCCTAAATTCAGAACAAAATGATTAAATATTGAAACGGCAGTCTTACCTTGGGATATGTCTTTTTCTCAACATTAATTTCCTAACTTCTTCTCGTTCGACGGGGTTGGCGTTTTGGCAGCCGTCGCTTTACTGGGTGGCACTTTGCCCACAAGCGTTTTATTCGGCGGCACTTTGACAGCAGTCTTTTTCGGGGACTTTTCGGGGAGTATTCGCGAGGGTCGAGGGATCTGGATCGCCAGATCCAGTGAATTTTCTGGACAATTGATCATGTTTCTCGTCAACTTCTGCAGGGACAACGCCTGCAATGGATCTACAAACTTACTAGAATTTTGGACAAATTATCGCATCACCGGACTCCAATCCATAACAAATAAACAGAGGCTTATTCGACAATCAGGCGTACAATTCACGTCAAAACCCTAAAAATTAAAATAAAATGAGAAATGAATAACCGCGGGTCTATCTTGGGTATTTTGTCAATTGGGAAAAAAACTGAGAAATAAATAACCGCGGGCCAACTTGGGCATTTTGTCAATGTCCTTGGAAACCTTCTTGATGAATTACCTGTAAAATTTGACAGTCAATCATTACTGTCAAATATTTCATTGTGGTTACCACCCATGCAAAGATTTAGAAATAAAAGTCAACGGATCTGTCATAAGAGATTTTGTACAACTTTCTTTTCTATTTTGGAAGTTTCTGACTTTTTACATTATTTATTTTATACATTTTTTATGTATAGATTTTTTCTATATAGAAGTGGTTTTTTTGGTTTTTTTTAATAATAAGAAATTAAATTTGGTTTATAGAATTTAAAAAAGGGTAAAATATTATTTTAGATTCTTTAAAATTGTATTTTTATTTTTAAAAAGTATTGAGAGAAACATTCCATGATAACCATAATTTTGAGGATTTCGAAGGTTATGAATGTTTGTATTATGTTAAATATTTTTAAATTGGGATCTAATTTGGGTATAGGCAATCTATTTTAAGAGAAAGTGTTTTTCATCTTCAATCCTCCTAGTATCACAAAGATGACATATTCTTTAGTCCCACTGTGTTTTTAAAATTGTCCTAGTTTCACTATGCAACTTGTGAGAGTTTGTTCTTATGTTAGCAATGAGTTTCTTCTTATCTGAGCAATGTTGATTTTCTTCTTTTCACTTCTAAAAAATGAGAGGTGCTTTTGATATTCTACATTAGGGTGACCACCTACATGTACTATATTAATTTTCTACCCATAGGTGTATTCTACAGTCTAGTATTAGTTCGACGTGTCATTTCATGTATGTTGGTATTGCCCAATGATATAACCATGAGTTTCCATCTTTATGACATCCCTGCTTGATTTAGTTTATCTCCTTCATGTACATTAGGTAATTAATCATAGCAGTGCTCTCAATGGTGGAAAGACTAACTTCTATGAGGAGAATAGGATATTAATTTTGAGATTATAAGTTATAAAATTATTTTGGATATCTTCTATCTTTCTCTAGGATTCTCTAGAGATACTAGGATTCATAATTTTTTTTACCTCAAAGCCAAAGGTATACTTATTTACAATTGTTTTCTAGCTCATAATAAGCTTTACACCCTCCATTTATCATTTTCTCAGAAAATTTTTAGTAGTGATGATGATGATTAACGTCCACTAAGACCTAATTGGTCTATCGAACCTTAAGAGGGTAAGTGATTACTTGTGATTCTTTAGAATTTTGTTTCTTTGCTCGAAAAGCATTAAGAGAATCTTTCCAAGATCACCATACTTTTGTTGAGTTAAGAGGTTAGGAAGGTTGGTAGTGTGATCAATATTTTGAAAATGAGATCTAATATGGGTATAGGTTGGACAATCTAAGAGAAAGTGATTTTCATCTTCAATCTTCTTAGTGTCACAAAGGTGACACACTCTTTCATCCCATGGCATTTTAGGAATTGACCAACGCCCAGTTTCACTATGGAGCTCGTGAGAATTTGTTCTTATCTTAGCAATGTTTATTTTTTTCTTGACACTTGGCAAAAAAGATAGATAATTTTGATCTTCTAGATTAGGGTTGATTACATCTTTATAATACCTTAATTTTCTTTTTTCCTCTAACTCTTTATCACACCACATTTTTTCCTTAAATTTTGATTTGACGTTTTTTTTAAT
>ML791336.1:57163-68013 GCA_009831015.1 Picea engelmannii
TATATATATATATATATTATAATGTTAATGTGTATTAAATAAAATTAATAAATCTTGATCTCCTATGTTAAAAAAAATAAAATAAAAACGAGTCATTCAATAAAATTAATTGACATATATTAATTTTAAATGTTTATACATGGAACTTAGGAATTGTGGTATATGTGGTATATAATAAAATTAATAAATTTTGATCTTTTATGTAAAAAATAAAGAAAAAAATAAATTTTATATATGTATTTTTTATTTTATTTTTCATTTTATAATTAAATTTTTATAGATATTAAAGTTTTAATATTGTGTTAAATATATTTATATAATTATTAATACAAATTAAATTAGTAATTTTGATATTGTAATTGTTGGAATAAGAACAACTTTGTCCTCTATTGACCTTCAATTTTATTGAAATAAGATTTAAAATGTATCATTATGTAAATACATTGTAATCTAAAATATCATTATAGTCTAAAATATTTTTAATACAATATTGAAACTTTAGTATCCATAAAGATTTGATTAGAGAATAAGAAACAAAATTGAAAATACATATATAAAATTTTAACATCTTTTTAAAATTAAACTTTACATAGATAAACTTCAAACATATTTGTAAATGTGAAACATTATTCTTGTATTGATTAGAAAAAGTTAAATAGTAATACTCTTGTAATATGAAAATACAATGAAAGTCTGTGATATGGTTGGTTGATAAGTACATGCATTAAAAGTTTTTCATATCCAGACTTATAAAGTGAGTAGTATTAAGTTTCTTTACTTATATAATTTTAAAATAATATTTAGTGTATTTTAGTCTTTATTTTAATATTTGTAATAAATTGTGTATTTGTAACAACTAAATAAAAATATTTACATTTTAATTTAAAGTTTTCAATTTGGAAAACTAGTTCCCATATAATTATGTAAATATTTAATATACTCCAAAAAAAAACCATAAAATACTTATATTTTATAAAGAAATATTTACTATTACATTCATTTTAGAGTTTTTAAACATAAATCTTCAAAATAAAATATTTACTACCACTTTCATTTTAGAGTTTTGTATATTTACTACCACATGAATCATGTTCTTTCTTCCCTTGAACCACAATTTTATTGAATACAATAAAATAAATGTTATTAAAAAAAACATAAAACATAATAAATTCTTCTTATTAAAAATATAAAAAAATAAACTTAAAAAAATAAATTAATAAATACATAAATGTTAATAATTTTGGAAAATATTCTTGTAAAAATAATAATCCCATAAATGCTAATTATTTCTTCAATTATTCTTATCTAAAAACTGTTTTTATAAATTATTGAGCAACTACAAAATTAAACCCTTCACAAAAATATAAAATATGATAACTTTATATACTTTTCTAATTATTTGACTAATCCTACATTAGGACTTTATGAAATGATAACTTGACTTTGAAAAACATGAAATCCTCACGAAACTTTGACGAATGCACACCATTCCTCGTAGTAGGTTCTACCAATCTCCAGTTCCCGTAGTAGAAGAATGCACCCAAGTTGATATTTGTAACTACTTTATCAACACATTAGCCAACATTGCAGGGCAGTGTTTAGTATCAGATATAATTTCCCACATACATTTATATGTATTTTACTTTAATGATTTTTGAGATTTTATGATTTTGGAGGCATTGAGTAAGATTACGTGTTTTTTTCCACAACATTTTTGTAGACTTTAGTAGTCAAATCGCTCTGAGGTGGGCCCTTGTCCCATAAATAGAATGGTCTCATCCACAATTTCTTTTTGATCAATGGAACATGATATTTCAATAAATTATTATTTCATGTTGACACATATTTATGGTTATTTGATGTGCTACAAGCGCAAGTGATTTGATATAGTTTAAGTGAGAGAACCAATGACTATATGTACCTTACGAAATCCCATATGCATGAGGGATTTTATTTACGACATATAATTATAGGATAAGGATAAAATAATGCTCTCATGAAACTTATACAAACTACCCTTTATATGTGTTACTTGGGGCTAGAGAGCCTTTTAGATACCTTGGGCTGCAAATCCCCTGAAATATCAAAATTCTAGTAGAACTCCAAACCAACATTGTGACTTTCGATTCTTAATGTAGACACCCATGCAATGAGTTTTAACACCATCCCAAGAGCCATGACATATACAGACTAATCTTAGTAAATGGATCCATGCCATGGAAAGTGGGATCATTTTAACATCAACAGGGGGATAATTGGGGATCATGAATGTTATCATTTGAGCACCAAGAGGGGGATAACTAGGGGCAATGAATGGTGGGATATTGGATAAAGTGTCTGAGCACTGGGAGGGGATAAATGGGTTGTGAATGATAAGAGATTTAATGAAGACAAATTGATTATGTTAATTCTCATGGTCGATTATTGATAACATTGTATGCTTTGGTATTATTGTTTCACAAGCATTTTTCATTATGAAAAGAACATAGATTAAGATTATTGGCTGATCATTATTAGTACATTTCATAGCATAATTGTGATAATTACATTGGTGTATATCCTTGCATGTATATTATTATAGAAATAGCTAAACAAGTAGGTAACTCATTAACTTGAGCTAGGCCTGGGGTCAAACCAACTAGCTCCCACTATAACCCAAGAGTATAAAAAACATCCCATAAGTCAGATGTACCAATAACTTATGAATTTTCAAGGGTTAGAAGACACACCCACATTTAGGGGGTTCCACTCGTGAAGGGGCACCTATCTTTCTAGTCTTATCATAATGTGCCTAGTCTCATTGGGGATTTGAACTTGGGTAGTGATAGTGCAAGACCTAGCTCCCCACATATTAAAGTGTTGGTTGGTAGTTGGAAAATATTATCTTTGTTAATATGCATATCTTTAACCTCTTCCTTACTCATGCCAATTTGCATTATTCTCTCATCTTGGTCTTTTATTCATAGGTATTGAATGATTGGTGAGGGGCATGTATAATGGAAGCAAAATTGGTGTCAAGCGAAGTGGCCAAAGGAACATGAGATGACTCTTTAATATTTCTAAGGTCACCAATTGGGTTTTTTATTTCATCTAATCAATGTTTAATTTCTATGTATGGGTCTCATGGAGGTGGTAAGGGGTTAGGGGTTGGATTTGAATCCATCCTAATGGAATAAAAATGGATTTAAACAATAATAGAATAATTTTACAAGTTATTTAAATTTGTATAATTAGTACTATTTAATAAATTTGTATAATTATCCTTCAATTTTTTAATGTCATTCTATATTTTTCTATTCTTCCAATCCAAGATGAAATGAAATCATTTTTCCTTGTACTCTCAAACATTCCTACTAGATATTAGCAATATAGTGCCAATAAATAGGAATGGTTTCAAGAACATATTTAACAAGTGTTAATCTTCCTCCAGTAGACAACCACCCGTTACACCATGTAATTTTCCTATCTTCAACATTTTTATACAACCAAATGCAATCGCATAATCCATAGTCATTAGAATTCACCATAAAAATATGTATTTGAAATATTTACTAAATTCAATGCAATGGAATGAAAGTATCCTATATACTTCTTCTTGCCCTGTTAAACCTTATGAAAAGATATTAATGATTTGTTTACATTAATCTCCATTCTTGCAATTGAAAAATATAGATCACAAATCTCTATATACTTTAAAGCGAAAAATATAGATCACAAATCTCTATATACTTTAAAGCCTCTGAGAGGGTACCATTCATGAATAAGAATACATTATATAAAAAAAGAAAATGGGTTAGTGCAATATCCCTTCCTATGTTTACACTTTTGATTAACTCACTCGTATGGTATGCATTTATTAAATCGTATTCAATCCTTTTCCACTCAATCCTTTTCCTGTAATAAGAAAATCAACGAAGATAGCCTAACAACCCTATCTATGGCCCCAAGAATTTACAAATGTCTAAATAATTGACATTTTGATCCTTAATAATTTTCAACCATAACTTATAGATAAAATACAATGGAATCTCCTTGTTATTGCAGGGATATTTGTTAAATAGCATGAACCACCTATCTATCCAATTTCCTTGGAATGGGTGGAATGTGCACTAGTCCATGGAAAGACACATATTTCTTGGATTAAGGGGTTGGTTGGTTTTAGGGTTAATAAATAGTTGGAAAATATTTTTTGGTCCATGCAAAGATGCATCTTTCTCATACTAAGGGGTTGGTTGGTTTTAGGGTCAATAAATAGTTGGACAATATTTTTTGGTTTATACAAATATGCATCTTTATTATATTAATGGGTTGGTTGGTTTTATGGTCAATAAATAGTTCACTCACCTAGTGCATCGACAGAGTATGACTTGCAAGAAATCCTCCAAAGTGCAAGAGAATTTGACTTTAAGGACCTTGCAAACCATAACCCAAGGGAACCATACCAAAAAAAGGAAAAAAAATGATATTTTGGGTGCACAACCTTGCCTCTTGCATCCTGGTTGCGAAATTGATACACTTTTTGTTTTGTTAACAATTTGGGCATTTCGCCACTCTAGTATTATTTAGAATAGAGTATAGCTTCGTAGGAGTAAATAAAAGAGTTTGGGTCCTACCTGCACCCTTATTTGATACCAATCTCATTGGATTCCCCTTTTCATCCTGACCATTGTGATACCTATCATTTTTAGCCATTTTTCCCTCGTTGAGCCATACACTTCCCACCACCCTTATTTCCCACTTATCCCATTGATTTCCTCTCGTTTCCCTGATCGTAGTGGTATATATCACTTATCCTCTTTTTTGTCGGTGGACCCACGCTTATTTCCCTCATGGCTCCCACCTTCGAAGAAGAAACCAATCAGAAACTAAATAATGACCTTACTTCCCTGAAGGCCCAAGTGAATACTAACATTCCTTCCATTCATTCCAAATGGAATGCATACAGGAACAACTAGGTAGGAAAATTAATGCAGTCAATTTCACTCTTAAACAATTCCTGAAAAAATTCTAGGGTCCTTCCTCCACTGACCCACCTATCGATAATGAAGATATTGACTCCAAACATCCTTTGAACTCTCATTCCAACTCCCTACCTCATGACCCCCATCTTCCCCAATTTGAGGTGAACAAATTTGATGTCTTGAATCCAACAGTCTGGGTCACTTAGATGGAACACTATTTATCCCTGCATGTCATTACTGATGAGTTGACCAAGATTCATTACATAATTTTCTATTTGGATCCAAAATGATGGAAATGGTGGTGGTGGCATAGAAATACATGTCAAGGGTATGTTTCTTGGTCATAGTTTGTTGTTGACGTGTATGAATGCTCTGACATGGACACCCACCATTTAGTATGTCTGACCAAGTTGAAATAGTTGAAATAGTGGAATATTTTATTACTGCCTTTGAGCACTTGGTTTTCTGAATGAAGGGCATGGAAGATGTTTTTTTCTAGGAATGTTTTATCAATGTCCTCAAGGATGAAATATGATCCCAGGTCATAATGGATCTCCCCTAGACTTGTTTGGAGGAAACTAAATGTGCCAAGGAGGCACAAAAAGTCATCTTGTCCTAGAGAAGAAAACCTACTTTTGTTCCCCATCCGAAACCCACCACCCCTTCCCCTCATGACACTCCTCTAAAGGTCCAAAAATTAACATGGGCATAAATGGTTGAATGCCAACTCAAGGGTCTCTACTATAATTGTGATGACAAATATTTTCCAGGGCACAAGTGGAAATAACAAAATCTTTTTATGTCCATTTCATTGGATGTTTCTGATGAATATGTTGAGGTTTCCCCTAAAGCTGAGCTACCACAAACATATAATATTTCAACACCCTCTGATCCTCCCAAAGTTGAACCATTTATTTTTTTGAATGCTATGATTGGTTTTCTTTCTCCCTAAACCCTCAAATTGATTGGTTACATTAAGCACATGAAATTCATAATCCTAGTTGATGGGGTAATCACTCATAATTTCATGCATCACCATATTTCTCAAGAAATCAATTTCTATATTTGTGTTGTCAGCAATTTTCAAATAATAACTTCCAATGGTGATTCCATGAAATGTAGGGGGTGTTGTGAAAATGTGCACCTACAAATTGGTCAGTATAACCTAAAATATCACATGTTTTCTATTGACATGGGTGGTTGTGGAATTGTGCTTCGTTTTTAATGGTTACATAATCTTTCCCCAATAACCATGGATTTTAAGGATTTAACCATGCAATTCCAACAAGAAGGAAAATAGTATAAATTCCAAGGCATTACAACAAATTCTCCAGAGATCATCAATTCCCATTGCATCGAAAAATTTATCTAAAAGGTAATTTTGGTACCATTGCCCAACTCTATTCCATTCAAGAAGTAGAGACACCCTCGGTACACCTCGACCTTCAAGTTATCCTTTCCTTCCATCCCTCCCACAGAGACCATTATTACCATTCCATTCCTTTAATCTAGCGTAGTCTTCCTGCCAATGTTCACCCTTACCATCATCCATTTTCTCAATAAAATGAAATTGAGAAAATTGTTCAAGAAGTGTTAGAATCAGGTGTTATCCATCCTAGTACCAACCCCTATTCTTCCCCTGTTTTTCATTTTCCTCAAGAAGGAAGGCACTTGGTGAATGTGTCTTGATTTTCTTTCCCTTAAAAAACTTACCATCAAGGAAAAATTTCCCATTCTTTTCATAAATGACAATCTATATGAACTCAGTGGGGCTCGATACTTTACCAAAATTAACCGTTAGGGCTACCACAAGATACGTATGAAAGAGGAATACATCCCCAATATTACATTTCGCACTCATGAGGGCCACTATGAGTTCTTGGTCATGCCCTTTGGTCTCTTTAATTCCCCCTCCACTTTTCAAAGTCTCATGAATCATATCTTTCATCCTTTCCTTCTTCACTTTGTGTTAATTTTCTTTAATGATATTCTCATCTATAGTAAAACATGGCCAACCCATCTCACCCATGTAGATTAAGTTCTCCATCTCCTCTCCAAGCACCAAAGTTTCCTCAAACAATCTAAATTTTCTTTTGGTTCCTTTGACTTTAAGTGCATGGGTCATAATGTTGGAAAGGATGGTGTAAGGGTAGATCCTAAGAAAATTGTAGCTATGCATAATTGGCCTCGCCCTAAAATTCTTAAAAGTATATGTAGTTTCCTTGGTTTAATGGGTTGTTATCACAAGTTTGTTCAGAATTATAGAAATATTGTGGCTCCTCTCAAAACTCTTCTTAAAAATAATTCTTTCAGTCGGACTTCAACAGCTGAACAATCATCCGAAGCCTTGAAATAAGCTATACAAGCTACTACTATATTCACCCTACCTGAATTCAACAAGATATTTTTTTTGGAATATGATACATCAGGGAGAGGAATCAGGGTAGTCCTCATGCAAGATGGATGACCTCTAGCTTTCACCAACAAACAATTGTCAGGCCAACAGTTGGGCCAATCAATTTATGAAAAGGAAATGTGGGTTATTTTGCATGCAGTGGATCTTTGATGACCTTATCTATTGGGAAAATGATTCCAAATTAAAACAGATCATGAAAGGCTCAAGTACTTCTTGGAACAACAAATTTCATCCCTTAAGCAACAAAAATGGATGACCAAGTTGTTTGGATATGATTATGAGAATGTTTACAGGAAGCAAAAATAAAATGTGGTGGTTGATTCTCTTTCCAAGAAATATGACAAAGGGTCCCTCTTTTCCCTCTCATTCATTTTCATTGACTGGCTTCCAGTTGTTCGACAGAAATGGTTGCAGGAATCCAAAATTTCCAGCCTAATCCAAAAGCTTCAATAGGATCCCCAAGCTACTCCAGGGTAATATTGGCACAATGAAGAGTTTTTCTATAAAGGTCACTTGTATTTAATCAAACATTTGACCCTCAAATCCAATGTTCTCTCTAAGTTTTATTCTTCACCTATAGTGGGCCATTCAGGTTTTACCAAAACTTATGAACGGGTCAAATGATCTTTCTTCTAGGATGGTATGAAATAGGAAATCCACACCTTTGTGGTTGAATGTGAAACATGTCAACACAATAAGGGAGATATTGTCAAACCTCCTGGTACAATCCAACCACAACCTATTCCACCTACGATCTGGATGGATGTTTCTATGGATTTGATTTTTGGATTACCCAAATCATGAAATAAGTTAGTCATCATGGTGGTAGTGGATCATATTTCCAAATATTCTCTTTTTTTTTCTCTTCAACACCCATTAACAACATTCATAGTGGCTGAAATTTATATGGATAAAATATTCAAACCCCATGCAATGCCTCATTCTATTGTTTATGACTGTGATCCTTCTTTTACCAACAATTTCTGGCAATAATTATTCAAGATCTATGGAACTAAATTTCATCTCAGCATAGACTACCATACAAATATTTATGGCCAAAATGAAGTGTTCAACAAGTGTTTGGAAACATATTTGAGGAGTTTTTGGTCCGACATAAAACATTAGTGGGTTCAGTGGTTAAACCTAGATCAATGTTGGTACAACAACTATTATCATACTGCCACTCGCATGAATCCTTTTGAAGCAATCTATGGACATAAGCCACCATTGGTTCTCCCATACATGTTGGGTGTCTTGAAGGTTGAGGAGGTTGATCACAATATCACCGTCCACATGACCATTCTCTGTACTCTCAAAGAAAATTTGGTAATGGCTCAAAACTTCTTGAATAAACAAGAAAATTAGGGTTGTTTTGAAAATCAATTTGCTGAAGGGGATCAGGTGTTTCTCCATCTCCAATCATACAAATATACTTCACTAAAATCCAAACAATCTCATAAAATTGCACCAAAATTTTATGGTCCTTATATTATTATCAAATGCCTGGGGCCAGTGGAATATAAGTTAGATTTTCCCATTATTTCCAAGCTACAACTTGTTTTTCATGTCTCATTCGTG
Source organism: Picea engelmannii (assembly GCA_009831015.1). Lineage (NCBI taxonomy): Eukaryota > Viridiplantae > Streptophyta > Pinopsida > Pinales > Pinaceae > Picea > Picea engelmannii. The sequence continues at coordinate 66,119 of ML791336.1, forward strand.
AAGAAAGTGATTAGCACCAAATTCCACATGCATACTAGCCTACCGGAGTTGGACGAATAAGGTTGCATTTGGTTGCAACCAAAATTCATATTGGACCAAAGAGAGTGTTATCTTTTTTAGTGCACCATCCAAGAATTTTTTGTTCACTAGAAGGATACTCCACTAGAATATGCTACTTGGGAGTCAACTACCATTTTGCAGCATTTTCCTCATCTTAAGCCTTGAGGAAAAGGAACCTTTTAAAGGGGGAGAGCATGTTAGATACCTAACCCATCACATAGATAGAATTATATATTTTCCATGTAATAAAGGTCAACATTAGTTAATATGGCCTAAACATATTTTCCATGTGATAAAGGCTCATGTTAGTTAATAAGGCCTATTTAATAAATGTGAACAAGTCAATGTAAGGATACTTAATAAAATCTTTCGCTTCTAGAAAGATCCTCCTATGGAATGTTCTTTAGAAGACATAATTAGTATAAATAAGAGTTGGAGGCATGTGAAATAATGTATTGAAAATTATTGTAATAGAGCTCTACTCTACTAGAGGTTTCCCCCTCAAAGAAGCCAATGAACATTACTTTCTTTGAGTAAAGCTATTATTTTTGGTATTTCTCTTCTCAATACTTTTTTGTTCCACTGATATCTAATGAATATTCATGTTTCTGCATATTATATTACTTCTGGTACCTTACAAAGAGTGCCCGATGAAAATCCCCAATTAGGCACAATCTCGTTTGGGATAACACTTCTGGCCAGTATGTGGGCCTAGTTGCCACTAGTGGTTAATAGAAATGGAAATGAAATGTGATTATCTCTACAATGAATTATTGTTAGTAATTAATAAACTATCTGAAAACTGAAATAAAATGAATTAATTATAATCTATGGCTATTATATCCTATTATGATTAGGCGTAAGACTAACTCAATGAATACATTTTAAGATGACATCATTGAATAAAGAAATAGTTCATGTCAATCAATAATATATTGTGATTGTTAGTACTATTTTTTGTTCTTGAAATTAAACGAAGGATGACTGAAATTAAAAGGTAGATATCAAACGAGTCAAAAGTATAAATTTAACCTTTAAGAGCCTTTACACAACTCAGATTCGAATTTTGCTAAGGCATAGTTAAGAAGCTACAATAAATTTTGGGCCCTTGTGTGCATAAGACAAAATTAAGACCTTGGGGGCTTGTTGTAGTCAAAAGGGGGTCTTGTCAAAACCCGAAAAATTTCTTGTCACAGTTTAAAAGAGGTTTTTCGTAGGACCGTATATTAAAATAACAACATCAATGAGATAAGCGACCCTCAATGATTCTTGGAGTGCGGATGGAAAACCCAGATATCAAGGAATATTTCTTGATACCCTTTTATCGAAGTGGTAAAACTCCCCTAATATTTTGAATGTCGAACAATAAACTCAAAAGGTATCGAGGAAGGAATATTCTTTGATGCCCTATGTTAGCCTTCGGCTAGGTGTTACGTCAGACAACCAGTAGGTCATTTTCAAGGCAAATCCAAATCTTCCACGTGGACATAAAAGAACCACTGTATTCATTGGTAAAAGAGTCAAATTTGAGTTACACATGTTACACCTATCTTCCAAAACAATACCAATGATGGCCAATGCAAAGGTACTATGTGTCCATTTTGGCATTAGCTTGGAAAGGTTCATGCCTTGACCTATTTTCACTTTGAGCATGGGGAAATCAAAGATCCTCATATAATCTCTTATTCATCCGATAAAAGGTCAATACTTGTCCTCACATCCATCTTCTTGGAGTCTTTCTTAAGTATGATCCTTCAAAATGTTGATACTGGGAGGGGGGTGAGTCAGTATCAAGTACAATTTAAAACCTTTTTCAACTTATACTTAAATCATTC
>ML791336.1:72806-93091 GCA_009831015.1 Picea engelmannii
TTTTCTTTAATTATCTTCAGGGCCTACATGTACTTCCTTCTTCAATTCACTTTGTCATCTTCAAAAATTCATTTCTCCTCAACCATGAGGATCCATGTGATGTGCCACATACCACCAGAAATAACATGATGTATACTATCCATTCATGGGTGTTGTATATGCATGTGCATTGTCCTTCATGTCCAAATACCTTTATCAATCTTGTGGTCCAAAACCCATGACTAGGGTTGACATCAATGACAACAACCAATCTTCCAACACAAAACTCTAAATAGGACCCTGCGATCAACGATCCATATATACTCGGACATTTTTCAAGTGGGACTGATCAATGATCTAGATCTATCTTCAGAACATTTAAGCATCCCAATAAGGTGTCGCATCATCCGCCATAAGAGAATTTCTAGAGATAATCATTGGTTTCCATGTGGATATATGGAACCCACCACATGCATAGAACAAATCTCAGGTCTATGTGACACATGTCATACATGTCTGCCACATCAACGCCAATGTAGATTAGTGAGAGGGTACCATGTGTCCAAGGTAACGCCATCATGATGAGATATTCCTTAGCCGATTTTTGGTTGTTTTTTTGAGCAAGATCGATGACCCTTATGCATTATCAAACCTAAAGTTATATTTCTATATCAAGGATAGTTTGACTCACAGGCTGAACCGGGTTCTACCTTAGTTCTCCAACAAAACCCTTATCACCATCAACCCTTCTGGTAAACCAGAAGGATACATCGCACATAGAGTACACAACGTAGTCTCACCCGAGATAGTTTATGGGGGACTACAACACACAAGTGTCTGTAGTCATGGAAAGGATTGGGGGATGTTCTTCCCTACTTCTTCTTTCGACTTAACCATGCATTCTATTATACTATTCATCAGATCCATTCATTCATTGGCATGTTCAATCTAGTTCACACTGTAAATAAATCATCCATTCATCTATATAACCATTCAAAGATACTACAAAAATAATAACACATCAAAACACATTGCACACATAGTTTTACTGTGGTTTACCCCCTAGGGCTATGTCCAAAAAGATCTTCTTCTTGTTTATTATTCATGAAAATGGTGTTGTGAACATTACATTATAGAATAGTGGAGAATAGTGAGGTGTACCAGTGTCACACCAAGATCCACATGTTATGACCTGAACCTCAGCTACTTCTTGAGACTAACTCCACCTCAGCTCCACAACTCTCAAAACAAACTTCAACATTAAAATATTCTAGAATAGGTTCTCCAAAATATACTTGTTTCCATAAGATCATACCATAAGCATATGGACCTCTATCTACTTATACCTCTTCTATTTATATAACAAAAATGGGATACAAAACCTTACAATACATCAAAAACCCTAACCCTAACTTGCCTAGGTTTGGCCACCTTTGCGTCGAATTTTCACAAATCTTGTCACGTGTGTTGCTTTTCCTCAAAATGTGGTGCACTATTCTTCCTCACTTGCTGTGTTTTTCTCCAAACATACCTACTCCAACCGGCCCCCGACACTAACATGTGGCTCGTCCTGATCCATGTTATCCTTAGTGCACCTTCTACAGTGCTGCCTCCAATGCATGAAACTTTTGTGCTAACTTTGACACATTCTCTTTGGCCTCTGCACTCTTCCCTCCTAATGTCTCCAAACCCTGCGTTGTAATGTGATACCGTAGCACTGCTCTTCTTTCTGTGAGTTCTTGTTCACATTTTCCATTTTTTGTTTGGATCTCATCAATCATCCCTTCTTCTTGTTGTTGGAATGGCTCCAACTGAGCATGCCTTGCTTGTTTATGTTATTGCAGAGTCTTTATGTCTTCCTGCAAGTTCTTCAGTTCCTACATTTCTTTCATTCTAATGGATATGTCCATGTTTTTCTATCTCTTTTTTAAATGTTCAACTTACACATTCATTTGTTCCTCCCTCTTCTCCAATTGTTGGATCTTTTCATCCTCTTCGAGGCTTGTCCAAATCTTTGAAATCATGTTATACAGTTTTGCCACTTATTTAACCTCTTGCATTATACTCTCTATGTGTGTAGTAGCCACTTGATTCCTCTGATATCACACCTCTGAAGGTGTTCTGAGAGTTAAATTTTTTGTTAGCTCTGTTATTTCTTGCTTATACCTCTCCATGGTCTGTGCAATTTTTTGGATCTTCACCTCTATTGTAAGCTCACGTGCCTACACGCAGTCATGTATACTCTTTTATACCTCTATGAGCTTCTTCTATAGATTGTCAATGCACTGCTTCTCTTCCTCCTTTTCCAGTGTGATTTTCTCACATGCTACTTGCAGAATCTCCTTCACATTGCGAGTGATCACTAGGTTGGTATAATCTGCCCTAACTCAAGCTTGCACTTCTTGCATTACACTTGCTTGCATTCCATAAAGGATTTTGTGGGTATTTTATCCATGACTAACTCCATATGCTCCACATCCTTTACTAGTATTTTTGTTATCTTTTCATCTATCTCTAACATGTCTCGTGTGACTGTGAATCTGTCATTGCTCACTAGCCCTATCTTCATAGTCTCTTCCTACTCTTGTTCTGCCAATGCTTCTTATTCTTTCTTTTTCTGCTACATTGTTGGGTGATGCACTGTATTGATTTGTAGCCTCTACAAGATGTTGTGTACCTATACCATTTTTTCCATGATTTTCTCCCTTTGCACCTTTGTTGTCCATAATACATCCTCTCCTCTGTCTTGTACTTTGTTTTCTACTAACTCGAGATTTTCATCTTTAATAGTTATAATTGGAGGATTTTTATGGTACTTTTTCTTTTTTCCGATTTCTATCTCCTCTGTTGTCGTTATCTTCCTAGTTTGGGTTGAGGTGTGTGCCTCATTTTTCATATTTATTGCTTCCCCATATTTTACTTCCCGCGAGAGAGAACTATCACCATATCTTTTAACTTCGGTCCTTGATATTTTCTTTTTGTCTAGATTTTTTGCTAGTTGCACTACTTCCTGAATCTTGGTTGTTCTTTGCAACCTTTCTAGTATTATATATTGTATTGTTTGTTTTATTTTATGTTCTTGTTGCTATTGTCTCCTTCGGTTTCGGTCCTTTCTTCTCTGTTACTGGCACTTTCCACTCCGTGTGCTAGTCTTTGACAATCTAGTCTACTTTTTCCTTTGATGTGCAGTATCTCATTTCCAACCACTTTGTCTTTGGGACCCTTATGGCATGGATCCATAGATGATTTCTTGATTCTTTGAAATTTGCAATGTCTTCATTCCCTTGCACCACTTCCACTAGGATCCTCCATAAATTTGTTGTCTTTGTTCCATATCCTCTAATAAAATGGAGAGTATTGTAGACTTTAACCTTGTACGATATTTACTGCAAACATATTTTCAATAAAAGAACATAAAAGATACAATGGAAAATACACACATTACATAGAGAATTTTCCCTTGGAAACCCAAAACTGGGAAAACCAAGATATTCTATATTCATTCATTGTGTTACATTGTTTACAATATAATATACATATAGGAGTTAGGGGCATCCAAAAACCTAACCCAATGAATTTTATTAGTCAACAACCCTAATTCCTTAACCATAAATAGAAAACCATCAACAAAAAAAAATGTGTCGAAAAACCTCCCAACAATGGACACGAAAATTGAGGCAACATGAAAATTGAGGAAAAATGTGACACGTTTCCTGGGGAAACATGTGTGCATAAGGATAAATTAATCCCTTGGGTTCTTGTTGTTGTCAAAACAAGGGCTTGTCGCAATCTAGAAAAATGATTTTCATAGTCTAAAAGGGGTTTGTCATAGGACCATGGATTAAAAGTCCAACATCAATGAGATCAGTGGCCCTCAGTGATTCTCAGAGCTCATATGGATGACCAAGATTTTAGGGAATATTCATCGATACTCTCATCTCAGAGTGGTAAAAATCCCCTAATATTTTGAATGTCGAAAGATAAACTCTTAAGGTATCTATGGAAGGAATTGTATTATATTCCCTTTGTTAGCCCTCGGCCAGGTGTCACATCATCCAGTCAGCAAGGTGTTATGAAGGCCAATCCAAAGCTTCCACATGGACATGCGAGAACCATTGTATGTAGGGGTAAAATCCTCAAATATGAGTGACATGTGTCCCACCTATCTTCAACAAAAATAGCAGTGTGGGCAAATGGGAAGGTACCATGTGTCGATGGTGGTGTTATCCTGAAAAGGCACACGCCTTTACTAATTTTCACTTTTGATCATCGTAAAATCAATGGTCCTCGTATGGTCTCTTCTTCCTCTCATCAAAGGTCAAGATGTTTCCTCACAAACATCTTCTTGGGGTCCCATTTAAGTATGATCCTTCAAAAATATGAATGGGCCCCTACGATGGATGGTCCAGATCTACTCAGACCTTTTTCAAGTGGGACTGATCAACATTCCAAATATGTCTTTAGAACATTTATGCATCCCGATGAGGTGTCTCTTCAACTCACCATCAGATAACTATCAAAGATAATAAGTGGATCCCACATGGACAAATGGAACCCAGCACATTCATAGGTAAAATCTTATATCTAGGTCACACATGTCCTACCTGTCCGCCACATGAGCACCAACGTAGACTCATGAGAGGGTGTCACATGTCTAGGGTCATGTCAGCATGATGAGCTATGCCTTAGCCATTTTTGGGTTTTTGGTCGAGCCAGATCAATGGCCCTCATTGGTTCTTGGACCTCCAGCTACAATTCTATATCAATGACTGAGATTCATGTTTAGATTCCCCTCATTCGAGTATTTTTGGAAGTCAGAACCTAATCACTTTGAATGCGAACCTGTGATGGAAGATACAGATCTTCTCTTGGACATATTTCAAGAGGGACTGATCAATGGTCCATATTTTCTTTCGAATCTCTTGTAGGAAAAACTAATGAATGATACAGATCTAATCATGCATAGATTTCCAAATCAATGATCAAGATTTCTTGATATGCAACTAAGTCATTGGGCCTAAAATTTCTTAGATCAGTAATTGAGATAGCTCTCTGAGATCGATCTGATGGATACTGATTCATTTGATCTTTGAAGTTATGATTTCATGCTCCAACCAAAAAAAAAATGATTGTAGGGACTCGTCAAGGACAACACGTGATCGATATAATGACCTATAGGTTTCAAGATTCCCCGCGATCTTATTATAATATAATTACACCATATAAGGGGATTTTTTATGATCTTACCAGAGGGGAAACCATCCAAGAATCAAGAAACTGGAAGAGGTATCAAGAAGCAGTTTATGGCATGAGCTAGAAGGATAAAAGGAAAAGAAGGCTTCCATTGTCAAGATCAAAACTTTGGTTAGTTTAAGAGTTTCTTGCAACCATAGTTGTTCGACCATCGAATCCCTGAGCACAGTTAGTTAGTAAATGCAACAAACAACATAGACTCATCCCCTACATTTAATTTTCAATATGTAATTCCTCTTCCACAATGTTTGTGTTCTCGTAAAGCATCCCCTTCCACTTTTTCTTTTCTTGTATCAGATTTTATTTATAAATATTCAGACAACATACCTTTCACCATATTTAGTGTTATTGTATGATGATTGGTTATGACATAAAATTGATTTCCTCTGAATGCATGACCATTTCTTGACATTTCTTTGTTCATTTAAATGATATGCAGATGGTACCTCCATTTATTTGAGTGTATGAAGATGCTAATTGTTTGAATAATGTTTTATAGATATGTATACATCTATTAGAGATGATGAATTCTTAATTTCTCAACATGCTATTTTGTCCGATAGGATACAAGATTCATTCTTAGTATTTCCCTATATATTTATTATGTTTTTATTCTAGTCCACCATTTCATCTTCCTCTCAAGCTTGATTGTATAAAACACTCATGGGAAAAATTTTCTAATGGTTGAGAGAATTTTTCAGTTGAACTAAGAATTTTTTGAGGTCCTATAATTTCAAGAGAAAGAGAGAGAGAGAGAGGGAAAAACTTCCCAAATATTGCACAACTATTTTACTACAAATTTCACCTTAAGACTCATCATGGGTCTTGGCCCCTAGGGTGCCTCAGAATCGTTCCAACAAGAACCTGGAACATATCGAGGAATAACAATAACAATGAAATTGTAGAAATGATCACAAATAGTTGTAGATAAAACATGTAATATCATCATTGTATTCATGATAAATGATAACAACATAATCATTCCAAACCTAAACATATAAATAGTTCATATGATGAGTATTCAAAAACAAACAAAAAAAAAACATATCCATAGAGTAGTCCCCAACAAATTTGATAACAATTCTGATTTCAATATGTCTTATTATTTTCATTCATACAGAGATAAAAGTATCAGATACATGTATAATAGGAAAAATTCCTTCTATATTCACAAGGGTTTTCTTTTATAAGATAAGAGAGTCTCTTTGCATTCCATAACTTTCATCATCCTAGTTGTCAGTTACGTCTTTTGTTTCCTATAACCCTAACTTTCTTATCATTCAAATTCTTCATTACAAAATTTAAAGAATTCAAAAGTATTAAGCTCCCTCTAAGGATAAGTCATTTACAAAATTGGTCCATGACTCACATGCTTGATTTATCATATTTAACCCATCCAATTCTATTTCCTCAATTTCCAACTCACTATCATATATGTTGTCATCTACTTCTTATTTAAAATATTTTTGTGTTCTTTTGACAAACTCCTTTATCGCTGACACACACTTCAAAGTTTACATGATGTATTGATTGACGATTCCCCTGTTAATGTTATTTAGCTATTCAATTTACTGTTTGGTTTTCTCTCTGATATTTATGACCTATGCAACCCTGGTCTCACTAGGGCTTGCCATGCCTAATTTTTTTTTTTGTGTGTCTGGAGGAATCAGCAACTAGTTGGGCACGTGCTCGTGTTACACGTGGATGTGTTATCCAACCTCTACCACTATAACCTCCAGGTGTGCCCATGATGCCCCTTACGCGACACACAAGGTAAGTCGGGGGGAATTGAACTCGAAACCTCATGGAACTTCATTTTCACGGCACTTGCCAATTGAGTTGCCCCCCCGGGGGTGCCATGTCTAATTATTTACTAAGTGGCATGTGAAACATTTCTAGGATCTTGTCAACAACACTCCACATTATTGCACATGCTTTCTTGGTGCTACCTATAGTTTCATGTACTTCTAGTTAACTATGTTTCCATATATCCATCAATATCTAGGTTTTTCGTTGTTCTCTTTTGGTGAATCTGAATAAATGTTTAGGGGATTATTTGTACAAATTATTCCAATGATTTATTCTTTCAATTACATTCTTTGTATCATCATACTCATCCTTAATTTATCTTAACTAATAATCCAGTTTCACAATCTCTTAACTATTACTTTGGATGTCATTCAATTCAAGGAATAAATTTGTTTGTGCTTCCTTCAGCTATTCATTTTCGTCCAGAACCTCATCTCTGGAAACATCAAGGAACTTGTTTTATTCATTGATTCCCTCTAGTGGATTCCTCTTTATTTCTTATTATATTTGATATACCCTGTGACCCTATTTTTCAATGAGTTTATCTTTTTCTTTCATGTCTGTCTTCAATTCTTCCAACTTTTGAATGTATTCAATATTTCATCTTTATGGAGTTGATCTTTATTGTTTGTCATGATATAGAATTCATATTCTAGTTGTTGTTTTTTTATTTCATTGGTTGTTCCATGGTTGTTACCTTACCTTTGTACTCTTCCAACTTGCATTTGAGTTCATTTACCATGATAGTATTAGGTATTACAAATGGATGTAATTTTGTTGCTATTTCCTCTGCCTCCTTTTGAGGATTTTATTTAGTTATATCCAACTCAATATTCCTCTTGGGTTTTCCCTTTTCAAATGATTCTCTTGTCCTTGGTATTTTAGTTGGTCTCTTTGTGATTCCCTTCTCTGAATTACTATAATAAAACATTCCTACATCCATCACTTCATCACCAAATTCAAGTAATTTCAAGGATGAACATGAGAAGTAAGAAGATATTACATTTATATGGGTCCCCAGGTTTATTGGAGAAGTGAGTATCGATACTTCCTTGGTAGATCCTGGAGTGGAGCTCCCATGCCTCTCTTTTTCTTCCTTCTTACTCTTCTCTTTTTCTAATTTGTAGGCTTCCTCTTCAATTTTCTTTTGTTCCTCATCAAATTTTTGAGATGCCTATTCTTCTAGCCTTTTTTGTTCTTCCTCATCTTTGTGGGCTTTGTTGGCTTTGGTGGCTTTGTCAACTTTGTGGTCTTTGCCATATTTGCAGGACTTATCATATGCATGCTTATTTTTCTCTTGTACAAGTTTGTGAGTTGCTTCATCTTTGTGGGTTTCTTCATCCTCTACAACTTTGTAGGCCACTTCTTTAGCCGACATTTCTTGTTTTTCTCCTTCTTAATTCTCTCCTCTACATCAATTAATTTCTTCAATGTCTTCTCATCTTCCCCTGCCAAGATTTTTTATTTTCATCTATCTTTTCTTAAGTGTCGACCAACAACTTCTGTAGTTATTATTGAAAAATGACTTTCCTCATTTCATTCTTGAATATAAATGGGTCAATATAGTGTATCCTTGATACATGGGCTAATACTTCATGGCCCATATATGAGTCATATTTCTGTTGTCTTCCTTATCCCTTGAAGTTGCAAGCTTTATACTAGTCTATCCTCTACGTATGCGTTGCACTACCTAGAGGCGTTGCTTAACCTCTCGCTGCTTCCCCTGCCTCCTTTCATTTGAAAATTAAACGTTTTACTCAATTGCATAGGGTCAACCATGCATATTTGAAACTTCATTCAAATTCTCCTAAGCATTACCAAACCTTTTAAGAGCTCTCATTCGAAGTCATGGAGACCCCTAAATCGAAGAAGGCACATAAAGGAGGCAAGATAGTTAGGACAAAACCAATGGACATGTTTATTTTTAATACAAAACCCATGGAAAGAGAAGCCTTTCAAAGAGTAGGGTGCCTCTTCTTTTGTCAGAACATGTAGAGAGTCCATCCAGAGGTAGCAAGACAATTTGCATTGCAGTTTGATCATAAGAAAACTAAGGTTGGGGATTTGGAGTTTGAAGTGACTGAAGCCTCCATCTCAACTGCAACAGGGATCCCCATTACAGGTGAAAGGTGGTTCAAAGCCATGGATTTGAGTTCAGCTTATTCAAAATAACTCTTTAAACCTAAATATCAAGCCAATGACCTATCCAAAAGTATACCAAGGAGCCAATTGATTGAATAATTTGATAGACTACTGAAGATCATACAAATATATTTTACTTGTGAAGGGATATTCAACACATTATACCAGTACCATATAAAATTGTTTCTACATTTTACTGGTAAGTTTGTGATGAATAATCATTATTACTTGTTGAGGATTATAGGTAAGATGTCATACATGATACATGCCAAATCTAAAGATTTGGATTCTATCCTTTTCCACTATGGATTAATCAGAATGCTAGTATATGAGGAATTGGGAAAGAAAGATATTTCATGGGAGAATTTTGTGGTTACCTCTCATTTTAAGTTGGATCTAGCACCCACTCCTCAATCAAAGAGGGAAAGTTCTTTGTCACCTACCAGTGCTACCAAATCAGGGACCAGTAGGAAGAGAAAGGGAAGAACCCTTGTTCAAGTGTCATAGGTCAACAAGCAGGTCATTGAAGCTGAGGAGGGAGTTTGTCCTTCTCCACACAGAGATTTTTCACCACCTCCTCCACGAGAGTTAGAAGAGGTTCCTCCTTCTACCAAAGCTACATCTAGAAGAGGGAATAAGATTCTCTTTTCCCCTTCTCCTCCAATAGTCTATATCAAAGGTAAAACACCTTTCACAAGGTCATCAATTCCTAAGGAGGATTATAGAGAGCAGTCCTTACCAGAGATCCCTATACAAAAGAAGAAGGGTAAAGGTGCTAAAATACCCTTGGATAAGAGAGATGAGACCTTTGAGAAAAGAATTGAGAAGGATTTCAAAAGAAAACAAGAATCCCTTGTATAGAAAGGTAAAGGTACTAAAATAACTTTGGAGAGAGAAGAGGAAACCCCTGTGAAACACTTCGAGGAGCCTCTGGTAAGAAATGAAGAAACCATTATGTAGAGAAAGAAGGGTAAAATAAAGGCCACTAGGAAACCTAATGAGGCGAATAAGACACTTCCCATGTAGGATGAAGAGGAGTCTGAGTAAAATCCTATTAAGACTGAGCATGCTACTATCCTTCCTAACAATCAGACCTACAAAAGAATTATCAAGAAGCTTAGAGATGCAAGGAAATATATAGCTTGTCTTAAATAAAAATACAAGGTCCACTTGGCCCAGATGGAAGAGCTCATAGTTGGCTACAATAATACCGTTGAATTGGCAAAGTTTGTAGCGAGAAAGGCTCTGCCCCTTAATAAACAATTGAAGAATATTTACAGATATAATATAGGCTTTCAGTCTCAGAAGAGGAAGTTAAATGCAGAGTTGAAACACTTTCAAGATGAGGTATCCCAAAGGAATTTACAGGTTTTGGTTGAAGTTTCCATTGAGGATGATAAACCAACAGCTAAGGAGAGCACATCTACATTGAAAAATCCTACCAATGCTAAGAAGAAGAAGTTTGTTATGCCAATTGAAGATCCTCTTTCTACCAGAAAGAGTGTGAGTCTAAGTGTTAAAATGAAAAAATAGTTGGTAATGGTAAGCTTCATTTTTTAGAATTGATCCTTTTGGGGAGGGTTAACTGATATTCACATACTATATATACCATAATACAGGCTGCTAATCATTTAACTAGCTGGGTTTTGAGTTTTTTCTAAGTGCTAGCTTCCCCAGTGGTAAAAGGCACTACCCATTATACAGTCAATGCACTTAATTGAAATAGTTTTGTCATCCTGAAATGCCACAAATTGCTTTGCACACTTTCACTATTGAAGGCAATGTGTTTTTGGCAATGCTACCTGATTTGCACAAAGACGTAGCGTAAGTGGTGCTACCTATAGGCGCTACCTAATATTTAGCAAAGAAAAAAATTATCATATGGGTGCAACACATATGTGCTGCTTACACGGGCTACCTATAGGAACTACACAATATTTTATAGAGAGAAGAGTCTGTACACATATGCAACACAATGATGCTACCTACAGGTGCTACCTTTTCTCCTGGTAGTGCCCTCCCCAGATTTGCTACCCAAAGAAGCTATCAATAAAGACCAGGGATCTAGGAGGACCAATCTAACAAGTTTGGGATAAATTGATGATGAAGAAGGATGGAGAATCAACAACTGGCATCATGAAGACAACCATGTATTTTGAAGGACACATTGCAAACAAGGAGCTACGTAGCAAAAGGGAACCAATTCAGTTTGAATTTCAATTGAATTAGTCACCAACATTTTCATTTTTTATAACATAGCTGGTTAGATAAGTTGTTAGGGAAAATAAATGTTTAGAGTTTTTCAAGGGAAGGGGGCCAACTCGTACCTCCAGTTGTTTCCTCCCTTTTGTTATAAATAGATAGATCATTTTCTTTAGCAGGTTTGGATGGTTGAAGAAGGCTCCCTTTACTTGTAATATTTTGATGAAGTGACTATGATCTAGTGATGTACTGGACTTAATACTTTTTGGCTAATAGAAATAAGATTCTCTTTCAGTCTACTTGCTTCTGATGCTAAATGCTCATGATTTGAATGATTCACATGAATTATTGTGGTGATGTTATGGTCAATGTTTAATCATTATATAATCATTATGTTTATTTATCTTCCTTAGCTTCTCATGTCAAGACAATCTTGGGATTATAAAATTTCTTCCTTAGACTTTTGTAGACCTGATGTTTGCAGCAGTCCCTAAACTCCTCTCACTCAAGTCTTCCCTCTATTCATACTTACTCCCAAACTACTAATAGAAGTTAGCCAAGACCTTAATTTCTGGTGCATTCTAGCCCTGTTGTATGAGTTAGAACATTACCATTTGAGTCCTTTTCCATTTGACCCTTTAAAACACTCTTTCATTCACGTATAACTTGATGGGTACTGGGCTTGCCTTCCATGCAATCTGAAGTTGACTCCTAGTGCTAACATTCTTGGTGTTGTTGTTGGGGATGATTTGAAGACTTTTCCCTGGGATTAAAACGACACAATATTCTAGTTCTAAAGGTGTATTAGAACTCAGTATTTCGAAGATTGCAGACTCCACCTGACAAATCCATTGTTTCAGCTATGGCACCTAAAGGCAGACATACACGATCAAATCCACAACTACCTATCTTACCACCTGAGGCTGACCTAGAGAAGATAACCAAGAAGGGAAAATCTTCCCAAAAAAGTTTTTTTGCTGCTGCTACAAGTGCTTCTCGTCAGTGGCTTGATTCTACGCTTGATACTCTAGTTGTTTTATCAAGTAAGCTTCCTTTATCTTCTGCTGAAGTATCTAAAAAGATTGATTTTGAAGAGTTTCATGTTGAATACTCTTCCATTGAGACTGAAGTGAAAGAGGGAAACATTGATATATTTTCTTCCCCTGATATTGAGAAGTGTTTCAGTCTTGATAGTTTTGAAGATTTCCCTACTTTAGGTTTTTCTACACCTCTTTATGTTAAAACATTTTCTTCCAGAGAAGTAGGAACTTCATCTCTCTCTCAGACCTTACCATCCTCTTCAAAGACTCAACCTTCTATTGTGAAAATTGAAAACCCCCTTCATCCATTCCTTCCTCTCCTAATCTACATACAGTCAAGTCTCCTTCTCCTTCTTGTTCACGAAGAATCCAAAATCAAATGGAAGTTGTTAACCCCCCTTCTAATAGGATGCATGCCATAGTGGCTACAAGATATTCTCCTCTACTTTTACCTCAACCATTTAATGCTCTTCCCACTAGAGATTATTTGAAATACATGCCTAAGTGCATGGGAGAAGAAGATGTAACAGATGAGGAACATCTTGTTGCTTTCTATAGCTATGCAAATAACCAAAATATTGAAAATGAAGATGTTTGGATGAGAGTTTTCTTCCAAAGCCTATTTGGTGAGGCTAGGAAGTGGTTCAGGGGTCTGGCCCCTGGATCCATTACTGGTATTAAGGCATTGGATGAAGCCTTCTTGAGGCAATGGGGTGACAAAAAGGATTTTTTGTACTACATGACTGAATTTAAATCTTTGAAAAGGAAACAAGGGGATTTTCTCTCTGACTTTTCTAAAGGATTTAACAAAATCTACAAGAAGATCCTTGATGAGATCAAACCCATTGAAACCATGGAAAAAATCACTTATGCTAGTGCTTTTGATTCTGAATTTTGCCTCCTTTTGAGAGAAAGAAGGTCACCTTCTTTGGCTCATATGCAAGATGTTTCCTTAGAGGTAGAATCCAACATAGTTGTATCAGATAATCTCAGGGGGAAATATGATAGGGATAGGAGAAAAAACAAAGCTGAAGCTTCAACTTCTGATTCCTCTGTTTTCCATTCTCAAGTAGATGACCTGAACAAATTAGTAAAATATCTCTCCACTGAAATTGAGAAATTAAAATTAGAAGGGAAATAAACATATAGAAATGCTTAGAAAAATGATAATAGAGGTAACTACAGGAGACCAAATAATGCTCCCCAAATCTTTCCTAGGGATCCTAGAAACAGAGAGAGAGATGATCAAAGGATACAAGCTCCTTTGCAAAATAACTTAGTGGCAGATTAAAAAGAAGAGGAGGTTGAAGATGATCCTGAGATTCATTGTTTAGGTGATACTTCCCCATTCCCACAATTGACTCAATCCTCTTATGAGCAATCTTTAATGGATATTCAGATTAATGAGTTAAGAAAGGGAGAGAAAGAAAAGGAAAATCTTAGTAGATATAATATGAGATCTAAGAAGAATGTGGAAAAAACTGATGCCCCTAATCAGCCTGTTCAGAATGAAGATTCTGCCAAGGTTGTGATAGTGAGCAATGAGGAAAAAGACTCTCAAAACCCAGAAGTTATGATCAGATATCCTCCTCATGAAATCAAAGAGATCTTGAAGCCTTCCCCTTCCTTCAGTTTTGAGAATGAGATCCAGAAAATAAAGATCCCTGTACCTTTTTTGGAATTGATAAAAAATGAGGATTTAAAAAAATATTTATCCAACATGTTATAGCCAGAATCATATCCAAATGCCATTGATTCGATAAATATGCAAGATGAAAAACCAGTAGTGATTTTAGGTCCTTTGATAGAAGACAAATATGACTCATCCCCAACTTTCTATACTTCACTGAATATACATGATAAGGTGCTACACAATTGTCTCATGGATTCAGGGGCATCCCACAATCTTATGCCAAAATATGTTATGGATGACCTTGGGTTAGAAGTCACAAAGACCTATCATGACTTATATTTTTTTGACTCCATAAAATTCAAATGTCTTGGAATCCTTAAGGATATGATGGTGACCTTATTTCAGCTGCCCATCAAGATTATACTTATGGGTATCATAGTTGTTGATGTTCCCCCCAATTTTGGTATGCTCTTGTCAAGATCCTGGATAAAAATACTTGGGGTAACCTTGCAGATGGATCTCTCTTATGCTAATATTCCTGTTTTGGGGGAAGAGCATAGAAGACTTTACAGGAAAGCTCAATTGGCTTACATCATTAGTGATGAATCAAACCCCACAAATCACCCTGTTTTTTCTTTTGATATAGATCTGTGATCTAGTATTTTGTAGCTCACCGATGCCCCTGAAGCCCCTTTAGAAATCGAAAAAAAGTCCATCAACTTTTCTGAAGAGCCTCCTCTAACTAATTCTGTTTGGAAAGTGTTCTTTGATGGAGCCTCTTCGAATGAAGGTGCTATTGTTAGGGTGATCTTTGTCTCACCAACTCAAGAAACTATATCTTTGTCACATAGACTAGAATTTGAGACTACTAATAATGCGGTAGAGTATGAGGCTCTTGTCTTGGGTTTGAGGGCATCAAAAGACATGGGGATAGAGGAGTTGTCAGTATTTGGGGATGCTAAATTGATAGTCCATCAGATTAAAAATATTTATCAAACAAAGCATCCTAGGTCTACATCTTACATAAATGAAGTATGGGATTTAGTGGACAACTTTTTCTCTTCTTTTAATATATCATTCATTCCTAGAGAAGAGAATACTATGGCTGATTCTTTGGATGTATTAGCAAGCAACTTCAGAATTCCTATACCACCAAAAATCAAGTATGATGTAGAAGTCAAATACAAGCCTTCTATACTGGACAATGTAAAATATTGGAAGGTGTTTGAAGATGATTTAGAACTTAAAAAATTTCTTGAGACTGTTGATGAATTTTCTACATTGCACATTGATCAGGATCATGATCTAGAAATCATTCCTCATGATGATGTTTTCCTTAATAAAATTGCTAATCATCATATTGTGCAGCTGCCTAACAATCATATACCAAAGGGTCTATTCCTTTGGAAAGATTATTTGATGGAAATGGAGTGGCATTGAAAGGGAAGGTATCCACTAATGATGTTGATATTACTGAGTGTAATGTGGGCACTGAAAAGGATCCAAAATATGTCAAACTATCAAGCAACATATCAGAAAAGAAGAGGGAAGAATACACTAAGTTGTTGAAAGAATTTTCTGATGTATTCGCTTGGACTTATGAAGATCTCAGAACTTATGACACAAGCATAATAGAGCACATGATCCCATTAAAAGAAAACACTAAACTTTTCAGGAAAAAGTTGAGGCAAATCAATCCTATGTTGCTTCCTTTCATGGAGACAAAAGTTAAAAAGCTTTTAGATGAAACAATTATCATTCCTTTGAGGTATTCGGAATGGGTAGCCAATTTGGTCCAAGTAAGAAAAAAGAGTGGGGAAATCAGACTTTGTGTTGATTTCTGAAATATGAACAGAAGCTCAAAGAAGGATAATTATCCTTTACCCAAGATGGAGCACATATTACAGAAGGTGACAAGAGCAGCCATGATGTCTATGGTTGATGGATTTTCTGGATACAATCAGGTATCTATTTTTCCATAAGACAGGGAGAAGATGACCTTCAACACTCCTTGGGGAACATTTATGTATGCCAAGATGCCCTTTGGTTTGATGAACGCAGGGGAAACTTTTTAGTGAGCTATGGGCATAACATTTATTGGAGAAAAGGATAAGTTTGTTTTTATCTATTAGGACGACATAACTATGTATTGTCAGTCTGATAAGGAACAATGTGATCATTTAAGAAAGGTTTTCTTGAAATGCGGAAAATTTGGCCTCACTTTGAATCCGAAAAAATCATTGTTTTCCATGAAAAAAGGAAAATTATTGGGGCATATAGTTTCATCTAAAGGGGTAAGGATTGATTCCAGCAGGGTTCAGGCTATAGAAACTTTGTCAGTCCCTATATCTAAAAAAGAGGTACAATAGTTTATGGTAAAATCAATGTTTTGAGAAGACTTGTGTCAAATTTTTCTAAGTTAGTTAAGTATATCACATCCATGTTGAGGAAGGATAGTGAAATCAAATGGACTAATGAGGCCTGTGATTCTTTTGATCAAATAAATAAATCCTTGAAAGATGCCTCGGTTCTTGTCAGCCCCAACTACTCTAAGGACTTTCTTATTTTTTCTTTTGCCTCTTTTGATATAGTAGCATCATTCCTATTGCAGAAGAATGTTGAAGGCTTAGAGCATCCCATTTCCTTTTTCAGTAGGGTATTGAGAGATGCATAACTAAAGTATGACATTATGGACAAACCAACATATGTATTGGTTAAAGCTCTTAAGTCCTTCAGAGTTTATGTTCTACATTCAAGAGTTATTGCTTATGTCTCATCAGCTGCTGTAAAATAAATTCTTATTCAGCCTGATATAGACAGAAAAAGAAGCAAGTGGATTTCTAAACTACCTGAATTTGATTTGGATATTAGGCCCACAAAATATGTTAAAGGCCAGGGTTTGGCCAAGCTCTTGGCTGAATCAAATTTCTCGACATTGGGGGTGAATTTCATTCACTCATGTTCAAAAAATCAACAGGTTGAGATGAATGATAAAGGCCCTCAAGTCATTTCTACATTAGAAGATTGCAGCTGGTACAAAGACATTATATTTTTTCTGCAAAATTTACAACCCCCAAGTGATATGGAAAAGAACAAGGTGAGGGAATTAAAACTCAAATCAATAAAGTATTTCTTTTTTGATCAAATTTTGTATTGGAAGGATCCATTAGGAGTGGTTTTGAGATGCCTAGATCCTCAAGAAGCCCAAAAGATTATGTCTGATTTTCATGACAGTTTATGTGGGGGGCATCATTATTAGAGAACCACGGCATACAAGATCCTCAGAGCTGGGTACTTCTGGCCTAGTTTGTTCACGGATGTTTGTGCTAAGATCAAAGCCTATGCTAAGTGTCAGAAGTTTTCCCGAAAGCAGCAGCTTAAGTCTTTGCCATTGAAGCCTTTGGCAGCCTCAGGACCCTTCCAACAATGGGGCCTATATTTTATTGGGGAAATCCATCCCACTTGTAGTGGTCAACATAGATGGATCTTGACTGCTACAAATTACTTTACTAAATGGATCAAAGCTATTCCCACAAAGAATGCTTCATATTGAGTGATCATTGGTTTCTTGGAAGACATCATAGAAAGGCTCAGGTGTCCTGACAGAATCGTCACTGATAATGTTGCATCATTCAAGGTTGAACCATTAATTCAGTTCTGTGAACAATTTAGGATCACTTTGATTCATTCGAACCCTTACTATCTGGAGGGAAAAGGGCTTGCAAAATCCTTGAACAAAATTATTATAAATATTATTAAAAAGTTGTTAGAGGATAACAAAAAGGCATGGGATTTGAAACTCAAATTTGCTCTATGGGCTGATAGAGTGATAGTGAAAATGTCCTTGGGACTTTCCCCTTTCCAGCTGGTATATGGAGTTGAGGCAGTTTTTTCTTCACGGCTTGCATTACATGTCGCAAAATTCTTCTAGGATTATCAAGGGGAACCTGATCATATGATCAGAAGGATTCAAAAGTTGGTTGAAGTGCAACAGACCCAGGAGTAGATTGTAGACAAAGCAGTTGACCATCAACTAAAGATCAAGAAGGATTTTGACAAAAAGGTGAACAAATAGGACTTTCAATTGGGTGATCTGGTGCTCAAATGAGAGGCACTGAAGCAGGACAAAGGCAAGCACAGTAAATTTGAATATTTATGGATGGGTCCTTTCAAAATCTACGAGGTATTCTCTAATAACACTTTCAAGTTGCAAAATATGGAGAGTGAAGATGTTTTTGGTGGCCTTGTCAATGGGCATTTCCTGAAAAAGTACTTTCCATGAGCCTTGAGTGTCTCTTCATGTCATTGTAAATATCATTCTCTTTTTATTTTTGTTTCAATAACTGACCCCATAGCCCCAAGATAAAGAACTGAATCTACTCATTCTTGGCAGCCAGCAGGGGGCATGCCAACCCCTGTGGAGCCAATGTTATCACACTAAATTTCCTTGGGTCTTTTTAGCTTGTTTCAATCCTTTTTAAGCCTTAGTTTTTAATTTTTTTTTTTAAGGTCTCATCCCTTTAAAATATATGATTGGTAGAACCCCTTGGATGATTAAATTTTTTGAGTCTTAGCTCTAATTTGATCCTCAAATTGATTTTTTCCTTAAACCATTCCTAGCTCATGTTTTATTTTTCTCCCCTTCATGATTTATCCCTATGTCTATCCCTCCCATGACAAGATTGATGTGACACTCCTCTCTCCTCACTCATGACCTTATAGGAATACCTCAAACATCCTCGTTTACTTTTCTAATCATATTTTGAAGTGGATGCGCTGCCTGATCATCAAGTAGATCCATAGCACCTATCATGTTCATCACACTTCCACCCCGAGCCATGATTGCCATGACTGATGTCATGTCCCTTTTTTTCAGTGCCAGAAGTCGGTTAAGGATTCCTTCAAAGATCTTGCAATTATGAGCTTTGGTAATGGTTTTTTAATTTTGAAATACTCAACAGTGTTGTGCTGCCCAAATTCGTAAATGTTGACCAAGTGACCACATGTCAACCAAATCCAATGCTGAGAAAGATTCCAGGGCCGATGTTTTCTCAAAATTCATCCTAATATTGCGTTGAATAACTCTACAGGTGTCTACTACGTAGGTATACATTGTTACCTCCTCTGCGTATTAATTTTCACAGGAAATTTGTGCTCGGGTTTTTGTTTTCCTAAGTTTTCACAATGGTAAAAGATTCATCTTTGTATGATAGCCTCATCTCCTCTCTTTTTCAAACCTGTAAACCTCATGGCCCATATATGAGTCATATTTTTGTTGTCTGCCTTAGCCCTTGAAGTTGCAAGCTTTAGACTATTCTATCCTCTGCGTATGTGTTGCGCTACCCAGAGGCACTGCTTAACCTCTCATTGCTTCCCCTGCCTCCTTTCATCTCAAAATTAAACATTTTAATCAGTTGCATAGGGTCAACCTTGCATGTTTGAAACCCCATTCAAAGTCTCCTAAGCATTACCAAACATTTTAAGAGCCCTCATTCTGAGTCATGGAGACCCCTAAATCAATGAAGGCACATAAAGGAGGCAAGATAGTTAGGACAAAACCAGTGGACATGCTTATTTTTAACACATAACCCATGGAAAGAGAGGCCTTTCAAAGAGTAGGGTGCCTCTTCTTCTGTCAGAACATGTAGAGAGGCCATCCAGAGGTAGCAAGACAATTTTCATTGCAGTTTGATGGTAAGAAAACTAAGGTTAGGGATTAGGAATTTGAAGTGACTAAAGCCTCCATCTTAGCTGTAACAGAGATCCTGATTACAGGTGAAAGGTGTTTCAAATCCATGGCTTTGAGTTCATATTATGCAAAAGATCTCTTTAAACTTGAATATCAAGCCAATGGCCTGTCCAAAAGTATGCCAAGGAGCCAATTCATTAAACAATTTGACAGACTACTGAAGATCATGCAAAGATAGTTTACTTGTGAACTGAGATTCAACACATTATACCAGTACCATATAAGATTGTTGCTACATTTTACTGGTAAGGTTGAGATGAATATTCCTTATTACTTTTTGAGGAGTATAGGTAAGATGTTAGACACGATACAAGCTGTTTGCACCCAATTCGTCACTGTGTGAGCAAATTATGAGTGCGTACATGCCCAGTTGGGCTCTGCTAGGCATGACAGCTGTGAGGTAAAATGTTAGAAAGAGAAACAACTAAGCTATTAACAAGAATTAAACAAAAACTAAATGAAACTATGAGCATGTGAG
>ML791336.1:108676-130267 GCA_009831015.1 Picea engelmannii
TTATTCACTCAAGTGAGGGGTGAATAGCTTATGAAATGCAGCCTACAAAGTGTGTTGCCAAAGAATGAGTCCTTAGCAATCTCAGCAGCATAACAATACAAAGAATTCCTTGAGAAAATGGTGGTCATTCATGGCTTTTTATAACCAAGCATTGGGTTATTATGTGGCCTCTTTTGAATGTGAAAAGGGGCTCTTTAGGGCACAATTATGTCTTTGACGAGCCCACCATGAGGATTGAGCTCGGATTTGGTGTCAAATCGACTTGGGAGCCGATCCATTAGTGGTTGGGAAGCCGACCAGTTTCAATAAATGCATTGTTTAGCAGGCGCGCGGGTTTTTCGCCAAACAACCGCGCCTTGTGCACATATGCGCGCCTTGTACGAAGTTGTTACGTGCATGCGCGCGCGCTCCCAGTGGGTGCAAAGAGCCTTGTAATTTTTTGGCCATTTTGTATAGTTTTGACCCTTTTGCTGTGTTGTGGAATTAACCTTGTGCCATGAATGACTGTTTTTCTGTGTTGACGATGCAGAGTTCTTGTCGCCCTGTGTGGACGAAATTTCAGTGATAACACAAGCCAAATCTAAAGATGTGGATTCTATCCTTTTCCACTCTGGATTAATCAGAATGCTAGTATCTGAGGAATTGGGCAAGAAAGATATTTCATGGGAGAATTTTGTGGTTACCTTTCATTTTAAGTTGGACCTAGCACTCACTCCTCAATCACAGAGGGAAATTTCTTTGTCACCTACCAGTTCTACCAAAGCAAGGACCAATAGGATGAGAAAGGGAAGATCCCTTGTTTGAGTGTCATAGGTCAACAAGTAGGTCATTGAAGCTGAGGAGGAAGTTTTCCCTTCTCCACACAGAGATTTTTCACCACCTCCTCCACCAGGGTTAGAAGAGGTGCCTCCTTCTACCAAAGCTACATATAAGAGAGGGAAGAAGCTTCTCTTTTCCCCTTCTTTTCCAGCAGTCGAAATCAAAGGTAAACTAACTTTCACAAGGTCATCAATTCCTAAGTAGTATTATAGAGAGCAGTCCATACCAGAGATCCCTATACAAAAGAAGAAGGGTAAAGGTTCTAAAGGAAATTTGGAGAAGAGAGATGAGACCTATGATAAATTCATTGATAAGATCGTCGAAAGAAAACAAGAATCCCTTGTACAGAAAGGTAAGGGTACTAAAAGACCTTTGGAGAGAGAAGAGGAAACCCCTGTGAAACACTTGGAGGAGCCTCTGGTAAGAAATGAAGAAACCACTGTGCAGAGAAATAAGGGTAAAAGTAAGTCCACTGAGAAACCTGATGAGGCGAACAAGACACTTCCCATGCAGGAGGAAGCGGATTTTGAGGAAAAGCCTATTAAGACTTAGCATGCCACTGTCCCTCCTGACAGTCAAACCTACAAAAGACTTATCCAGCAGCTTAGAGATGCAAGGAAGGAAATAGCTCATCTTAAAGAAGAAGACGAGGTCCAATTGGCTCATATGGAAGAGCTCATGGTTGGATATAATCACACCCTTGACTTGGCAAGGTTTGCAGTGAGAAAGGCTCTGCCCCTTCATAAACAACTGAAGAATATTTACAGACAGAATAGAGGCTTTCAGTCTTAGAACATAAAGTTAAAGGTATAGATGAAACACTTTCAAGATGAGGTAGCCCAAAGGAATTTACAATTGTTGGTTGAAGCTTCCATCGAGGACGATACACCAACAACTAAGGAGAGCACAACTACACTAAAAAATACTGCCAATGCTATGAAGACGAAGTCTGTTGTGCCAATTGAAGATCCTCTTTCTACCAGAAAGAGTGTGAGGATATGTGTTAAAATGACAAAATAGCTGGTAATGGTAAGATTCATTTTTTAGAATTGTTCCTTTCTGAGAGGGTTAACTGATATGCACATACTAGCTATACCATCATACAGGCTGCTAATTGTTTAACTAGTTGGGTTTTGAGTTTTTGCTAAGTGCTAGTTTCCCCATTGGTAAAATGCCCTACCCATTATACAGTCAAGGCACTTAATAGAATTGGTTTTGTCATCCTGAAAGACCACAAATTGCTCTACACACTTTCAATATTGAAGGCATTGCGTTTTTGGCAATGCTACCTGATCTGCACACAGAGCTAGCGTAAGTGGTGCTACCTATAGGTGCTACCTAATATTTAGTAGAGAACATAATTGTGATATGGGCGCAATACAGAGGCGCTACTTATAGGTGCTACCTACACGTGCTACCCATAATTTTATAGAGAGTAGAGTCTGTACACATATGCAGCACAATGATGCTACCTACAGGCACTACCTTTACTCCTGGTAGTGCGCTACCCAGATTTGCTACCCAAAGAAGTTGTCAATAAAGACCAAGGATCTAGGAGGACCAAGCTAACAAATTTGGGATAAATTGATGATGAATAAGGATTGAGAAGTAGCATATGGAATCATGAAGACAACCACGTGTTTTGAAGGACACATGGAAAACAAGGAGATGCGCAGCAAAGGGGAACCAATTCAATTTGAATTTCAGTAGAATTAGTCACCAACATTTTCCTGTTTTATAGCATAGATAGTTAGATAAGTTGTTAGGGAAAATAAATGTTTAGAGTTTTTCAAGGGAAGGAGGCTAGCTCGAACTAGCTCGAACCTCCAGTTGTTGCCTCCCTTTAGTTATAAATAGATACATCATTTTGTTTAGCAGGTTCAGACGGTTGAGAAAGGCTCCCTTTACTTGTAATATTTTGATGAAGTGACTATGATCTAGTGATGTACTAAAATTAAGACTTTTTGTCTAATAGAAATCAACTTCTCTTTCAGTCTATTTGATTATGATGCTAAATGTTCATGCTTTGAATGATTCAAATGAATTATTGTGGTGATGTTATGGGGGAATTTTGATCATTATATTATCATGATGTTTATTTAGCTTCCTTAGTTTATGATGTCAAGAAGATATTGTGATTAGAAACTTTCTTCCTTAGAATTTTGTAGACCTGATGTTTGTAGTAGTCCCGACACTCCTCTCACTCAAGTCTTCCCTCTATTCATAATTACTCCCAAACTACTGATAGAAGTTACCCAAGACCTTAATTGTTGGTGCATGCTAGCCCTGTTGTTTGAGTTAGAAGATTACCATTTGAGTCCTTTTCCATTTGACCCTTTAAAACAGTCTTTCATTCACGTATAACTTGATGGGTATTGGGCTTGCCTTCCATGCAATCTAAAGGTGACTCCTAGTGCTAACAATAGTTATGGACAATCAACACCACAAGAAGACTCATAAGGGAGGTGAAATTGTAAGGATTTATCCCTATGACATGCAACTATTTTATTCTGAACCTTTGATCAGAGAGGAAGAAAGCTGGTGTTTCCTTCACCCATTGTTGTAGACAAGGTTAAACCTAAGAGGCATTTTACTAGATTAGCAGTTAAGCACAATGATCATGTGGAGGATAATGCAGTATAGATTTCATCTCAGAGGAAAATAAAATCAAAATCTATTGAACAACCCATTTAGGTTATTGATATTACTACTCCCCAACCTGAAATTAATCATACTTTCAAGAGGCTCAAGAGATGATTTAAAGAAGCAAGGGCTAAGGTAGAAAAAAAAAAAGGTAAGACTTAGAGTCTAGGAAGAATCTAAAGGGAGAATTGGGAATGTACCATGAGACCATTGATAAGGCTATATTCTTATCCAAAATATTCTTACCCCTCACAGACAGCTCAAAAATATCTACAGACAAAATAGGTTTTATCAGGCTCATATCAAAGAATTAAAGGCAAAGATTCATCCCTTTAGAGAATAAATGTCCAAGAAAAACCTGGATATGCTAGCCAAGGATGCAACAAGAAGATGCTCCAAAATCAGAAAATGAAGAGGCCAAATCTCCTTAATCAACATCATTTTTGGTCAAGTTTCCTGTCTCATATGTTTTATAATGTTTTTGATGATGGTTATGTTGTGATTATTAGCTTGGGTGTTTCCATTGGATAAATCTTGTTAATATTATAAAAGGAACACTATTTTTGTCATTTGACTCAGTTCTAGGATAATTAAAGATTTGATAAAGCCAAGGAATCCACTACA
This sequence comes from Picea engelmannii, assembly GCA_009831015.1. Lineage (NCBI taxonomy): Eukaryota > Viridiplantae > Streptophyta > Pinopsida > Pinales > Pinaceae > Picea > Picea engelmannii. Next base: position 112,763 of record ML791336.1, read on the forward strand.
GTAAAGTTTGTAGCGCCTGGCACTGCGAACTGGCTGATACAAACTCGTGATATGAACTCAGGTTTTGGAGTTTTGTGGGGAAGGATTGATTTCCAAATGTCAAGACGGATCCTTGCGAGTTGTAAGAGGATTAGTTGCTAAATGGGAGGCCACCTTCCTAGAGGATATGCACTCAAAGGGAAACCTCATCACTCTTTATGAATGTATTGCAAACGTTTCCAACATTAGCCTAAAATTTAGCATTCTATTTTATTTTTGTTGTATAGTTATAGCCATGCCACTTTAGGCATATGAATCCTATGCAGGAATTGTGATTCAAATTATAAACATGTAAATGACAGGCTAAGCTATAAGATAAGAATTGTAAGACTTAAGGTGGGATCGAATGGTGTGTGAGAGACTCATATTTTTTATTTTGTCTATGTAACCGACTGGCCTCCTATTGTATGAACCAGACTCAAGATTCTTTGGATAATGGAAATAAGACCTTTTTCTTATTCAGCCTCTTATATCTTACTTTGATTTCAGTTTATTAAATGATTCAGTTGGTTTATTTTATCTGTGTTTCAATTGAGGATCTATTGTAATACTGCTTGCAGAATATCAGAGTTTTCCTCTTTGATTTTGAGAAGGTCTTATATCATAGAGTTTTCCTCTTTGATTTTGAGAAGGTCTTATATCATAGAGTTTTCCTCTTTGATTTTGAGAAGGTCTTATGTCAGAGAGTTTTATTCATATTTGTATCAATACTACTTGATGTAGATGATAGACATATTACATTTTCTTATAAAATATTCCACCTATTCATGTTGTGTATTTAAAAATGATATGACATTATTCAAAGCCTTATTTCTTGGTGTATATTGTATGGAGTAAGCTGTGACTGACAGTTCTGTCTGAGTTTTCCATGCATTTTCACTTTTATAAATTGCTATCTTTCATATTATGATGTGTACTGAGCTTACACTTATACCAGTCAAAGTGTGATTTTCAGTGCTAACATTTTTGGCGTTGTTGCTGGGGAGAGAAGAGTGAAGTGTTATTCCCTTGGAGAATGAAATAGATATAACTCTTGATGGTATATAGGAGTAGGACACAAAGTTTGACTGCAATATTCTACCTGATGGCTCTACAATCAAAGACTCCACTGGAGGAAGAATCCTACGAACGAAAAGATGAAAAGGAAGAAGGGAAAAACCAGGTATCAACTTATTAGTTATCTCCATGAAATTATGTTCTTTTTTATTATCTCATTCCTGTCTTTCCCCTCACATGTAAATATGATTATCCTTTGCTTCATCTACTCAAATGACCATAATCCTATTGTTATATACCCCTCTTTGGAAGAAGAAGTTATGAATTCTTCCTATGTTATAAATCCCAATCCCATCCCTTCAACTAAAACAGATGAGGATGATGATGTACATATATTCATATATATTGAAAATGATCATTCTTGTCATCTTGTAAATGATAAAGTTGATCCATCACCTTCCACCATCACTGTTGAAACTTGCAATCAACCTGTTGAACTTGAATTTCATCCAACTGAATTTTAGTCTAGAATTAGAGGGAAAGTTTATAAACCCCTAATATTTCCTTTATCCCTTCATGACTAACCTCCAAATTTTTTATATTACCTTCCTTGATTTAATGGAGGAGATCATGTGACAGCTGAGCAACAGATGGTTTATTTTGAGTAGTTCACTGACCTAATACAAATCATTCATGAGGATGTATTCATGAGGAATTTCTCTTAATATCTACATGAGGATGTTGGACAGTGGTTTAGACATCTATAGCCTAATTCCATTGGTTCATGGATTGAATTTCATGGCGCTTTTATGAAGTATTGGGGTGAGAATTTTTTTTTTTACCAATATCTGATTGATTTTTATGCTTTGAGAAGGGAGGATGATGAAAGTATTGTTAAATGAAATAGGTGGTTTCATAGTATTTATCACATCATGCTTATTGAAATTCGGCCTACTGAGGTTTATTCCACGGTACAATATACAATGGTCACCATCCCAATCTATTCCTATAACTCAGAGAAAGAAAGTTACCATCCTTGTAGCAGATGTTTGTTGATGCAGAGGAAGTAGAGAGTAATATTCGGGCATGTGAACAACTCTCTTGTCAGATCTTGAATAATATTTTGGATGAGGAAGGAATTGAGGAAGTATATGGACATCGAGAAGCCTATTTGAGCTTGAAATTGTTTCAGCATGCTTGTGCATCATCTTCAGATCTTAAATATTTTTCTGGTCTTGAAATTATTAAATCAAAATTTTCCATTGTTAAAGATGAAAATATACATTCTTATAACTCATACCAGAAAGATGAATTTACATATGTAGCTGAGACTTTTCATAATTATGATCAAAGGGATGATTTCATTTCTCATTAATATCATGAGGAATATTTTGCAGAAGGTGGTGACATTTTTGTTTTAGAGAAAGTTGATGCCCCTCATCATCATATTGTTGACTTAGAAAACCAGTTAACATTCTTGGCTCATGATAAGATGGCCAACATGAAGATAGGAAGGATCTACATGAACAAGTGAGTTTATTTTTATTTTTCATCAATAGATGGCCAACATGAAGAAAGTCTACAAGAAAATAAAAATAATCATATTTTTGTTTCAACATGTATTAATTCTCCCAGTATTAACTTGATATTTGACAATTTTAGAGAAGATTCATAAGGGGACAGTAAAGAGGAGGTTGATAAATAATATGGTCAATATAGAATGCTTTTTCTTCAAATAATATTGAGCAAGAATTTCAAGAAGACACTGCAAATACGTTTCTTTCCTAAGGAGATAATCAACATCCAAAAAAAGATTTTGTTTCCCATGATTGATTTTAAGCATGTGATATCTATGGAATGTTTCAAGGAGGTCAAGAGAATTATAGTATTGTCAGAAGAGTAGAGATTATGAAGGGACAACCTAGTCTTCTAATGCAACTAGAATTTTGTCATGTGATTCATCATATTATAGCCATATACATGGAGTCTATTTTTTCATAAGTTTCCTGCATTAGATATTTTTCCATGCAAGCAAGTTGCAGCTATAAGTATCAATTTCTCATAGTCTGTCTATTGCATTTGTTTCATATTTTGTGGGTTTTCTTAAATATTTACCGACAAAAAGTTATATTAATCAATCAAATTCTTTTTTGGCTTGATTGGAAGTTTCATTACACTTGATTAAGTAGAGTTCAACTAGTTAGAGTAGGGTAATGTAGAAAATAAGCTCGTTTTCGAAAATTTTATTTTAGTTTTGCAGTATATTAGCAATAAGACTCCTAACCCAATGAAGGAACTACAACAATAGTTGTTCTTCACCCTTTCAAGCAGATGGATTTGTAAATTAGATAAGCAGATTACAGTTTAAAGGTTTGAAATGAGGTGATGACTCCTAGACCAATGGATAAGGCACTAGAATTACATGTTCTTGGAAGCTCATAGGGAGCATCCCATCCCCTGTGGATCCATATGTTATCACAAGGAGTTGTAGGGGTCAAAAAAATTACTTTGTTTTTTTTTTTATTCATAAGGTTTATAGGTCATAGGTTTTGAGTGTTAGGGTGGTGGTCATAAGCCTTGGTTTAGTTCAAAAATAAATGAAGTTTTTTCAACCTTGGTAGAGTCTTAAGGTCATTTCATTAAACATCATGATAAGGCTATCAAAACCATCATGAGTCAAACTGTTGGTTTCTACATCATTACCCTGCCATTTTATAGCTCCGAAATTGTACAAAAAGTCACCTTTGTCACCTTCTATCAATTTAGTGGTCAAATCAATTTCTATTTATGTGTTTCCAACTCAATAGGAGATTTCACATCATACTCAAAGTACACCCATGCATTCATTTACCATCATTTCATTTATGAATCGTGCCAAGAGGATTTTATAGTTTTTAGAGCCTATTTTTAAACTAATTCTCAGGGATCATGTCATCATATTTCCTCACATTCTCCTCAAAGTATGGAAATCTTGTTTGAAAGAGGGGTTGTGAACTGTCGAACATGTGTTGTGAACTAGTGTTGCAAACTAGTTGAAGTGGAATTTGGATTTTAGAAAATGTGTAGACACCCCAATGAAAATTCAAAGACACTAGCATCAAGCTTAGGTCCACCAGGTACTCCATGAGATTTTTTGTCCTATTTCAAAGTTGAGAAAGGGGTTTTGGGTTGGATTTCCTATTGGCATTGCGAACTATCTCATTCATTTTTGCTGACAGATTTCAAATTATTTCCCATTATTCTATGAACCTTGGTCATTAAAACTCATTACATCAAGACTTCAACCATCTTTCACATGGTTCAATTTTCACCTGTTGTAATCATTTTCCCCAGTGCTACGAACTGTGTGTTACAAACAGGGCACTACGAACCCTTTGTTCTATTGTTATTTAAACCCCATCGTCTTCATCTTTACAAGCTCGAATTTTGAAGGATAAATCTACACCCCTCCTAATCTTCAAGTATGTGTTCGATCAGTTGTTGAGCCATTTTTAAAGGAATTGCATGCATTATCATGTTGATCAACTAATATTTGAATTAATGAGAAAACCCCATTTTAGCTAAGAATTCAATTCCACTTCATTTTGTTTTTTTTGAACCCCCTGCTATCATTCCTTACTGTGTTTTATTGAAAGAGTATCTTCTCCTTACTTGTTGTGTATGGAATAAAATCCATGAAAAATTGTTTAATTCCAACCTATTGAAAACATTATTGTCATCAAATACCCTAATCTCTTGTTTTACCTCTTTTTAGACATTTAGCTTCCATTAAAACTCACAGAACTATATTCTATAGAAGTAGTTATGGACAATCAATAGAACAAGAAGACGCGTAAGGGAGGTAAAATCATAAGGACAAATCCCTATGACATGCAAATATTCAATTATAAACCTTTGATCAGAGAATCATTTTAGAGAGTAAGCTACATCAATTTATGTCAAAAGATGTAGAGGGAGCATCTAGAGGTGGTCAGGGAGTTTTCATTAAATTTTGATGGCACTAAAACCAAGCTAGGGAGATTGGAATTTGAAATTTCAGAAAGTTCCATCACTGTTGCAACAGAGATACCCAGCAATGGAGAAAAATGGTTCAAGGCTATGACATTAAATTCCTCTTTATCCAAGGAATTTCTCAAACTGGAGTATCAGGGGGAAAATCTTTCTAAAGGGGTCCCTAGAAACCATATGCTTGAAGATTTTGATAAAATTTTGAAAGTTATCTAGAGGTATTTCACCTGGGAGGGGATATTTAACATGGTATACAATTACCACATAAGGTTATTGCTACACTTCACATGGAAAAAAGTTATAAATATCGCATTCTACCTGTTTAGAATTATTGACAAAATTTCTGACAGGGTTCAAGCTAAATCAAAACAAGTCGACACCATTGTCTTCCATTCTGGCCTAATCAAGATACTGGTGATGGAATAATTGAGGAAGAAAAACACGTATTGGGAGACATTACTCACTTCATCATAGTTTCATATTAATATTCCCCCCCACTCCAAAGTCCAATATACAAATCCCTTCTTTTGTGAAGAAGACTGTGTGTTCAAAGGTCAACAACAAGAAAAGGGGTATTGTGACTTGTAAAGATGACAAAGCCATAAAGGTGACATAAGTACGAGGGCCTTTATAGCCTTCAGATAGGGAAGCTTCACTGATGGAAGATCCCACCCTTATGGAGGTTCCTTCAAGGAAATCCCTAGGTCTAAGAGGAATAAAGTTGGTGTTTCCTTCACCCATTGTTGTAGACAAGGTTAAACCTAGGAGGCATTTTACCAGAGAAGCAGTTAAGCATAGTGCTCATGTGGAGGATAATGTAGTAGAGATTTCAACTCAAAGGAAAGAAAAATCCAAATCTCTTGAACAACCCATTGAGATTATTGATATTACTAATCCCTAGCCTAAAAGTAATCCTACTTTCACGAGGCTCAAGAGACAACTTAAAGATGCAAAGGTTGAGGAAGAAAAAATAAAAAGGCAAGACTTAGACTCTAGGAAGAAGCTCAAGGGAGCATTGGGAATGTACCATGAGACCTTTTATAAGGCTATATTCTTAGCCAAAATATTCTTACCCCTCCACAAATAGCTCAAAAATCTCTATAGACATAATATGTTTTATCATGCTCAGATATGAGAATTAAAGGTAGAGATTCAACCTTTTAGAGAAGAAATGGCCAAGAAAAACCTGGATATGCTAGCCAAGGCTGCAACAAGAAGAAGTTATAGAATTAGAAAATGAAGATGCGAAATCTCCTTAATCAACATCATTTTTTGTCAATTTTCTTCTCTCATATGTTTTATAATATTTTTGATGATGGTTATGTTGTGATTATCATCTTGGGTGTTTCCATTGGATAAATCTTGTTAAGATTATGAAAGGCACACTATTTTTGGAATTTGTCTCATTTCTGGGATAATTAAGGATTTGATAAATAAAAGTAAGACACTACAGGAATGTTCACAACACCTGGTGTTGCGAACTGGATGATATAGACTAGTGCTGTGAACTGGCATTGTGAACTCATGTTTTGGAGTTTTGGGGGGAAGGATAGATTGCCAGATGTCAATATGGATCCATGCCATTTTTATGAGGATGAGTTGTGAGCTGGGAGGCCACCTGCCTAGAGGAGATGTGCTCAAAGGGACACTTCATCAGTCTTTATGAATATGTTGTAAACGTTTCCAACGTTATCCTGAAATTTAGCATTCTATTTTATTTATGTTGTACATTTGTAGTCATTCTACTTTAGGAATATGATTCCTATGTAGGAATTGTTATTCTAATTGTAAATATGTCAATGATAGGATAGGTTATAAGATAATCATTGTAAGACTGAAGGTGGGTTTGAATGGTGTGTGAGAGATTCATATTTTTTATATTGTCTATGTAACAGACTGACCTCATTTTCTATGAACTAGATTCAAGACTCTTCGGATAATTGAAATCAAACCTTTTTCGTATTCATCCTCTTCTATCTTACTTTGATTTCAATTTATTGAATCATTCAATTGGCTTATTATATCTGTGTTTCAATTGAGGATCTATTGTAATATTGCTTTCAAAATATCAAAGTTTTCCTCTTTGATTTTGAGAATTTCTTATGTCAAAGAGTTTTCTTCGTATGTGTATCAATACTACCTGATGCAGATGATAGACATATTACATTTTCTTGTAAAATCTTCCACCTATTCATGGTGTGTCTTTAAAAACTGATCTGACATTATTCAATGCCTTATTTGTTGGGGTATATTGTATGGAGTAAGTTGTGATTGATAGTCATGTCTGTGTTCTCCATCACTTTTCACTTCTATAAAGGGTTATCTTTCATATTCTCATGGGTACCAATCTTACACTTACAACAGTCAAAGTGTGACTTTCAGTGCTAAAAAATCCCATCCTCATAACAATTTGTAATCATAAGTTTTAGGAATGGTAATTAGTGGTGTCTTGTTCTCAAAGTCACATCATTATTATTTATTATCAAAAGTGGGCTCTTGGATCATGTTGGAGTCATCAAATAGTTTAAACTTCCTTCATTGTGAAAATCCTTATTTACTTCCAAAACTTTGTTTCTGCCCAAAGTCTCAAAACATTTTCTCTTTGGTGATGCTAAGACCCTGATTACTAATCATACCTTCCATACCACAAAGATTTTTCTTCTCGATTCCTATCTTGTACCAAAAAAAATTTCACTATAGAAAATCCAACTCACTACAAAATTACACTCATTGTTGAAACTTTGTTTCTTGACTAAATCCTAATGCTCTAATAATTCATGTACACTAATGAATTTTTCTTCTAACTAAGCTTGCCCCATTTGTCTTACCCTCTGATTGATAGACATGGAACTTGAAAAGCAAAATAAGACATATAGGGGAGGTGAGATCATGAGGTTTGAACATCATGATATGCAATTGTTGAATTCAAACCCTATCTTCAAAGAATATTTTCAAAGAGTTGGATGCCTCACTTTTTGTGAAAAGTTGTAGCGAGGCTAGATGAAAGTAGCCAAGAAGTTCACAATGAACTTTGATGGGGTCAAAAAAAGAGTTGGGCCATTGGAATTTCAAGTTCAAGGGGATGGCCCTAGACCCTGCATACTGTAATGACTACCTCAATCCAGAGTATCAGAATGAAAAAATGGAAAAATGAGCACAAAGGAATCATATGATAGATCATTATGACAAGCTTATAAGAGTGATTCAAAGATATTTTAATTGTGAAGGGAGCTTCAACATGGTTTACCAATATCATATCAGATTCCTCATGCATTTCACTAGTAAGAAAGATCTCAATTTGCTTTTTTATATTTATATAAGTTTTGGGAAGATAGTTGACAAGGTGCAAGCAAAATCTATGCATATTGAACATAGCGTCTTTCATTTTGGCCTCATAAAGCTCATGTTCCTACAAGAACTTAGAAAAAAAATGGAGAATGAGATTCATTTGTGTCTACAATAGGGTTTAGTCTAGAAGATACTAGTTTTATAGGATTGAAAATCTTCTTTTATAGGATTGAAAATGTTGATATATTTCAAGCTTAAAAATTGGTGACCATCGTTAAAAATTGTTTCAATTTTGTTTAGTATCATTGTCAAACTAACTAATCCCTTTTTCTAGATCAAATCTTGAGAGAAAAAATTCAAAGTGTTTGATACAGAAGATCAATTGGCGTTTTTTAATCTCATATAGGAATTGCCCTGCTTGTGACCAAGGTTAGGTCGGGAAAGTGAAGAACGCTGGACCATTAGCTAGTGCATGGAAACAAGACAACCCCAGAGATTGAATTAGAAGGAAGTAAGTTCGTACTCGGTCTGTTAGAATATTTAATCATCAGGACGTTTCTCACTTGAAATGGCGCTGAAGTTGTTACTACACTCGTGTAGATTAAATTTTGTTGGATAACACCTGTGGAGCTTAAATTTTATTGAAAGAGACATGATATTCCCTATTTCTCCATACAATGAAGGTTTGGGGAATCCAACCCAGGATGAGTAGGCCATGTTATTATATCTGTCTCTTTATTCCATGCATTTCCCGACTCCAACATGTTGATGCAGGAGCATCTCTCCATGTCAGCCAGCCAACCAGCCATCTGTGTCAAATCGCGTGTTGAAGAAAGAGGCGCAGCCTCATTTGAAATTTGAATTGAATGTAATTAAATGTTTAAGTTGTTGAGATGGGAAGCCGTGCCCTTATGCAGGCATTAGGTAGATTGGCCTTTAATGTTTGTAAGGATGAGATCTAGATTGGGATGCGGACTAGATAGCCCATTCAATGCAATTGAATAGGGTAGGTAGGTTGGAGGGAAGCGCTCGAAGAGCCCCCTCAGGTAAAAGAGATTTAGGATCTCATTTTGTGTAAGACGAGCTAGCATAGAGAGGAGGCAGGGAGAGTCTCGAGAACACCCTTCTACAAACATGCATTTGACATTTAATATAAACAGAAGCAGTTTTTCCTGCATGTATTTCTGTGTTATGTGGATGTCCGTGAGTGTTCTTCATATGATATGAATGTATGTTGTAGGTTTGCATTTGTAGGAGTGTGTCTGATTTCAGGTGAAGGTCTTTGATGTTTCATGCCATGAGGGCGTGACAGAGTACTGCGGTCTCTGAATACCGATGCACTGAAGCACTTCTGAATTCTGCTGGTTCAGACAAAGACATGCTGTGGCACAAGGAATGGAGTCAAAAACTCAGAAGGAAGACCTCAAGGTTGTTGAACACCTTGGAGGCAAGGCTGTGTGGGAGAAGACACAGTTGCAGACAAAATTCTGCTGTGGATTCTGTGAGAGCTCTGCCAAGTGGGCATTGAGCAGGTGCAAGGAGTGCACAAAGGTACATAACTATTGGAAGTTCTGGGAGAAGACACTCTGCCAGGTGGGCATTGAGACATTTTGTAGACAAGAACTCTTTGATTTCTGGTATTTGGAAGAAGAATCCACTGAGGGATCTTCACAAGGTTGCTTAACACCCTGCAGACTCAGCAAGAGGTTGCTTGAGCAGAAGGATAGCCAGGAGGGCATCCATACTTCTCCACCTGAGGGAGAAAGGAAGAAGCTCAGGAGGGCGAGTGCTTTTCAGGCACAGAGTCGTGGCTATAAGGAGTGTAGAGGTTGAAGAACTCTTTGGAAGAGTTCAAAGTTCCCAGAAGCTTAGGAGGAATAACGTCGAGGAGAACGCATGGTGAGAACTCAGGTAAAGGAGCTCTCAGGAGGAGACAAGCAAAGGTCGAGGCCTTTGAGGACTTGGAATTCTTCCAAGGCTGGGAAGAAAGCATAGCAGCTCAAGAGGAAGCTCGATAGCCGTTGGATCGACCGACTGATTCTGGACCATTGAAAAATTTCTACGTCCAAGAAGGAGCAGGAGGAGTGGACAAGAAGGATGGATCTAGACCGTTGGATCTTTATCCAGAGACCCGACACTCGTCGTATCTGCAGAGAGTTGCGAGGGAATTAACCTCGTAAACTGGAGGAGAAAAGTCTCAGAGGAATTCCCAACACATATCGAGACATCGAGGCGTCGTGAGTCAGGATATCGGCATTCCCATGGACAGGATATCAGGTAAGTCCACCTTGAAAACCCTGACACAAATCTGGGCCGTCCGTCTGAACAAGGACATGTGTCACGTGATCATCCATTCTAGAGATCCATACACTAGACATCGGTATATCGACACTTGGGAAATTGGAGTTCCTAAGGTCGTGAAAGTCGGGACATGAGAAGTCTTGAAAATGTGAGGGGAAATCTAAACCAACCATTCTTGGGACGCGTGGCAGCGATTGAGCGATATCGGGAAAAGTCTCGAAAGGAGAATCATCAATCGGGGAATCGCAAGTCGGGATATCGGGAATGCCATGGACAAGAAGTCGTTGCAACTTGGAATCACGAAGTCTGAAACCCCGACAAGGGGGAGAAAGCTCCATTGTTGTGGGGCCTAGCTGACGTCAGGTCGGAGAATCGGGGATCAGGATACCGGGGATCCCGTGCACAAGGTGTTTATGCATTTCGACATTGCGACGTCCAAAACCTCGACAGGAGATAAGGCTGTGGTCTTGTGAAATAGTGGTCACGTGGACCAAAGGTCTAGCTTGGGGGGCTAACATAAGTTGGAGCGTATCGGGATTCGAAGGATCGAGAATCCCGTGGGAAAATGCACTGCAGCATTTGAAGGCTCGAAACCCTGAAAGGAATAAGATTGAGGTCATGAGGGGATAGCGGTCATATGGGCCAGGAGCTTAGCCTTGAGGGATAATGAATAAAGGGTCGTATCGACGAATCAACGCATCATAGATCGAGAGTTCGAGGGCACAGAGGTTCTCGACATCAGAAAAGATGAAACCCCGAAACCCGAAATTAAGTCGGGAGAAGGTCACAGGCGCATGTAGAGGTTGTGACAGAGAAAGGGCAGGACCTATGGAGTGGGTTTTCATCGGAGATTCCAGCAGGGAATTGAATGAGCTAATTCAGCTCAAAATGGGAATTTGAAGGACCTGCGGGCGGGCGTTGGTCATGTCTGCATCAGGTGGTATCAGAGCCTTGTTCTTGTCTGTATATTTCAGGCAGGAAGAGGCAGGAAGAGGTAAAGAGCACTCTGATACACATTAAGTGGTGTAAGAGCGGGATTCTGTTTGTATATTGCAAACAGATGAGAGAAAAGAAGACAGAGCGTTGGAAACTCTGTGGCGATTGTTTGCAGGTAGGCAGCAATCAAGAAGACAGTTAGGAGGACTGTAGGATGAAGATGGAAACACTCTTATTGCGGAGTGATAGCAACAGGTTTGCTAGGAAAGCAGATAGGGACAACACCATGGCTACTGAAGGCCATAGGCATGCTGGAAAGAAGAGCAAGGCAAAAAATCTTGTAGAGATGGATAAAGAGATCGCTAAATTAAGGGCAGACATAGAAGATCTTGAACTGCGGATGCAGCAGAAATCCAAGCCGAGATGGGTATATGAATGACCCATGAAGGAGCCGAAGGAAAAATGGCTAGTCAAGGAGTTGATGGTCATAAGACAGCGTATGTTGTTGAGAAGATGGTTGAGGTATGCTCAAAACCTCAATGGACCGGAAGAAGAAATGGTTCAGGTATGTGAACCAGAGACTGGGAGAAATCTCAGTGAATTGGGATTGGCTAAGGATCTCAAGAACTGCCAGGAGGGCAGAGAAGAAATTCAATTTTTCCAGGTGGGCAACGAGTTGAGATCACTGCGGGATCTCACAGACTGTCTGGAGGATAGCTAGGGAATTTCACATTTCCATCTGGGAAATGATATGAGGTCGCTGCGGGATCTCGAAGACTGCCAAGAGGGCAGTGGAAGCATATCAAATTGCCAGATGGACAGATATGAACATATGAGACTATCTGAGGGTCTCATGAACTCAGTAGTGAGTTTGGATCAGCAGGTGCAGCAACTGACAAAGGAGGAGGATCTGAGGGATCTTCTAATGATTGGGGGAATTCAGGTATTCCTACCATTTGCCCAAGAGGAGGTAGAAATCTGGGTTGCAGATGCAACAACAACAGAAGAACAGTCAGCTGAGACTGTCAAAGAGGAATTGGAGCAGATATCTGAAGCTGCCCAAGAAGGAGAGGAGAATGAGCGTTTTGAGGAATGGCTCAATGATTTCGTCCAGGGAGCTGAAAAGAAAGAAGTTGTAGCACTGAAGCTAGCAACAAAAGAATCCAAAGAGGAGGCATGTAGATTTACCACTCCGTGGGAGATGGAGCTAGAGATGCTGGAGGATTGGTTGAACAATCCAGAGCCAGCAAGAGAACTGACAAAAGTTGAGCTGTCAGAGAAGGTGACTGAAAAACAAGTCAGTCAAAGGGAGACTACAGAGCTGAAGTCTCCAATAGAGTGGCAACTTGAGGCCACATATAAAGATGAAGAAGAAAGCATGGGAGATCACAGTGATCTACCCATGTGCCGAAAGTTTTTGCAGCCGGGGAGACTGCAAAAATAGGACCAGCCACTGGAGCATCTGGACCGAGTGATAGAAGACATCAGAAGGCTGATGTTGAAGTCAACAAAATATGCTAGCAAGGATAAGCTGAGAAGAAGGAAGAAAGCATTAGCAGCAGCACAGAAGCAACAGTAGGATGGAGCGGATGAACAACTCCAGAGGATGATTTGGGATCCAAGAGTATTTCAACATCAGAGATGGGAAGCTCATGAGCAGGAGGTCATGACTTTTGCAGCTGAGGAGCATGATGCAGGAGCATCTCTCCACGTCAGCCAGCCAGCCAACCAGCCGTGTCAAATCGCGCGTTGAAGACAGAGGCACAACCTCATTTGGAATTTGAATTGAATGTAATTAAATGTTTAAGTTGTTGAGCTAGGAAGTTGTGCCTTTGTGTAGGCATTAGGTAGATCGGCCTTTAATTTTTGTAAGGTTGAGATCTAGATCCGGATGCGGACTAGACAACCCATTCAATGCAATTGAATAGGGTAGGTAGGTTGGAGGGAAGCGCTCGAAGAGCCCCCTCGGGTAAAAGAGATTTAGGATCTCATTTTTTGTAAGAAGAGCTAGCATAGAGAAGAGCCAGGGAGAGTCTCGAGAACACCCTTGTACAAACAGACATTTTCCATTTAATATAAACAGAAGCAGTTTTTCCTGCATGTATTTCTGTGTTATGTGGATGTCCGTGAGTGTTCTTCATATGATATGAATGTATGTTGTAGGTTTTCATTTGCAGGAGTGTGTATGATTTCAGGTGAAGGTCTTTGAGATTTGAAGCCATGAGGGCATGACAGAGTACTGCAGTCTCTGAATACCGATGCACTGAAGCACTTCTGAATTCTGTGGGTTCAGACAAAGACATGCTGCGACACAAGGACTGGAGTCAAAAACTCAGAAGGAAGACCTCAAGGTTGTTGAACACCTTGGAGGCAAGGCTGTGTGGGAGAAGACACAGTTGCAGACATAATTCTACTGTGGATTCTGTGAGAGCTCTGCCAAGTTGGCATTGAGCAGGTGTAAGGAGTGCATAGAGGTACATAAATATTGGAAGTTCTGGGAGAAGACACTCTACTAGGTGGGAATTGAGACATTGTGTGGACAGGAACTCTTTGAGTTCTGGTATTTGGAAGAAGTATCCACTGAGGGATCTTCACAGGGTTTCTGATCACCCTCCAGACTCAGCAAGAGGTTACTTGAGCAGAAGGATAGCCAGGAGGGAATCCATACTTCTCCACCTGAGGGAGAAAGGAAGAAGCTCAAGAGGGCAAGTGCTTTTCAGGCATAGAGTTGTGGCTACAAGGAGTGAAGAGGTTGAAGAGCTCTTTGGAAAAGTTCATAGTTCCCAGAAGCTCAGGGGGAACAACGTCGAGGAGAATGCATGGCGAGAACTCAGGTAAAGGAGCTCGCAGGAGGAGACAAGAAAAGGTCGAGGCCTTTGAGGACTTGGAATTCTTCCAAGGCTGGGAAGAAAGCGCAACAGCTCAGGAGGAAGCTCGATAGCCATTGGATCGACCGACAGATTCTGGACCATTGAAAAATTTCTACGTCCAGGAGGGAGCAGGAGGAGTGGACAAGAAGGACAGATCTGGACCGTTGGATCTTGATCCAGAGACCTGATAGGCATCAGATCTGCAGAGATTTGTGAGGGATTTAACCTTGTAAACAGGAGGAGAAAAGTCTTAGAGGAATTCCCAACACATATCGGGACATCGAGGCGTCGGGAGTATGGATATTGGCATTCCTGTAGACAGGAGATCGGGTAAGTCCACCTTGAAAACCCCAACACAAATCTAGGACGTCCGTCTGAAAGAGGACACGTGTCATGTGATCGTCCATTCCAGAGATCCAAACACTAGACATCGGTATATCGACACTCGAGAAATCGGAGTTCCTAAGGTCATGAAAGTCGGGACATGAGAAGTCTCGAAAACACGAGGGGAAATATGAACCATCCATTCTTGGGACGTGTGGCAGCGATTGAGCGATATCGGGAAAAGTCCCAAAAGGAGAATCATCAATTGGGGAATCGCAATTCGGGATATTGAGAATCCTGTGGACCAAAAGTCATTGCAACTTGGAATCGCGAAGTCCGAAACCCCGAAAAGGGGGAGAAAGCTCCGTTGTTGTGGGACCTAGCTAACATCAGGTCGGAGAATCGGGGATCGGGATACCAGGGATCCCGTGCATAAGGTGTTTATGCATTTCGACATTGTGACGTCCAAAACCCTGATAGGAGATAAGGTAGCGGTCTTGTGAAATAGTGATCACGTGGACCAAAGGTCTAGCCCGGGGGACTAACAGAAGTTGGAGCGTATCGGGATTCGGAGGATCGGGAATCTCGTGGGAAAATGCACTGTGGCATGTGAAGGATCGAAACCTCGAAAGGAATAAGATTGAGGTCATGAGGGGATAGTGGTCATATGGGCCAGGAGGTTAGCCAGGAGGGCTAACAAATAAAGGGATGTATCGGCGAATCGGCTCATCGGATATCGGGATTTTGAGGGGACAGAGGTTCTCGACATCAAAAAATACGAAAACCCGAAACCAAAAATTGAGTCGGGAGAAGGTCACAGGGGCGTGCAGAGGCCGTGACAGAGAAAGGGCAGGACCTGTGGATCGGTTTTCCATCGGAGATTCCAGCAGGGAATCAAATGAGCTAATTCGGCTCAAAACAGGAATTTGAACGATCTTGTGGGCAGGCGTTGGTCACGTCTTCATCACATGTGTAAACAATAAAAATAACTATTAAAACTCTCAACGACTGGTAGAAACCCCATCCTGATGTTTTGAGAGAAGTTGTCCTATCATGCATGTGTGTGCCTTAAATTTCTTCTATTTATCCAGGAAATTCCCCACCATAAAAATCAATACAAGTTTCGTGATTTAGAATTCTTAGATATAAAGAATGAAAAACCCCGTGTAGTGCATGGACTTCTTTTGTGTTATTGTATGCACAGTACTTGTCCCTAAAAGATAAGGCAACATGTATGGGATATTAATGATTTTATGTTGTATGTATTATTAATGATTGTATGTAAAAAGATAATGATTAATACAGAAGTTTAAAGATCTCCAAAGTTGCAATTTAGCTATAATAATTATTCTAATTCTAATTCTAATTCAATAAAAAACATAAATAAATTTGGTTATCATTTTTGGGATTAACTGCATAGTGTAAGTCATTAATCTATGACCCATATCCATCAGTATTAGTCACAACTGACCAATAATTCTCATGATTTGAATAGTCCACTTAGTACACATTGTATCAGGTGAGGCTCACAGGGGTGAAGAAATGGGATTGAAACCAGCGAAATGAATCGCATAGCATCAATCATCACTTCTGGGGCTTGCACTCGGTAACCAGGACTTCCCAGGAGGTCACCCATCCCAAGATGCCTTTGGATCAAGCGCGCTTAACATGGATATGGGTCATAGATTAATGACTTACACTACGTAGTTAATCCCAAAAATGATATCTAATATGTTGCACTGTGGAAGCCCCTCTATGATTAAATAATAAGATTTAAGGGAGCTCTAACTGGATAGTAAATAAGGCAGAGGTGTATTGGGATGGGTGACCACCTCGGAAGTTCTGGTTACCAGGTGCAAGCCCCAGAAGTGATGATTGATTCTATGCGATTCATTTTGCTTGTTTCAATCCCATTTCTTCACCCCTGTGAGCATCACTCGATGCAATGAGTGCTAAGTGGACTATGCAAGTCACGAGAATTATTGGTCAGTTGTGACTAGTACTCATGGATATGGGTCATATATTAATGATTTACGCTACACAGTTAATCCCAAAAATGATATCTAATCTGTTGCACTGCGGAAGCCCCTCTATGCATAAATAAATTTAGCAATTTCCAATGATTAATTGGAAAATGTAGAAATACATGATATTTGATTACATAATTGACAAGATTGAACAAATATGAGAGAGTTATCTCATAGGTGAAGACCTTGACTTACTTGTAACACTATATTTCTAGAAATATAACTAGAAATACGAGAGAGGCCTCTAGAAGATTGATATACCTACTTATAGCTAGAAATTCTAAGTTCTTAGATTAATAATGTACATCAAAATTATTTATGGTATAAATGTTTGTAAAAAGCCCTAGACAATACCAAAAGAAAAACTGCATTCATGATTATCCTATAGGAGAATAAACTTTCCTGCACTTCGCAACAAAGTTACCAATTTAACCTAAACTCTATAAAGCTTTCATTTTTGGGGGGATCAAGTTTTTTACCCCGTTTTTAAAAATGGTGCTAGCGGTAGCATCCCCCTCCTTTTTAGCTTTTTTTTGATATTTTGAATTTTTTGATACATAATGTTTCCACCTTTTTTTGTTAAATGCTCGTTTTTCATCTATTTTCAAATTGTAATTTATTTTATAGATTTTTCATATAATTATGTATCCATAATTAATTTATGTTTCCATACTTTTTAAATATAGTGGAAAATATCATTTTTAACACATTTTTTT
>ML791336.1:145117-162158 GCA_009831015.1 Picea engelmannii
TCTAACATCTTCATATTAAATAATCTCTTCATTAGAAATACCTTATTCGATGCCGAGGGTTTTTCATACAAATTGGCCAGCGCGTCCATCAAACCCTTCGTTGTCTTTTCTTTCGAAATATTGAAAGCCACCGATGATTCCAGGCTCAGTCGTATCGTTCCTAGAGCCTTTCTGTCAAGAATCTCCCATTCTTCATCCTTCATGGCCGTCGGCTTCTTTGCTACTCCACTCAATGGTAGGAATAGATCCTTTTGATATAAATAGTCTTCCATCTGCATCTTCCATAACTAGTAGTTTTGGCCGTTAAATTTCTCGACCCTAAACTTTTCATCTTCTGACATTGCTCCCACTCGAACCAGGAACCCTCTTTTCCTACAAGTTACCTTATGCTCTGATACCAGTTGTTAGAAAAATAGGACCACGTAGAAATAAATTAAAACAAATGCAAAAACAAAACACATAAGACACACAATACAAGAGAGACACAAATTTACGTGGTTCACCCAGTGTGGGCTACGTCCACCAGAGAAATTTCCAGGTCCTTCCTTTATTATTATCCAGCAAATGAAGGGATACAACCTATAGCAAAACCCACTGTAACTTCCTCTTCTTTCTCTCACAGTCTCCTCTCTCAGAATACAATATTCACCATCAATCATAGCCGCAATACATTTCCCTCATAAAAGAGGGTTGCCTTCTAGGGCAAAAAACCCTAACATAATCTCTACTGTTAGATATGCGACCTTATAATGAACGGTCTAGATTTACAATTAAATTACAATATACTTTTACAAGGCAATTTTTTCTTCGGAGGCTTTTCCCTCGAACCCCCGCTGGGGGCCCGCTTGCTCCCAGACCCCCTAGCCGGGGGGATAGGCCCCCCGGACCCCGCAAAGGGGGTACCCCCCCTATGCACTCCCCTGCGTGGAAGAGTGTACATACTTCTGGGGTGTAAATACTTCATGGGGTATAAACACGGCTGAAAGCAAGGACCTCTGAATCAGGAAGATAATCAGGCTCCACAACCAACATCGCATTCAACAATTCAGTGGATAGGAGCATAGGGAAAATTCCATTTGAAATCGTGTATGGTATATATCCAAGAGGGATTACAGAGTTGAGATATATGAATCAAGATGAGTTCAAAAGTGCTGGAGAAGAGGATTTTGCAGCAGAAATGCAGAAACTCAATGATAGAGTCAGAGAATAGCTACAGAACATCAGCTAGAAATACAAGAGAAAAGTTAATCAAAAGAGGAGAGAGGTTCAATTTGAGGTTGGATATGAAGTTTTAGCTCATTTGAGAAAATAAAGGTTCCCGAGGAGAACGTATAACAATTTGAAGATGAAGAAGATAGGACCATGCATGATTCTAAAAAAATTCATAGCCAATGCTTATGAAACTGAGTTGCTAGACAATGTTGGGATATCGTCGATATTCAATGTTGCAGAGATGTATACATAGATGAGATATGGGAAAGAAGAATAAGATGATTAAAGAGAATTTTAGTGGTAAGAAAAATTTCCCACAACAAAAACACATCAAATGGAGAAAATCATTGAACAAAGATATGGAAAGAAGACCACGAGGAAGACATATCCTGAATATTTAGTGAAGTGGAAAGATCATCCAATGGGATATGCAAGTTGGGTCACAAAACTTGATATTTTGAAGCATGGAAAAATAGTGCAGGAGCTCATGGACAGAAGTCCATGAAAATGTTAACCAGAGGAGTATGAGGCAGGAGGATCACCTTCAGAGTCAGAACGCAAGCGTGGAGGAAAAGGAATGAAATCTCAACAATGACTGAGTTTCAAATCAGAAATTAACTTGGAATTAAATCGGGTTGTTGAGATATTTTGTAAACAACATTTTAAATATGTAACTTGGTTGTAAAGTCTTACAGACTGTAAGGGATTGCATATATGGAGTGTTGACTCTTATCTGGCAATAATTGTTAGTTATTGTAATAGGATGAAGTACGTAACCACAATGAGTTTGATAGGATAGGTTGCAGACATGACGAGAGAGCTCATGGAGATGGTCCTTAGGTAGTTGTTGTTGCATTGTAAAATGATCAGAAAGAAATCAGTAAGATATCATAATGATATAGAGATCCGAGAGATTAGAGCAGGGTATAGTATAAGAAACACTATGTAATTTATTTCCACGAATGAATAGAACATACATAATTGTCCCAAATCCTTAGACTATGTTCATTTGATGTATGAATGAATGAATGTTATATTCTGTATGTGTTATTTAATTTTATGTCATTCATGTATGATTGTTCAAGAGGTCGACTGTATGAATTCATGATGAATCTGGATGAGTTTCAATTGTTTCTCTTCTGACACTCATATGCAAGGTGTCCATCTAGAATGCAAGGAGTGCATCGACTGAGTCTCGAAGTGACTCAGAGAAGTTCAAAGAGAACAAAGGAAACTTAGACCAGGTGCAAGGTGTGCACAACGTCATGAAACAACCAAGCGTCGAAGAACCATAATAGAGGAACGCCAGGTGGGCGAAAATAATTTATTTTCAAAACATCCTTTGATATGAGTTATCGAAATCCCAAGATTGCAAGGTGTGTGTGGGAGTCGAATTCCTTTAAGGATAAACCTCAACAGGGATAGCACTTTCACAAGTGTGGATGCGATGCAAGAGTCAGACTCGTAGGAGGAGAGAAGGTTCAAAACCTTCAAATACTGATAAATATTCTAAGTCGGGAGAAGATCAGAAGCTCAGGAGAGAGGAGCAATAGTGGTCATTGGATCACGGAGTAGGGGATCAACAACTTTCTGATTGGGTCAAGGTGCATGATCCCTAGTGCTTCGCACACAGAGGAGACAAAAAACTCACAAGAGTTGAGAACTAATATTTCTAGAGCCCGAAGAGCCGAAGACCCCAAGTAGAATCTCAACCATCTGATCGTAGGAACAAATCTGAGCCATCAAATTGTGTAGGATAAACTTCAAGCATTAGATTTCCAGAGGGGATCTGAGCCGTCAGATACCATAAGTCCGGGAGGATTGTAGTTTGAAACTTGAGACTTCTGAAGCGCGGAGAGCCGAAGAGTTGGAGCGAATCTGGATCGTTGGATCCAGGAGGACACGTGTCGACAAGTCCAAAGGTCCAGAGGAAGGCGAAGGCCGGAGTATTGAAACACCCGAAGTTCGAAGATTCGAAGAGCCAAGAGTTGTCAATCTATAGGTGGAAACTTGTCAACAGATCATGAGCTCCGAGTAAGTTGTTGTGGAATTTCAGTTTGATATCTGAGATTGTCGAAGTGGAAAGACCTGGAGACCTGAAGTAAAATTTGGGTCGTGATATCTACGAGAGACGTCGCGTGAATCTGTGAAATTCAGGTAAGGTCCTGAAGTGGTTCATAGCCGTTGGATTTGGAGGAGACATGGCGCACATTTGTGAGCCTCGGGTAAAGACCCGAATAAATCTTCAATCGTTAGATCAGGAGGACACACGTAAGTGGATCAGAGGCTTCGGGTAAAAACCATTGGAAAAAAAGAAGTTTGAGATTTGAGATCTCATAAGTCCGGAGACCCGAAGGAGATCTCGATCGTCGATCGAGAAGAGGGTCATAGGACCGTTGATCTGAGTTGAAAAGTCAAACATTAAAAGAGTAATCAGAAGCGTTTATTTAGCAGGACAGGTGTCTGCAAGTTGTTAACTCAGGGAGATTGGAGTATTGAAGAAAGTTGGGTTTGAGATTTCAAAACCCCTAAGTCTAGAGTTGTGAAGGAGATTGCAGTCGTTGATTGAAAAAGGGGCAGATCTATTTCGTAGATTGAAAGGCACAGATCTAAACCATCGATTTAGACACTATCGTCAAGATCGCGAGATCGACGATCCCGTAGCATTACGGGAACAAGAGTTGCACATAGTTTAAAATATTGATGGTGGGTCACAATTCAAACCATGGTTTCGTCGGAAGGACACGTGGAAGCTTGAGGATGATTGCGGGCCCAAAAGTAGTTTAACTCTAAACCACTTGTGGGTGTGCCCGCAATCTCATGGTCATCGCCCAAGGTCACATTCAAGAGAGGGCTTATCTGAAAAGGAGCTATTGCTCAACACTCTGAGATTTCACAACAGAGTGAAAGGGAAGGTCGTAGGTTCTATCGTACCTTCACCAAGAAGTCAGAAGGGCCTGTGTCTTGATACAAAAGGAAACCATTAAGGTTTCAGAGAGTTATCAGACTCAAGAATCGAATATCCTTTGACCGATAGGTCGCATAGCCCTACGGGGGAGTAGGGGGGCTGCATCAAAGATTTGTCCTTTTCTGCTCAAAATAGATTTCACACACACACACACACACACACATATTAAGATCAAGAACCAACGTAAATCAATCTTAACTCTAGAGAGAGATTTGATCTATCATACATCAAGAGGGATCAAGTTCGTCGAGGTGAAAACTTTTTTGTAATTAAAAAAAGCTTAAGCAAAGTTTTGTACCTAGAGGGATTTGATCCCTCCAGGCGCATGATAGGTTCACACACACACACACACATCCAGATCAAGAACCAATGTAAATCCATCTTAACTCTAGAGAGAGACTTGATCTATCATTCATCAACAGGGATCAAGTTTGTTGAGGTGAAATTTTTTTTGTAATTAAAAAAAAATTGAGCATAGTTTTATGCCTCCACGGATTTGATCCCTCTAGGCTCATGATAGATCAAAAGTTAAGATGGATCTTGATTAAAACATTTCATTGGTTTGTTGTTGAGTATGAGGAAGATGTGTAACTTATTTTGTTGTCAAAATGGAGTTGACACATGACTTTTATATATATATATATATATATATATATATATCAAATACTAGCCTAAATCCATCTTAACTCTTAATCTATCATGCTTCAAGTTCCTTGAAGTAACCTGTTAGCTTATGATAGATCCATAGTTAAGATGAATCTTGATATTCATATTATTATGTTGATATGTTGATATAAGAACTAATCCATTATCTTAATATAATATATTGATGTGTTGATATAGTTTTTTTAAGTGGAAGGCTGCCATGGTTTTATGCATAGTGTTTGTCCTTGGTCACATCCAGTCTATCTGCTTCCTTTTCATTCCTTAGTTATGGCATTCCAAGCCCTATAACCTTTAGGAGTTTGTGTTTGTTTTAAGCCCACCATTAATTATTTATTCCTGGGTTTTAATTGTTATGGCTGGTGTAAAGTATTGGTCTACGATTAAGCCTATGAGTATATATATTCGACGGCTTTTCTATATAAATGTCCGTCAAATCTACGGCAAATTACAGGAAAACTAATTTTACCAGAAATCATCTAACAAAATAAAAACTCACGTATAACATTTGAATTTGGATTAAAAATAGCATGATTCTATGCGTGTAAAGGAACAAAAATCTGCTTCCGACGAAAACGAAAATGAGTGTAAAGAGGACTGAAACCTGCGTCCGAGGACGACCACAGATCCGCGCATTTATTTTTATCTTCTACGTAACATTTTTTCTCTGAAATTAAAGTGATAAACCCTAAAGTCAGAACAAACTGATTAAATACTGAAACGGCATCTTACCTTGGGATAGGCCTTTTTTTCAACCCTAATTTCCTAACTTCTTCTCGTTCGACGCGGGTGGCTCTTTGGCAACCGTCGCTTTACTGGGTGGCACTTTGTCCACAGGCGTTTTCTTCAGCGGCGCTTTGTCATCAGTCTTTTTCGGGGACTTTTGGGGCGGGGGTTTCTGGACTAGGATATGGATTCGGTATGCAGACGGAGGTTTGTATAGTAGGAGATGACTCGGAGATGCAGGCTCTGGTGGGCGCTTTACTGGAGGTTTCTTCGCCGGTTCTTTAATAAGTTCAGCGGATCCGAATATTCATGAGAATATTCGCGAGAGTACAGGGATCTGGATCTCCATATACAGTGAGGGTCCAGGGATCTGGATCTCCATATACAGTAAGTTTATTGTCAACTTTTGCAGAGACAACGCCTGCACTGGATCTACAAACTTACTAAAATTTTGTACAAATTATCGCATCCTTGAATGCACGATTACCGGACTCCAATCCATAACATCTAACAAATAAACAGAGACTTATAGTTTTGAGAGCCTTCAACGCCAATCTGACCATCTGTTTCGCGTACAATTCTCGTCAAAACCCTAAAAAATAAAATAAAATGAGAAATAAATAACAACGGGCCTATCTTGAGTATTTTGTCAATGTAATGACCTAAAAAATACTCTTGGAAAAAAAATTGAGAAATGAATAAACGCGGGACTATCTTGGGCATTTTGTCAATGTAATAACCTTGGAAACCTTATTGATGAGGTCGCTGTAAAATTTCACAATCAATCATTTTTGTCAAATATTTCATTTTGGTTACCATCCATGTAAAGCATTAATATATTTATTAGCATAGCTGGTAACTCATTGTTGGTGAATGTTGAAAGGTTAAACGATTGTAATTATGAGGTTGTCACCATAAGTAAAGTAGCATAAATGTAAATATAATACTGTAAAATGATAAAAAGTTAATAATGAAGTAAATTTGTAATTTTAATTCAGTTTGTTAATCATTTGAACATGACAATTAGATGGTCACACATTAATTTCTTAATCATATTGTTTGAATGTTAAAAAGTAAACAGGTCCATTCAAGCTTTTAAAAATGCTAGAAAGTTATGAACATGAGATCTCTTTCATTGATTTGGAAGGGTGACTAAGAATATGCTAGCATCTTCAATTGATAACCATACTATTGAAATTTATGGTTAAAAGATCATTAAATGTGCCCATTGTCAATAGGTGTAGGCCTTTCTGCTTAATAAATAAAAAGTCAACTTCTCACTTTATACATTTTTTATTTTATTCATTTTTTATTTATAGATTTTTTCTTTTCGACATATAGAAATAGTTATTTTTAGGGTTTTTTAGGATGATTGGAAGAAATTAATTTTAAAAAGATAAAAAATTACTTTAGATTTTTTTAAATTGTATTTTTATTGTATTTTTTTAGAAACATTGCATGATAATCATAGTTTTGAGGTTTTGAAGGTTATGAAGGTCTCTATTATGTCAAATATTTTTAAATTGGGATCTAGTTTGGATATAGGCAAGGTATTTTAAGAGAAAATGTTTTTCATCTTCAATCCTCATAGTGTTACAAATATGACATATTCTTTAGTCCCATTGTGTTTTGGGAATTGTCTAACACCTAGTTTCTCTATGCATCTTGTGAGAGTTTGTTTTTATCTTAGCAATGTTGATTTTCTTTTTTGCACTTGTCGAAAATGAGAGGTGCTTTTGATATTCTAGATTAGGGTTGACCACCTATATGTATTATATTAATTTTATTTTATTCTCTAATTTTTTATCGCACCACATATTCTTCTTAGATTTAGATATCATAATATTTTTCATATTATGTGCATGATTACTTCTTCTTGTTCTGCCCAGAGGCCCATTCTACAACTTAATATTAGTTGATGCGTGATTTCATGTCTAAATTCAGCAAACCTTTTTCCAAATGAAATGGGTGAAGGAGAAAGGGTTTTCACCTCGAGAGATTTGATCCCTCTCAGAACTTTGAGTTAAGATGGGTCTATGCTGGTATTGCCCAATGATATAACCAATATTTTCCATATTTATACCATAGGTGGTGGTTTTGGTTATAGTTTGAAGTAATATTTTGGAACTTCCTTGTCATCCATGTTGTTTATCTCCTTCTTGTATATTAGGTACCTAATCATAGCAATGTTGTCAATGGTAGAAAGATTCACTTCTGTAAGGAGGATAGGATAGGGTGTAGTCCCTTTAATTTTGAGTTTATAAGTTATAAAATTCTTTTTGATATGTTCTATCTTTCTCCACTATTCTCTAGAGATACCAGGATTTTCCATATAAGAGAGTGTGAAAAAATAATTTTTTTTATCCCAAAACTAAAAGTCTACTTATTTACAGTTGTTTTCAAACTCATAATAACCTTTACACTTTTTATTTGTCATTTTCTCAATGTTATACTTCTTAATAAAACAATTACCTAATCAAAGAAAGAATTTTAACTTTTAAAAATTCTTAGTTTTCTTTTACTAAAACTTTACAAACAGTTAATTTTGATTAAAATAATGTAAAAAGAAAACATGGAAAAGAAAAAGGATGATACGTTAAGGGTCAAGGTTATAATATATTTTAAACTATGTTGACACAATAACACCACTATTTTTATTTTATATTTTAATTATTTTGTGAGAATTGTTATCACATTTTCGATAAGAATTTTTTTTCAAATTTTAAAAGTGCTTTTCGTTTTATGAATAATGACCATTGCTTTTTATGGTAAAAAATTAACATATATTTTCAAAATGTAGTGGTATGAATATCACCACATTGTTTTTCGTGGTTATTTTTGTATAAATGTTAGATATCTAATATAGTACTTTATAAATATTAATTTTTATGATTATTTTTTATAAATGTTATCCTAAATATTATTTAACAATATTTAACAATTATGGTATTTTATAAATATTATCCTAAATATTATTTAGTAGAAATAAGAAGTGCTATTCAAATGTACAACTACTCGTTCTTTATTTATATTTGGCTAATATTTTCAATAAAATAATTTCCAACACAAATAAAAAATGTTAAAAAAATCTTTTAAAGTGGTATATATGTTTATAATGTGTATTAAATAAAATCGATAATTTTTTATCTCCAAATAAAATAAAAATTAATTGATATATATTAATTTTAAATGTTTACTCATGGGAAATGTGGTATATATGTTTGTAATGTGTACATAATAAAATTAATAAATTTTGATCTTTTATGTAAAAACAAATCGTTTAATCAAATTAATCAATATATATTAATTTTAAGTTTTTACACTTTAAACATTAATCCATAGTTGCATGGTACTTTTTTGTGAGTGGGTTTTGCTAGTTTGAGAATTGGTAGGAAAAAGTCATAATTGGTTCGAAACTATTTGGGGAACTTGGGATATTTTGGGGAGCTTCAATATCAAAGAAATGAGAACTTGGAAAAGACTTCAGAAATAGAGAGTTTTAAATTAAAATTATATTAAATTAAAATGTAAATATTTTTATTTCATTATTACAAATACATAATTTATTACAAATATTTTCATTATATTTATTTTAAATATCACTAAACTACACTAAATATTATTTTAAAAATTATTTAAGTAAAAAAACTACTTCTCACTTCATAATTGTGGATATGAATTTTTTTTAATGCATGTATGTTTTCCTTCAAGCCGAGACTAAACATGAAAGTCCAATAAATCAATACGCTATCCAATCAGAAAAATACGAGCAACAAGAAACAATGTTCAAGAATGGGTTGTGGCAAACAAGAGAGTCCTAATCATCCGAAAAAGAGAGATGTTCCAATGAAGAAAAAAAGGCTCAATACCAAGAAACATTTGCAAACCTTAGTTGATCAAAACTCCTAAACAATCAAGCAATATGAAAGCTTTGTAAGACAAAGATCAAAGAATGAGAAGGAAGGATGAATTAAGGGATGTTGTTAACCCAAGGGGATCACAACTAGGAGAGAATATTTCCAACTCAAAGAAGGAATATGAATGAGTGTTTAATTTAAAATTATCAAGCCAAACAAAGTCAAATACAATCAGATTCACTGGGAAAAAAACCTCGCAAGAGAAGACTTAGAAAAAGAAGGAAAAAAGAGGCAAAAACACCAAAATAGGGAGATTGGTGCCTGTATTCTCAAAGAGAAAGAGTATGAGTCAGGAGAATTGTGTCCTATATGAGGATCTGGGGGAGAGCCATACAAATAATTTTGCTACTCTATGCACTTCATGGGAGCACCAATCAGGATAATGGTTCCTTGGTGTGAACTAGAGGGAAGTGTCAGTTTCTGAAAAAGTTCAAAAACTGGCTTCTAACAAGCTTAGACTTAGCAAAGACTTAGTCAATGTCTCTATAAACTCTTCAATGAGGAAAAGGGAAGGGGAAATAGATCAAAATAAAGAACCAAAGAAGATCTAATGAGAGGAAAAAGATTTAGATGATCCGAGGAAAGACTAGCCAAAATCGATCCCCAGTGGAGTCGCCAATTTCTTCTATGAAATGTTTCACCTGCAAACAAACGAAACCTCCTTTGGATTACTATACCCATATACCAAGACATAAACAGTGCAAGTGGACTCTGACATCACCAATGAGAATCTGAAGGAGATAAATGATATGATGAACCTGTTTTGATGTTTGTCCTCACTGCTTCCAATCCATGATCTTGATCTTCAAACTCCCTAGCGTAAATTGAGATCCTCAATGGACATAAAAGGAAAAAAGTTGTCTTCTACTCTACTTTATCATATAAGACAAGTCTATATACGAATATTATAGAAATAATAGACAATCAAATGTAACAATACATAAACTTGAGGGAAATAGACCAAGTATATATTAATTGAAAAGCCAAAAGAGGAACTTACAAAGAATGATAAATGATGCAGTCACTTCTCCAAGCTCTCCTCGTCCAACCCTTGCATGAATATTGACATCAAAATGTTGATGTTTCCTCTAGAATCAAACGTTTGATATCTATATTGTTTCCCCCTTCCATGGATGATTTTAGGGGCTAAATTTCGCTCATGGGCTAATTTTCCATGGTTTTTCCAAAAATGAGATTCGCTATTTTAAAAATGATTCGCCCAAATTCTATAGGATAATTTTTTTTTACCTTAAAATTCGGTAAAATTTTATAAAAACTACATAAAATACTTAGAAATTTGAATATTTATACAAAAATATTGCCAAACATTTATGTTTGGAATATGAAGGATAAGTAATATTCGCTAAGGTTTCTACATTTTAAAATAAATTTCCATCCTTAAAATTATCCCTACGAGCCCCTTCTCCCTGGAAATGCCTTCAATATATAGGCTTGAGAGGCATAACCACCATGAAAAAATGAAGGATATCGTTGAGGATATGGATCCTTAAGGTTTGGATTAGATCCTAAGGTGAATCTATAACATGGCGTTCAAACATAACCAACCTCATCCCAAGAGATTTGGTCCATAGAATAGGGTGGAGGATTCCCCTTTTCCCTCTAATACGACTGAAACACCGACATAACTGGACATAGGGAGTCATCTTATAAAGTGGTGCTCCTATAACATTGAAAGGGGGGTGACATTCCATGAAGTGACACTCCCCCAACATGTCCAAGGGGCGCCACCCTTGAAAAATTCCCAAACAAAATGTCAATTTTTCCAAGAAAAAGTGTTTTTTACCTTGAAATGATGGGTTTGTTCCTCTGGTATGAATTAAGGGCCAAGGACAATGTATTTCATTGTGTCAATGGGTTTCTACACTCAACAAAGTGAATGAAACACTAGGTAAGGTGCATACGACACTTGTTGTAGTGCATGCGGCAATTAACAAGGTGCATACATTACTTTGTGACACTTAGGGTGTGAAAGTAAAGTGTGACATTTTGATTGGTAAGACCCCTTAGGAGGAAATGGTCCCCATTTCATCAATTTTCTCCATCATATGAAGAAACTTATGTTGATTGTTTCTCCCACTGAGCCACTTTCCCTTGTGAAGAAGTTGCCTTGCTTTGACAACCCAATAGAGTTGCATGTTCTGGTGGTGGGTTCCCTTCGTCTTTGTGTCCATGATTTGATAAACTGTCATTTTTTCAATGTATTCATGATTGTGTTTATAGGGGATACGTGATCGACTGCATTTGAAGTGTCCAAGAGAGGTGGAAAATATGGGTGAAGTAGTTCCACACTAAGTACTAGGTGCAAGCTGAGGAAAGGGGGAATACTTAATTCAAAATCATTCTCACCCACAAACTTTGTGAGGGTCTAAGTCCCATATTAAAGTGGGAGAAGCTTCTGAAGTTTCCCTATGAGGTTCTCTTTCTGTAAATTCAACCATACTTGATCTCCCACTTGAAACTTGTGTTGTACCCAATGCTGATTATGGTGTTGTTTTTACTTGGAATTGGATTTCTGAAAAAAGTGAGGAACTTGTTGTTGAATGTGTTGGATTCGATCAATAAATTTGGTTACTAGATCAACCTTGGTCTGAGCATGGGAGGACTCTTTCTATGTGGGTACAATGGGCATAGCTACATCAATGGGGGTCAATGGTTGGAACCCAAAGCACACCTGAAAAAGGTTGTGGTCAGTAAATTTATGGAGGGATCTATTGTATGTATGTTGAAAATAAGGAAGGATCTCATCACATGTGCATGAATGTTTGCAATTGTACACCCTCAAGATATGGAAAATCATCCTATTGACCACCTCTATTTGTTCATCAGTCTATGGGTTGAAGGAATTCAATTTGGTCATCTTGTTGTCCATCATCAGCTATAGGCTATACCAAAAGTGCTTAGGAATATACTATATCGATTTGAGATAATGGTCCACGGAAGCCCAAAGTTAACCCAAACACGGCTGAAGAAGAGCTTAGCAGTGGCCTCAGCTATGACTTTCTTTTTCTGGGTGCCAAAACTACCATCTTATAGAATCAATCAACAACCACAAAGACACACTCATTCCCATGCTTGGTTAAAGTAAAACCAGGAATGTCATCCATGGAGATGGACTCCTAAGGCCTATCGATAGTAGGTAGAGGTGTGTATAGCCCATGTTTATTGATTGCAGGTTTGGAAATGGAGTAGGCAGTGTAGGATCTGATGTGATTTCAAACATCTTGTCAAAGATTTGGTTAATAAAAATAATTTGGCAGTACTACCAATATTGTTTCCACACCAAATTTTCCTACAACTAGAGTGTAATGAGATTCCCAGATAATTTTTGCATGCTCACTCAAAGGAAGACTGAGATGATTCATATGAAATAATAGTCCATCTTGGAGATGAAAGTCTGGAACTGGTGTGCCTACGATCGATGTCTAATAGGGAGTAACAAAGTTAGATTCACTATTGTATAATTGTGGCCACCTCAACATGTCATGCTCATGGGAGTTAAGAAATGTGGTTAGCACCACAACCGGGGGTCGATTGAGGGAGTATGAAACATGGTTGGTGTTTCCCTTTTCATATAATTGTTGTAGTTATGTGGACCACTTTAGTTGGCATTGATTTGGTAACTTTTCCTATGTATTCATGCATTATAGAGGCCTATGATCAGTGTGAATGACAACTTCCTTTCCTAGAATGTAATGTTTCCACTTTCGACATGCCTACACAATGGAGTACATATCTTTGTCATAGGTCGGGTATCTATGAACACTATCAAATAGTGTTTCATTGTGCTAGTCCACCAGATGCTCATGTTGACTAAGGAATACATCAATAGCATAATCTGAAGCATCTGTCTCAATCTCAAATGGTTGTTGTAGGTATGGAAGAATAAGGACTAGTGCTAAGTAGAGGAAGAATTTTAAATCCTCAAATGCTTTATGCTGGCACAAAGTCCAAATAGACTTGGTCGTCGCTCCACCCTTGGTCACCTGGCTTAGGGCCCAAGTGATATGAGAGAACCCCAACCCAAGCCTACAGTAGAATTTGGTGAGGCCCAAGAAGCTATGGAGCTTTTCCAATGTCTTCGGGGTCGAACAATCGTGGATGAATTGTTGTTACACATTATTTTCTTCACCCTCGTGACCACTGATAGTATGTGTATCACCTATTAGAATAAATATCATTTTCCTTATTCCGTGAAGAATGTTGAAGAAATAAAATTTCCTAGAGAGATGGATTTGTCTTTTCCTTAGTGCAAAACCTTCTAAAGAAGGATTGTCACACCTTTCTCAATGTTAAGTGTGCGACGATCTAGGATCAACAAAGTTTGCAGCATAGTGGCATGCGACATTTTCGCATATTTCTTAGTATTCATGGTGCGACAATATTTGTACAAAGGAAAAATGAGAAATTTCTCTAAGGTTATAGAATAGAATCTTTGAAAGGATGAGGTGGCCTATGATCGGTTTGGATCTCACCCGGTTTTCTAATTTAGTGGGATCATCCTAATTTGTTCATACCTTCCCCTTCACTCTATATAAGGAGGGATTTATCATGAGTGAAGTTTTTTTTAATAGAAATGGTTATTTATATATTTATCAAAAAAAGGCAATCATTACAAAATGTAGATGCCAGTGGTTCTATCATCCAACTTATGTTGAGATTACAGTCTTTCTTGCTGAAACCAGAAGTAAACGATGTCTTTATGCTGTAGACACTACATAGTTTCCATGTAAAAATGGCTACAAAACTGTGAAGAATTTTTTTATATTTACACTTCATATAAAACTTGATTTGGAGTGGGAGGGGCTAGCTTCATGTTGCTTTGGCACTCTATTTTCTTCATCTTGGGTTGCATCTTCATGCTGCTACGCTTGAGCTGCTTCATCCCAGGTCAGGTCTGTGAATCTAGGGGGAATTGAGACGTGTTGATTGTTGTTGACAACCGAGTGGGAGGTGGAAGGGATCCAGGATTCGTCTATACCAGCTGAGCGTGGAGGGTGTTGAGGATTGGCAGGCCGCTAATTTAACTCTTCAATCTGCCATGTGTTGCAGTTTATGCCTCTCATGGCAATGGCTAATTCTTGATTATGTTTGAATTCAATTATTTGCATTTGGCATTGCATCTTGACCATGTTTTCTAGAATTGAATGGATTTCTTACTACAATTCTCTATGTTGAGTGTTCGATCGACCTTCAATTCACCTGCACTCTTCCTGTAATTCTTGAAATTGTCCCCGAATTTTGTCTAGCACACAGGCTGGACAGGAGCAAGGATCTCGACTGTTGGTAGTGCTTCAACACATGCTCATAAGGTGATCGAGGCAAGCGTAGGGCAAGGGTAGAAAAAGAAAGATGGGATCCGGGAGCTCAGAAGTGCAAGGGAGAAATTGAATAAGGAAAGAGAGGGGCTGTAATTGAATGATGGAGGAAGGCCTACAGAGGCCATTATAAAGAGGGCTCATGATTTCCATCGAGCGAGCAGTCAGAGAAGAATGAGACGGGCCCTGGGTTGTCATGAGGGGAAGTACACCGATGAACGTCCGGAGGCAGAGTTTAAATGCTCAGAAGTGAAAGGTGTTGAGGTGTCATGTGGGAGAGAAGCTGCATGGCATGTGGAGCAAAATAAGGGGCACATGTTCATGCATGCCAAGAGGAGGGGAGGACAAGACAAAAAGGGAGAGGGGAGCAGTACCAAAGGTGTGGGTGAGGGAGTGGAGAGTGGTGTGGGATGCTAAAGTAGGTGTGAACCTGGCAATATGGGGAGGTGAGTGGGGAGGGGGGGGGAGTGGCATGGTTAATTCCTACAAGTGCGAGGGGGACTAAGGAACATAAATTCTTAGGGAAGCCAAACATTGGAATGGATTTGATTGGTGAGGAGGCTACTCTATTCTAGGATTTTAGCCTCTTTGGCCATTTTGTCAGCCTCCGTATTTTGTTTTCGGAGAACATGGGAAAAATTCAGACGCACAAATCTTTTTTTTCGAGAATTTATAACTGATGATATGCTTTTGAGCGGAGCTTTTGTCGAATTGGATATCCCTCTCAATTCTTTGATGACAATTTTGGAATCGCCCAAGACTATTAGAGACTGAATGTGTCGATCTTGGGTGAGCTTGAGTCCCATATAAGCTCCTAGGAATTCTACTTTGTTGTTTGTTGTTTTTCCAACACCCCAAGAATAATTGGTTAACTTATTTCCCTCAGAATTGTAGATGACCCTCCCCACATCTGCCACCCCTGATTTCTCATGAGAGAAGTTAGTCTAGCTTATGTGTGAAGAATTTTGCTGAAGATTGTGCTTGTGGTAGCTTTTCTCTAGCTTTCCAAGTCAGGTTGTGTGTGGTCTTCGTCAAAATAATTGGAGCAAGAAGAGTGTGTGTTGTGGCAAAGGGTCATTGGAGGGGACCTTGCAACATCAAGGAACATGTTGTATTCTCCACTTTCATCAATATAATATTGTAATACATTTCTTTTCTATAAAAATGTCTCTATGTTTATTGCATAACTCCTTGATCTTATGCATAGGTTCCATTAGAATATATATCGTTGGTTTTTCTTTGTTGGTTTGTGTCTCTCAACATGTTCAACATCCCACAAGCCCTGAGATGGAGCAAGGATGACACTAGAAAGGATCAAACAACGTTTAAATGGTATTTTGTTTATCCCTCATTAAGTTAGTATACGTTACAATGGAAACCTAAGGAAAAGTTTGTATTCTGTCATGTTTTGTTCTAATTTCTTGTTGAAGTTACAGTGATTATTTCATGTGAACACTTCTCAATTCCTCCAGTAACACTTGTAGCTTGGTCAGATCCACATTTGCACCTTTCTCATCCAAGATTCATCCCAAATATTGGATTCTAAGCATATCGAAGGAATATTTCTCTAAATTGGCATATAACTTCTATTGTTGTAGGGTGCCCAATACCTATTGAATGTGATTCAAATGTTCCTCCTAGGTTTTTCTAAATATGAGGATTCCATAGTGATATGTGGCCACCAAGGAGTTTGTGAATGGACACAATATATCCTACATCATCTGCATGAATGTGGTCAGGAAATTAGTCAAGTTGAAAGGCATGACCAACCAGTCGAAGAGACCTTATTTAGACTTGAATTTTTTATTCCATACATCAATTTTATTGATTCAAAGTTGGTGGTAGCTCGAATTTAGATCAATTATACTAAAAAATTTGGCTCCCTTGAGCTGATAAAAAATATCATCAATTTGAGGGATTGGGTACTGGTTTTTTATTGTAATCTTGTTTAGGTATTTGTAATCAATACAAATTTTCCATGTCCCATCCTTCTTCTATATCATAACAATTGGGCTCTTGAAAAGTGAGGATCTTGGTCAGATGTGGCCCTTAACAATTAGTTTTTGGATGTGGCATTTGATCTCTTAATTCTCCATAAGAAAATGCATGTATATAGGGATGTTAGGTAGAGGAGCACTGAGTGTCAAATCAATTGAGTACTTGACCTAAAAGTTCAAAGGCACCCCCATAGGCAAGGAAAATATGTCTTGGTTCTCTTC
>ML791336.1:176213-217229 GCA_009831015.1 Picea engelmannii
AAAAAAAAAAAAAAAAAAGGCAAAGGTAGATCCTTAAATCATTAAGGAAATCGCAGATCCAGATACACAAAAATACAAAAAAAAAAATCCCCAAATTGAAAAAGGAAAACAACGAATAAGAAATCAAGATTTAGTTGGGAGTTAAATTTCAGAATCATTAGAATTTCCTTTCTACAATTTATAATCATCACAGAGACTTGCCAACCCAATATAAAAATCCATTACCACTGTCAACAATTCAAATGGAAATACCCTGACCGACGAATATAGGCTTGATGATGATCCTTGGTGACTGACATTCCCTTCCTTCATCCGCTTTCTAATCATTGATACTTCACTGGTACCTCCCAGCCAATGTTAGGGGTACTCTTCTTCCCCCCTCTCCACCCTAGCCGCAAAGGGTCCATGCACACACAACCAGAATCCTCTAGCTCCTAGCTCTCCTCGCAAGGTAGAGCCACCACTCTCTCTCTCTCAAGTTGGGTATCCCAACTCCCACAAGTAAAAACTGTCAGAATTTCTGAAGCATAACCTTACTCATAACTTGTGTGATACATTACTCATCTCAACCATTTTTTTTAATATAATTTCCTTAGTGACACGTTGCCATTTGCACATTAAATTTAAAAAAAAAAAAAATTAGGAATTATTCCTCCCATACACTTGTCACCCGTTCCCTTAGTTGCAAAAATAATCAACAATTTAATTTAATTAAAAGTCAATTTCCCTCACCCATCCTAAAAGTTCTCATAAAATCACTCATAGTTGTCCCTTTATTCCATTTATTCCCAATTAATGACTCACGCCCTTCTAAAACTGAGTCGAGTTAAAATAAGAATGATCTCTAGTTAGAACAGACTTTAGATTCGTTTCTATGCTTACCCATTCCTTTAGCTTTATTTCATTTTACCTTAAATTCCAATTTGGTAATTACTTGCACAAGTGTATTAAATCACTCTTTTAGATTTATTTTTATTTTCATTGATTCTTAAAGTGATTTATTTCATCCCCTCATTATTTAAGTTAAAAATTTAGTTTTTATCCTTCTCACTAACTTAGACTTAGGATTAGTTAAATTTTTATTTGCAAAAGCTTGGAGCATTAAGGATTATGATTAATAAATTTAATCTTAAATTAATTACTTAATCTATTAATTAATTCAACATTGCTCAAGATTTTACAAAGTTTAAAATTCTCTCAAAGTTTTACAGGCCACCTAGATTCTTTGACACATTTTATTTTTTTTAAATTTCACGGAGTTCCCTTCAAGATGCACTTTGTGCTCCAAGGATGCCACTCGCCTGTGACATCCCCCCCAAAATAAAGAAAATAAAAATATTTTTAGAATTTAAATTGCTGGAAATTTATTTCCGTTTTTAGTAAATTCGAAATTGGAAATTTTTTTCCATTTATGGCAATTCCGAATTCCGAATTTTATATTTTCAATAAATGATTTTGACTGATGGGAAGATATCTGATTTATGCCAACTAGCTGTTTGACTATGACACTTGTATGAAAACATAATATTTTATATTGATTGCAGGGGGCAAAGGGGACAACCATGTTAAATTTAACTAACCATGACTCCATGAGAGGGGAACATGTTTGAACTACCTCTAGGCTGATTTTTACAAGTGGAAAATTAGTGAATTGGCCATTTGCAACCCCTAAAAATGAGGGATTTAGAAAGTTGTGAAAATTCCCAAAGGAGGGAAAAAAGACCTAGGAAAATTGATAAATGAGCATATGTGAGGAGGCATGATGCTGCCAAGTATGCTGGAAAATTAAACTATTGATTTTTTTTTCTCCTTGTTGTTATGAACACTGAATGGGTGTAAGGCAAGGGGGAACTACCGGTTTGAAGGGCATTGCTGAGGAGGGATTTCCAATTTTTCCCTCATGGACTCATGGTCAGGCTAGGGGGTGAACCATGCAAGAGATCTTGGCTGCTTGGTTCTATGGTTCGAAGGAACGTGGTTGTTCCCTTTGTTTTTCCACGAGCTTATTTCAGATATGCTACTCTAACCCCTATCTGTCTGAATGCTTTTATATCTATGGTACTGCACATGTTAAATCTATATTGAAGTGGTTCTTAGTATCTGTTTTAATGATCATATAATTGTTGTGTGTTATTTACTGTACCTGAATTTCAATATCTCTGTCTCTGTGGGGTGAATTGGTTACAAATATAGTGAAATCCTTAAAGATAGTGTGCAGTCATAAACGTAGACAAAGGTCATTCGATGACTAGAGTCTACAACCACCTTCTCAATTAAATCTGTTGAACAAAAGAAAACTGAAGTTGCTTGGATAGTGTAATTGTAGCTGAGCATACCAATTTCTATGGAGAAATTATATTTCCTGTAGATGACTTTAGTATACAGTGAACCTCCAATAGTAAGTATATAAGTCCAAACTCTAAGCAAATATACCCTGCAATCCCGAGTTTATAATCGATATTCTTTTAGTCCTGTATAGGTATAATATAAACAAATATAGATTATATAATGGGTAATCTTTATAAACAATATAGTCACGCTGATGTAAACCGACTATAATAGAGTCGGGTACTATATATATAAAAACATATTCCGTAGGAAAGTAATCTAGCAAACTCCACAAACCCCAATATAGAAAAGCTGGAGCATAGGTACTGTAGTGTGGTTTAGTAGTTCCGACGTAGGAACAAAATAGTCTTAATTCTGGTGAGGAGATCAATAAAATGCTTGATTAATGGTTGAAGTAGGAACATAAGTTAAATATTAATCACATAGCATAGCTACAGTGCAATGTGTTAATTCAGGACAAGATAGGATATATGATATGAACGAGTAAAGTAATCATATGAGAGAAAACGATTACGAATGGGGAAAACGAGACTCAGGTTAAAATCCTACCATTACTATTTTTATATCATAAATAAGTGCTCGAACTTAAATAAAAAAACGTGGAAGTCTCGATTGCAATCACATAGTACCGGTGGGAACAAATCTCCCTTAAACACAACACTTCTGTGCTAGCCGTAGGTTTAATACCGTGCATAGTTAAATCCTATCGGGACGACAGTGTAATTAATTCTGGGAAATTAACTAGAACAATTCAAGAAAATAATTCAACTCTGTTTTGACAAACTGAACTTTTGGAAATATAGAAGAGGATGTTAAGCACAAAAATGTCAGTTCTGAATCCTGTTACTTCAATAATATCCACAACAAATAAACCCAATACATTGTTCATAATTATTTAAGGAAAACGGCTATCTAGATATCACGAATCCAACCAGGCGCAAGCTTGGCATACTTTTGAAGTACCAGTCATTTATACAAATTAGGGTGTACCCTTAAAAACAACTAATACAAAACTGGGAAACGAAAGATCTTCAAAGTATTAAGAACGAGATGTAGCCTTGATCATTGGTGCATGTAACTCGTAATAACTTAGACGAAGGGGCTTTGTAGTTGGAACCCGAGTACCTCTTGAAAGAGTGAAGAGGGAGTTTCCTTGACACGACGTGATCACACCCTGCACGAAATAAGGTGAAACATTAAAAAAAAGAATATCTGACAATATTAACATAATCATTTTTAAGAACAGAACGTAATGAGAAAGGAGTCGATGATGAACTTAACTGTAATATAGGATTATATACCCTTCACCATTGCGCCAAACCATGTACCTCCCAAACCGAAAAGGGGAGAGGAGCTCGTGCCTCCTTGATGGTTACCCTCGCATATCAAAGGGGCCCATCATTAGGGACGAATACCAGTATTTAACCCAAAGAAATCATAAATAGGGATAACATGCGTATAATGAGCATAAAGAAATAGTAAAAATAATCCAGTGTCATAGTCTAAATATAAATAGAAAGGATTAAACTGCCTCTGGACATTAGAACAACACCTATAATCGGTATAATAATACCAGTGAACTTAATGTTTAAACACAGAAAATTTTCAAGATCAATATTGTACTGAGAGGTCTATTACACACCCATGCAAGGAAAAACCCGGTTATAAACTCTGTCAACTAGGAATTAACCGACAGAGGAAGCCAGACCTAATACGAAAGTACAGTTAAGAAAATAAATAAAATAGAATATCTCGGATGCACAATTACAACAGACATCAGGACAAGACCTTCCACAAGAGGAAGATGGCTCGGTATCAACAAGAATGTCAGTACAGAGAGAGGGTAAACTCTGAAAAACCTAAACCCTTCTACAACACCACCGATTTCCTCTTTTCTATAGTAACATCGATATAAAACAAGAATGTTACCAAAGATCTATCTGTGAACTAGAGTTTCCAGAAACTACATGATGGCACAGAAAGGCCCAAATGAAAAATGACATGAATGACAAAGTCAACTTACCTCACACAGGGTTGTCCATTGAGGAGTTTGATGCCAAGAACTCTCCCACCTGGAACAAGGTCTGATTTCACAGAAGCATGACCACGATGCTAAGACGGACAACTAAAACATAGTTTAGTCTGGAGCGTTCCATTTTCCTTCACCAAGCCAAGAATGAAATGAAGTGAAAGCTATGGGGTACCCTTTCATATGGAGTAATGGAGGACGAGTGGGAATCATACCTGGCCACATGAATAAATGGTGAGTGTTGACATTTCATTGCGACATGATGGTCGAAGTCTGAAACAATTAGACTTAACTCAGAATGCCTTAAATGTTGCAGACAGGCCTTTAAGACGAGAGGGTTTCGACCTATATCGTTTTCTCAGAAAATTAATGATGAGGAACCCAGATGGCCTACTAAGGGTTATTCCTTGTATCACCTCGTTACACCGGTTATACGTTGAACCCAACTACCTTTACATTAACCATAACCTACCCAAGTTTAGCCTCTATGCGCTTAATTCATTTGTATAGATTAGTGATGGATTTTATACCCAAAAGTGTATGTTTACAAGTATTTTGATTAGTGTTAACCTCTTCTTGTAGACCCTGTAATAATATTTATACAAGGGCGATTATCATAAGGCCTCACATCTATGACCATTTCATTTATAGAATAATGGTTCTAAGTAGTTATACCCCACAACATAAAGTGGGTTTTGGAACGAAAATGTTGGGTAATACCAAGCTGCAATGAACACAAGGTATCCCTAGCTATGTACCTATGATCATACATATAACTCAATACCGAAATAGGAAGAGGTGACAATATGTTAAAATCGGTTAGAGAAGTAAAATGAAAAGGATTTCTATAAATTATGATTGACGATTGATTGAAACTTTAAAGACACAGTATCAACTCAAAGTACCTAATAAAAAGAACAATAATTTATTTATTTTTTCATGTAATTTTTTTTTTTAAGTTCTGGAAATATAGTTTGAACTGGGATCTTGTCACCCACAACCTTCTTTAAGCATGAAACATGGAAAACTAGGTGTACTTGTGAAGATGGCAACTCCAATTTGTGTGACATAGTACCAATCTTTTGCAACACCTTATAAGGTCCATATTACTTTGGTGATAATTTATTATCCTTCTTGTCTTTCTTGAGGGACATCTGTTTGTACGGTTGTAGTCTTAAAAACACCGAATCCCCTAATTCAAAAATTCTTTCACTACAATGTTGATCTGCTTGTTGTTTCATGTGATTATGTGCCATGGTTAGGTTGTATTTTAACATTTGGAGAACTTGTTGTTGATGCTCGATGTAATCTTCCATTGCTTGAACCTTAGATTTTTCTTTTAGAGAAGAAGTGATGGAAGGAGGGTGGTATCCATAGAGTGCCATAAATTGTGTCATTTTTGTTGTAGTATGAAAGGAAGTTTTATACCACCATTCTTCCAAGGGTAACTATTTGAACCATTGTGTTTGTTTATCAGAGACAAAGAAACGAAGGTATCCTTCCAGACATTTTTTCACTATCTTGGTTTCTCC
Organism: Picea engelmannii; assembly: GCA_009831015.1. Lineage (NCBI taxonomy): Eukaryota > Viridiplantae > Streptophyta > Pinopsida > Pinales > Pinaceae > Picea > Picea engelmannii. Next base: position 182,124 of record ML791336.1, read on the forward strand.
ATCAGATTGAGGATGATAGGATGATCTTGACCCTATGGTAGGTTTTCAAAAATCTTGAGTTCCCTCCTACTGGAGAGGTGTGCAATTCCAATAGTACCTTTTGTTTGAGTTGGGAGTTCTTACATAAAAATAAGTGATATTTGTACCATAGTGAATCATTTTTCCATGTAAATGTATCTAATGCACTAGAATCTTGTTGCAACCTTTGAATGAGAGTCCACACTTTTTCATCATTCTTCCATTCCTCCATTGCTTCTATTATCCAATCAAGTTGGATGATCGAGATAACACAGAGAAAGGCCTCAACATCTTCATCCTTCCTTGAGAGTGCATCTACCACAACATTTAGCTTCCCTTTTTTATAGACGATTTCAAATCATAACCCAATATCTTGGTCACCCATTTTTATTGTTATTCTGAAGATACTCTTTGTTCCAAGAAGTATTTAAGACTATCATGATCTGTTTTTACCTTGAAGTGCCTACCTATTAGGTACAGATTCCATTTATTCAATGCATGTAGTATTTCCATCATTTCCTTCTCAGAAATGGGTTTGTGTAAGTATTTTCCCTTGAGTGGTTGACTTTCAAAATCCAGGGGCCTTCCTTCTTGCATTAGAAAAGGATCAATTCCATTTCGCGAGGCATCACATTCCACAATAAAGGTTTTTGTGAATTCTGGAGTGGTCAATACATGAGCTTTTCACATCACCTCTTTAATTTGTTCAAAAGATTTGGTTTCCTCTGGAGTCCATGAAAATGAATCCTTCTTAGTTAGTGTCGTTAAGGGTGCTTCTATTCTTCCATAGTGCTGAACAAACTTGTGGTAGTAACCTGTCAAACCCAAAAATACTCTAAGATTCTTCAATGTTTTTGGAATCAGCCAGTCCATAATGACCTTAATATTGTTAGGTTCTACCTTGACACCTTCATGAGATACAATATGATGCAAGAGCATCGTAAGAAACCAGCCAAGCAAGCAACGTAAAAGGAAGAAGACAGCTAGAAAAGCACCAACACACATTTTTGAAATGTTGTGAAAAAATAATGAAGCGAATATTAATGTGATAGCTAGGGAAGCGTACTTACATTTATATCTTAGATGTTGTAAACATATCTTGAGCACTGCTCTCATATGTAGAATGTAAATGCATTTATACGTAATTAATGAAAGTAGGTAGATTTGAATTCATAGATTAGACAGTTAGAGAGTAGGAGGGAAAAGAGATATAGACACCCTCACCCTTGTATCATTGTAACAGAGATGATCATTCATAATTCATAAGTTGAAGAGATGTAGCAGAGAGATGTAGAGAAGAACCCATGTACAAGAGCACTTGAGTTAATATATAAAACTTTGACTCAATTTTCATGATGTCGTGATGATTACTGTTTACATCTGTTGAATGGTATGTTTACAGCTGTTTGTTTTCTCTGTTATGCATTTGTTTCAATGCTATGTTGTGTGTATGATTTCATGGTGAATGTATGAAGTCTGAGAGGGGAGAAAAATGATTTTCAATTGTTTCTCTTCCTGAGATTTCCTACAATGAGTTCAGTGAAACATCCGCAAGGTGTGCGTTGACAAAAGTCTGAGTTTTATCTCAGAAAGCTCAAGAGAGATATCATTGTTCTCATTTCCTGTAGAAGTGCAGGTGAGGTACAGAGCCGTGCAAATCATGTGCAGGCTATTTGAAACCTTAAAATTTATCAACTAAGATGAAGGTTGAAGGACTGTTGTTGCAAAGAGTGCACAGAGTCGAGGACTCAAATAACCAGAGGTTAATTGAAATATTTCCACAAGGAGTACGAGCATAAATCCTTTTGGGGACTTGAGTTTGCAAGAGAAAGCTCAGGAGGGATAGTACCTTTGAAGTGTTCAAATGAATATGAAAGTCAAAAGAATCTCATAAAAGATAAGTTTAGGAGGGAGAACACCGATTCGTCTCGCAGAAGTCATTGAGGCGTGAATCAAGCGGTCAGAATTCTCCAAGGAGAACTCGCAAAATCACGTGGACCATTGGATCCCGCAGATCTGTGAGAAAGTTAACGTTGAATGAATTTTAGCATTCAGAAAGATTAGGAGGAGTAACGATTGTTGGATAAGAAGCGTCAGGAGCCGCTGATCTTGTGCTCGAAATCTGCTATTTCGGATTTCGGAGTTTGGAGTGACAAGTGATTTTGGAGTCACTGCATCACAAACTCTTGGTACGCGCAATCGTGCTAGCCGTCGGATCAGGGGAGGCTCATAGTCGTTGATCTCCTTTGAAGTGGAATCTCAAAATTTCGGTATTTCAGGGTTCGACATACCAGGAATCTTGATGACAAAGAGTTGGGGCACTTAGCATTGAAAATCCCGAAGCCGCGAAACGTGACGTGCCTTGAGGTGAATTTTTGGATTTCAACATTTCAGCAGTTCAAGTGTCGGGAAGTAGAGGAGGTAGTGATCTTTGGAATTGAGAGTTTGAAACTCCTGGTTCATGAAAATCCGAAAGATATAGAGTCATTGGATCGTGGAGGATCTCAGTCATAGATCACGTTGGAGGCGAGGTTTCAAAAATTCGCAAATCAGAGTTTCGGGAGGTGAGGAACATTTCTGCTGTGGATCTCATAAATCATGAAATCTCGAAGAGTGAAAGGGGAAATTCCCAAAAAACATTGAAGGAAAATAGCCGAGGGCCAAATCAGGTTTCAGGGTTCTGGGAGTCAAGAGACAGAGTTGCATGTCAACACAACTCCTGAAATCGTGAAAAGGAAAAATCCGAAAGATGGGTCCTAAACATTAATCGGAGGATACATGCAATGAAAGTCAAGGGAGGGGTCAAGCTTTGGGAAAATTATTGAAGGACCATCCATCTCGTCAAAGATGGGAAATTTCAGAAAATGGGAAATCATAAGGAAAGAGGAACGAGTGTTGGTCAATCACCCAAGTTCTGAAAATCCAAATAAGTGGCAATAAGAGGCATGTGTTCGATGCATTGAAGGAGTCAACCCTCATTGACATTTTGGGTTTCGGAGGTTGAAGAGACAAGGGGCTCGACAAAAGGATTCACAAAATCGTGAAATCTGAAATCTCGAAAGGAAAGGAAATGTCTTGATCATATTTGTTGGTCAGTTGTGGAATACACCTTGTGTGTGTGTTATTCCCTGTGGGAAAACCAAAGATTCAATCACACTCAGGGGAAGACTTGGAACGATCCTGTTTGGAGCTTGACCTGAGGGTTGGGGGTCTGCATGATTTGGTATCAGAGCCTAGGAAAAGTTCTTTTCTTTCTGTAGCAGAGAAAAGAGAAGAAATTTTACGACCATGCTGCCGAGAAGAAGAGACAGACTGATGCTTGATCTAGCAGTGGAGAGAGAAATGCACAAATTACGTGCCAGGATTGATGCCATGGAGGCAACACGGAGGCACACAGTTGACGCTGGGGATATTAGTGAAGCTGAAAGTGAAAATGAAGTTGGACATGAAGGAGAACAAGTTGCAGTTGAAGATGTTGCGGATGAATGCCTTTTCAGGGTTGTTGCAAGGATAGGTGCCAAAGTGAAAATGGACATTCCAATGTATGAGGGAAACTAGGATGTTGAAGAGCTTCTCTACTACATTAGAGCTATGGATAAATACTTCAACTATGAGGATGTCGAGGAAGACAAGAAGGTCAAACATGTCGTTACTAGATTTAAAGGGCATGCAACACTATGGTGGGATGAACTGCAGGCTGACAGACGTTGCAAGGGCAAGCAGAAAATCAAAAGCTGGGATAGAATGGTTGGAAAGATGAAAGCCAAATTTATACCAAAGGATTATCAAATCACTCTATTTCGGAGGATGCAAAATTTAAGATAGAAATTGATGTCAATGAAAGAGTACACTGAAGAGTTCTACAAGATAAACATCAGAGCAGGTCATTGAGAAAGCAATGATGAAAAAGTTTCCAGGTACATGAATGGCCTATGATATGACATTCAAGATGAGATGAGCATGATGACCATTCAGACTGTGGAAGATGCTTATCAAATAGCTCTGAAAACCGAAGAGAAGTTGAGCTGGAAGTAAGGTCAAAGAGGTCGAGATAGTAGTCAAGCCAGAGGCAAAACAATTGCCCAAGACAAAGCTCCAAAATCTAAAGAAGAGGGGAAGAAACCTCAAACTCAACATGAGAGAGGAGGAATCTCACAGAGAGGGAAATATGCTAATAGAAATACTTTTCCTTGAGCTAGAGGAAGAGGAAGAGGGAGAGGCAATAAAGTAAAATGCTTTTTCTGTGGAAAGATCAGACATAAATGCTATGAGTGTCCATATAAAAAAAAATATGGTGATGAAACTCACATTGTCGAAGCTCAAGGACGAAATGTTGAGGCAGAATACACTGAGGGAGGAAGGTCTTTGATGATGAGGAAAGTTCTCTTGAAGCCAGAGAAGGAGGCAAAGAACCCATCCCAAAGAAACAGTCTGTTTCAGACTACTTGCAAAACCAAAGAAAGGGTATGGAAGGTCATAGTGGACATTCGTAGCACAGACAATATCGTATCTACAGAGATGGTAGAAAAGTTGGAGCTAGAGACTATTGTACATCTAAGCCCATAAAGAGTTTCATGGCTACAAAAAGGACATGAGGTAAATGTCACTAAATAGTGTTTAGTTGAATTTAAAATAGGAGGATATAAAGATGAAATATTATGTGATGTCATTCCCATGGATGTTTGTCACCTATTGTTGGGTAGACCATGTCAATATGATAGAAACATGGTTCATGATGGGAAAAACAACACATACACCCTAGAGAAGAATGGGAGGACGCACATGTTGCAGTTGATTAACAACCAAGAGGAGAAAACAGAGATGAGAAACATTGTGCTTCTCATGAGTGGGAAGGAACTTCTTAATGAGGTTAAGAAGAAGGAAGACACACAATTTATTGTGGTTAGGAAGACCAAAATTGTTTTGACCAATATAAGAATAGATGATTTACCAAAAGAAATCCAAGAATTGTTGGGGGAGTTTGCTGATATAGTAGTGGATGAACTACCTTATTCGTTTCCACCTATCAGGAGTATAAGCCATCATATCGACCTTATACCAGGAGCTAGTTTTCCAAACAAAGTTGCATACAGATTGACGCCGTAGAAAAATGAAGAGTTCAAGAGACAAGTCCAAGACTTAATGGAAAAAGGATTGATTAGAGAAAGATTGAGTCCATGCGTTGTTCCAATAGTGCTTAGCCCAAAGAAAGACGGAGGCTGGAGAATCTATACAGACTCAAGGGAAATCAATAAGATTACCACAGATACAAATTTCCATTACCAAGGATGGACGACTTAATGGATTTCTTGAGTGGAGCAAAGTTTTTTTTTTAAAGATTGATTTGAAAAGTGGGTATCATCAAATTTGAATGAGAGAAGGTGATGAATGGAAGACAACATTCAAGATGAATGAGGGACTGTATGAATGGCTTGTCATGCAATTTGGCTTAATGAATGCACCCAGTACTTTCATGAGGTTCATGAACGAAATCCTAAAGGATTTCATAGGGAAATTCGTCATTGTATATCTTGATGATATATTAATTTTCAACAAAACAGAAGCAAAACAATTGAAGCATTTAGCTGCAGTAATGAGAAGATTATAGCAAGAGAAATTGCTAATAAATATGAAGAAAACGTCATTTATGAGGACATAACTCATTTATTTGGGTTTTGTTATCTCTGCAAATGAGTTGAAGATGGATCCAGAAAAGGTAGATGCATTTAAGAATTGGCCATCGCCGAAGAGTGTGTTTGAAGTTCGAAGCTTCCATGGTTTGGCAAGTTTGTACAGGAAATTCATTCAAAATTTTAGTCGAATTAGTGCACCAATGATGGATACGGTGAAGAAAAGACTTAAATCTTTTCACTGGATAGAAGAAGCAGAGAAGAGCTTCAATCTGTTGAAGAAGAAGATCATGAAGCAACCAATTCTGGTTTTGCCAGATTTTAGCAAGACATTCCAAGTTAGATGTGACACGAGTGGATTTGCAATTGGAGTGGTCTTGAGCCAAGATGACATGACGATTGCATACTTTAGTGAAAAACAGAATGAAGAAAAGATTAAGTACTCAACATATGACAAATAATTCTATGCAGTCATTCAAGCGCTAAAGAAATGGAGACATTATTTGGTTCCTAAAGAGTTTGTTTTGTACAGTGATAATCATTCTTTACAATTCATGACTCAAAAGGAGAAGTTGAACCAAAAACATGCTAAATGGGTTGAATTCATGCATAATTTTACTTTTGTAATTAAGCATATTTTTGGAACTGCTAACAAAGTTGTTGATGCTTTGAGCAGGAAATGTTTTCTTATGCAGGAATTCAGAGTCAAGACTTTAGGTTTTGATAACCTCAAAGAAATGTACAGGGATGACACAGATTTTAAGGAGGCATATGAGGCATCTGAGAATCTAGTTCTCAGGGACAGAAGCCAATGGGATGAATACATGATCCAGGATGGGTTATTATTCTGGGGCAATCAACTATGTATTCCAAAATACTCCACGAGGGAGAATTTGTTGAAAGAGAAACACAGTGGAGGATTGGTCAGACACTTTAGTCATGATAAGACGTTCTCAAAGTTGAATGGATCATATTTTTGGCCAGCGATGAGGACACATGTTAAGAAATTTGTGGAAAGATGCAGGATTTGTCAGCACAAAAAAGGGAAAAGGTAGAACACAGGGTTGTATCAACCATTTCCCATACCTGAAAGGTTGTGGGACGCAGTGAGCATGGAATTTATATTGGGACTACCAAGAACACAGAGAGCATGTGATTCAATCTTTGTGGTAGTCGACAAATTTTCAAAGATGGCACATTTCATACCATGCAAAAAAACCAGCGATGAAACTCATATTGTGAATCTGTTTTTCAAGGAAGTCGTTAGACTCCACGGCTTTCTAAGGAGTATCATTTTTTATTGAGATACCAAGTTCGTAGGGAATTTTTGGAGGATCTTATGAAAGAAGTTGGGGACAAGTTTGTATTTTAGCTCAGCATATCATCCTTAGATGGATGGACAGACATAGTTCATGAACAGAAGCTTGGAAGATATGTTAAGAAGCTTAGTGACTGAACACCACAATCAATGGGATCACATTCTACCATAGGTGGAATTTTCTTACAATGATTCACTTAATAGAAGCATAGGGTAGAGTCCATTCCAGATTGTATATGGAATGCAGCCAAGGGGAGTTTCTGAATTGAATGATTCAGAACAAGATGAATTTAGGAGTGCTAGTGAAGAAGACTTTCCAGAAGGAATGAAGGAGCTTCACAGCCAAGTCAAGGAGCAATTACAGAGTTCAAGTCAAGAATACAAGAGGAGAGCAGATTGATATAGGCGAGAACTTCAATTTGAAGATGGTGATCTAATTCTTGCGCATTGAAGAAGGAAAGGTTCCCAAGGGGAACGTATAACAAATTGAAGATGAAAAAGATTGGACCATGCAAGGTCATAAAGAAATTTGGGGCAAACGCATATGAGATTGAATTACCTGATGGGATCAGAATATCACCAATATTTAATGTTGTGGATTTGTACCCTTACAAAGCTGAAGAAGTAGGAGAAGAGAAGGAGCATAAAGAGATTCAATGGACAAAACAAATACCTGTAGCTGAAAAGTTGTAGATGGGAAGCATAATTGACACGAGGATTAGCAAAAAGACCAGGAGGAAAGAGTATTTTGAATACTTGGTCAAATGGAAGGGACATCCAGTTGAATATGCCAGTTGGGAGGATGAAGCAGAAATTCAAAAGAATGGATAGATCGTGCAAGAGATCATGAACACGAGTTCATGAAAATTTTCAAGCGAGGGAGTATGATGCAGAAGCATCATAAGAAGCCAGCCAAGAAAGCAATGTAAAAGGCAGAAGACAGCTGGAAAAACACCAACGCACGTTTTTGAAATGTTTTAAAAAATTAATGAAGCGGATATTAATGTGATAGCTGGGGAAGCGTACTTACATTTATATCTTATATTTTGTAAACAGGTCTTGAGCATTGCTCTTATATGTAGAATGTAAATGCATTTATACGTAATTAAAGAAAGTAGATAGATTTGAATTCATAGATTAGACAGTTAGAGAGTAGGATGGAAAATGGATATAGACACTGTCACCCTTGTATCATTGTAATAGAGATGATCATTCAAAATTCATAAGTTGAAGAGCTGTAACAGAGAGTTGTAGAGAAGAACCCATGTACATGAGCACTTGAGTTAATATATAAATCTTTGACTCAATTTTCATGGTGTTGTGATGATTATTGTTTACATCTGTTGAATGGTATGTTTACAACTGTTTGTTTTCTCTGTTATGCATTTGTTTCAATGCTATGTTGTGTGTATGATTTCATGGTGAATATATGAAGTCTGAGAGGGGAGAAAAATGAGTTTCAATTGTTTCTCTTCTTGAGAGTTCCTACAAGGAGTGCAGTGAAACGTCCGCAAGGTGTGCATTGACAAAAGTCTGAGTTTTATCTCAGAAATCTCAGGAGAGATATTGTTGTTCTCATTTCCCGCAGAAGTGCAGGTGAGGCACAAAGCCATGCAAAGCATGCACAGGCTAGTTGAAAACTTAAAAGTTATCAACTAAAGTGAAGGTGGCAGGACTGTTGTTGCAAAGAGTGCATAGAGTCAAGGACTCAAATAACCAGAGGATATTTGAAAGATTGCCGCAAGTAGTGCGAGCAGAAATCCTTTTGGGGACTTGAGTTTGCATGAGAAAGCTCAGGAGAGATAGTACCTTTAAATTTTTCAAAGGAAGATGAAATTTGAAAGCATCTCATAAAAGACAAGTTTAGGAGGGAGAACACCGATTCGTCTCGCAGAAGTCATTGAGGAGTGAATCAAGCGGTCAGAATTCTCCAAGGAGAACTTGAAAAATCACATGGACCATTGGATTCCGTAGATCTTTGAGAAGGTTAAGGCTGAGTTCCTTTAAGCATTCAGAAATCTCAAGAGGAGTAGCGACCATTGCATGAGAAGCGTCAGGAACCATTGATCTTGTGCTCAAAATCTTCTATTTCAGATTTTGGAGTTTGGAGTGACAAGTGATTTTGGAGTCACTGCATCGCAAACTCCCAGTACAGGAAATCATGCTAGCTGTTGGATCAGGGGAGGCTCACAGTCATTGAACTCCTTTGAAGTGGAATCTTGACATTTTGGTATTTCAGGGTTCGTCATACTATGAATCTTGATGACAAGGAGTCAGGGTGCTTATCATTGAAAATCCCAAAGTCGCGAAATGCGACGTGCCTTGAGGTGAATTTTCAGATTTCGGCATTTCGCCACTTCCGATGTTGGGAATTAGAGGAGGCAGTGATATTTGGAATTGAGAGTTTCAAACTCCCGATTCATGAAGAGCCAAAAGATTGAGAGTCATCGGATCGTGGAGGATCTCAGCCATAGATCATGTTGGAGGTGAGGTTTAGGAAATTTGGAGATCGGAGTTTTGGGAGGTGAGGAACCTTTCTACCGTGGATCTCACAAGTCACAAAATCCCGAAGTGTGAAAGGGAAAATTCCCAAAAAACATTGAAGGACAATAGCCGAGGGCCAAATCAGGTTTCAGGGTACTGAGAGTCAAGAGACAGAGTTGCATGTCAACGCAACTCCTGAAATCACGAAAAGGAAAAATCCGAAAGGTGGGTCCTAAACATTAATTGGAGGATAAGTGCGATGGAAGTCAAGTGAGGGGTCAAGCTTCGGGAAAAATCTCGAAGGACCATCGATCTCGTCAAAAAGGGGAAATTTAGGAAACTCGAAAATCATAAGGAAAGAGGAATGAGTGTTGGTCAATCAGTCAAGTTACGAAAAGATGAAATAAGTGGTCAACAATGCATGTGTTCGGCACATTGAAGGAGTCAACCCTCGTTGACACTTCGGGTTTCGTAGGTTGAAGAGACAAGGGGATCGACAACAGGATTCACGAAATTGCAAAATCCAAAATCCCGAAAGGAAAGGAAAAGTCTCGATCATATTTGTTGTTTAGTTGTGGAATACACCTTGTGTGTGTGTTATTCCCTATGGGGAAACCAAAGAGTCAATCAGACTCAGGGGAATATTTGGAACGATCCTACGTGGATCTTGACCTAAGGGTCAGGGGTCTGCATCACAATATGACCCAAACAATCTACCTCCTTCACCCCAAATAAACATTTGGATGGTTTGGCATATAGTTGTTGCTCCTTTAGTAGTTGTAGCACCTTGTCAACATGTTGCACATGATCCTCCCAAGACTTGCTATATATTAGTATATCATTAAAAAATACTAAAACAAATTTTCGAAGGAAGGGATTGAAAATTGAATTCATCAACCCTTGGAATGTGGAAGGTGCATTTGTAAGGCCAAAAGGCATGACCAAAAATTCTGTAAGGTAGCTAGAGAGGTAGTGGGGGGCCTAGAGGGCCCATAGTGATAATAGTGGAGGTCATTCAATGTAAGGTGGACTAGGTCCACTATATTACTAAATAAGGCCCACTATGGTAGTTAGATATAATAAATGGGTAATTAGATATAATAAATGTAAGAGGACTTCTTAGAAGGTTCTACTTCTAGAAGATTCCTCCTCTAGAATGTTCTTAGGGGATGGTAGCACTATATAAAGGGATTCAAGCAATGTAATGGGACATGAAGAGAAGTATTGTATTTTGAGCTGAAGTTCATTAGGAGGTTTCCCCCTCGAAGAGGTAAGTGAACAGGAGAGGATCCCTTCCATAATATGATCCATTGTATGGTGTTGCCCTACCTTAAGGGTTTGGTAATAATATAGTGTGGTTTCTTCTATCTTGATTTGTGGATCTATTGTGTATTCAGTATTTGTGGTTATTATATCGGTAGATCTATTCAGGTTGTTAACAATTGGTATCAGAGCACTTTCCAGGGCCAGAGTTGTGGGCAACTATTTTTTATTTTTGCAGATTTTTTTTTCGGAGAAGAAAAAAGAGGGCCGCGACATTCCAGACATTTTCAGTATATTTCTATGCAAAATTTGTAGAAAAGGGTTGTAGATCTGAGTTCCTCTCACAAAAACACCCAATTTAAAAAAAATAAAAAATCGTCTGAAACGGAGTCCGGAAGGTCAAGATATTGAGGTTTTAAAATCTACAATTTTTCAGGGTTTTTTCTACGAACGACGGTGCGATTTGTTTTTATTTATGTAGAATTTGGAGGCCGAATTTGTCCAAATAAATTACAGATATGATTTCTTCTCACAATTTCACCCAATTTAAAAAAAAAAATCATCTGAAACGGAGTCCGGGAAGTGAAGTTATGAGCATTTTAAGTTCAACATTTTTTTAGGGTTTTTCCAGAAAAAGCCGCGATTTTCTGCCGAAACTTATTGGGTCTATTTTTTGGGTTTTTCCATGATGGCTGCAGGATCGAAGAGTTCATAGGGTGTTCATATGGATATTTCTTCTCAAAACCTAAAAGAAATTCTTGAATCATTCAAAGTCCAATTGTTTCACACATTGGATGCATTTGCACATGGCCTCATAGACCGCCTCACAGATAGTCTCACAGACAGCCTCAATGATAGTTTTCATAGTACTCAAGATTCATTGAATAACATGCAAGAGAGATTTCTTATGGAGGGCCTCAAGCATGAATATAATCAAGAAATATATGCTTGGTATGATTTTGAGGATGATTGTGATGATTGGTATATGGATAGTTGTCATTTCTGGGATGACAACCACTTTCATATTTTATTTGATGACTCTACTCCACCTTGTGTAGAGAACATCAAAGTCCCACATCAGGAGTTAGTTACCAACGTTCAGTCTACATATTCTACAGTGGTATTATTCCTTCTAGATTCTGCTACGACCATTTTCCTCTATGTGGATGGATATTCTTTTTTGGATCCACATGACAGGTGTCAGTATTTGGAGCATCATTTTGAGTTGGTTATTGGGTTACAAAATATTCCACGGGGAGTTCACATGAGCACTTGGACATGGGACCCTGGCTTACAATGGTGGTTGGACTACATCAGCATGGTGGCTTTCCTTTCTACATGGGACCCTGGTTCTCCAGTCTTCTTCAGCATTATGGTCCACAATTATCCATGGGACCCTGGTATATGGTTCTACATCAAGCATTGAGGACAACACTTTCATAAGGGGGGTGGAATGTAAGATATCTAGAGAGGTAGTGGGGGGCCTAGAGGTCCCATAGTGATAATAATGGAGGTCATTCAATGTAAGGTGCACTAGGTCCACTATATTATTAAATAAGGCCCACTATGGTAGTTAGATATAATAAATGGGCAATTAGATATAATAAATGTAAGAGGACTTCTTAGAAGGTTCTACTTATAGAAGATTCCTCCTCTAGAATGTTCTTAGGTGATGGTAGCACTATATAAAGAGATTCAAGAAATGTAATGGGACATGAAGAGAAGTACTGTATTTTGAGATGAAGCTCATTAGGAGGTTGCCCCCTCGAAGAGGCAAGTGAACAGGAGAGGATCCCTTCCATAATAGGATCCATTGTATGGTGTTGCCCTACCTTAAGGGTTTTGTAATAATATAGTGTGGTTTCTTCTATCTTTCTTTGTGCATCTATTGTGTATTCAGTATTTGTTGTTATTATATCGGTAGATCTATTCAGGTTCTTAACAAATTCATAATGGCCTTCATGAGTTGGGAATGTTGTTTTTGGGATATCTTCTTCCTTCATTCTAATCTGATGATATCTTGAATGAAGATCTAGCTTTGTGAAATAGATTGATCCATGTAGTTCATATAACAATTCATCAATGATGAGAATGGGAAACGTATCTTTAATAGTGATCCTATTGAGCTCTCTATAATATGGACACATAAGCCATGAACCATCCTTCTTGAATACCATTACCACCTGTGTAGAGTAAGAACTTTGGCTAGGTCTAATAATGACAACCTCTAACATTTCTTCAACAATGTGCTCAATTTCACTGTTTTTGGCATAAGGGTATCTTTACAGGCTGATGCTGGGAGGAACTCTCCCAGGAATTAGGTGAAGATCATGATCATGATTTCGAGTGGGTGGAAGACCTTTGGGAATATCTTCAAATACTTTGGAATGCTTATCAATGATCCCTTGGAGATCTAGAGGAACATATGGCTTAGATGTTTGAACATCTAGTGAGGATAGTTGTGCAATAAAACCTTGATGTCCTTCTTCAATAATTTTGTCATGCTATTAGAGCTTATCACCTTACCGAGTTTCCCTGTGATACCTCTTAACTCAATTTCTTTTCCTTCCAATGAAAATTTCATGAAAAGTTCTTGAAAATTAAAAGCCATTGCTCCTAATGATTGTAACCATTAGATTCCTAGAACAACATCAACACCACCCATGGGTATAACAATCATTGGACTATTCATTACATATTCACCCATAGTAAGATTGATCTTATTGCAGTTTCCTGAGAAATTGATAGTTCCTCCATCTGTAATCATTACTTGAAACTTTGGTGTTGGATATACAAATCAATTGAGATCTTTGGCTAATTTATAGTGAATGAAAGTATGAGTACTACCAGAATCAATTATCACTATTACCTTTTTCTTTTTGATATATCCTTCGATCTTGAGGGTTTGACGAGTGCTAATTCCAACCAATGTATTACATGATATAGTAGGAGTCAACTCTTCGGACGAAATTGCTTTTACTTTTTCATATTGAGATGGTTCTTGTTCTTGTTCTTCTTCCTCTTCACAACCTATGTAGAATAATTTCTTCTCACCACACTTATGTCCCTTACTGTACTTGCTGTCACAATTAAAGCATAAACCTTTTTCTTTTATTTCCTCTAATTGTTGAGGTGTCAACCTTGTAGGTTGAGGTTTTTTAGAATAAGGAGCATTATTCTCTCTATAGATGTTAGGATTGGTCCTTCTAGTAGCCATAGACGTATTTTTACTTCCAACATTTCTTGCCACCTTAAATGCATTCTCTAATGATTTGGGTTCCCAAAGGTGAACCTCATGTTGAATGTTATCCTTTAAAGTTCTTATGAATACATCAATCAAGTGCTCATCAGGAATATTTGTTACCTTTATATTCAATCTTTGGGAGTTCTCAATGTGCTCTGTAACTGAACCCTTTTGCTTGAGATTTATCAATTGGCTAAAGAAGGTATTTCTCCTTGTATCCTCATAGTGTGCTATCATTTCTTCTGTGAAAATTTTCCAAGTGATGGGTGATTTGCAAGAAAAAATCCATCTATACCATACAAATCGATTCGGTTCTAAATATAAAGAAGCAATTTGTACCTTTTGTGTATGTGGCACGTTATGGAGATCAAATAATTTCTCCATCTAAAGTATACATGTGATTGGGTCCTTTCCATCAAAATTCCTCATATAGATCTTAGGAACATGGTTTGTCTTTAACCCAAAGTTGGATTTTCTCCATTCTTGATTCATTTTCCTTTTGTACTCATCATGAATTTCATGGGATACATTTTCACTTTCAGGTGTCCTCTCTATTACGAATTTTTTCAATCCTTCCATTATCTCTCTTTTTAAACCATCCATCTTAGTATCCATTATTGCCTCCAATTTAGTTTAAGTTAAATCCATCATCCCTTGTGGTTCATCTTTTGTCATTGTATTCTTTTGTAATTTGTTTATTTCCCTACGCATTTCTTCACCTTCATCAAGAGTCCAACTAGGACTGTCTAGAGGCTTATCTGGTGTATAAGTTCCTTTTTTGGGTGGCGTGTTGGCAAAGTATCACTTTTGACCCTTGATTTTGAGGTGGTTCTGCTAGACAATATTTCTTCTATTTTATATCCAAAGTTTCGACCCTTCTGGGTATGGAAATTTATTTTTTGTAGTTCTCTAATATTTCTTCTCTGCAATGCCATAGATCTGATCAAAATTGGATGTTCCAAGTAGAATTTACAGTAACTTCCCCACAATTCTGAAACTTGTACCAGAGATACTACAGACTGTCCACTATCCAATGAAACTAGTCTCACTCAATTTGGATACTCCAGGAAGAAGTTATGATCGTTTTACCTAGAACACCTACTTGAGACTAGTTAATAGGACTTGTTAGATACCCTATCTTCCACAAGGTGTATATACAAATGTAAGATGACCCAGAAGCTGAATTTTGAGGGTCTGAAACGCTACATAAATGTTTTTATAGAGAAAATTCCGCAATGACTCAGTTCAAGATGATTCGAGAACCTTATCCTTAGAAATATTCATGAGAGAATGTCTCATTGTTTCATCACAACATCGTGGATCTCTCCAACTAGGTAGTCGTTAACCTACAACTCAGGCCATGTAGAGAGTGCTAGTAGGTTTTGAAAGGGATGCCTCCACACCTTTCCCTCAATAACTAGTTGTTGTGAATCACCCCTTTACAACTTATGTGAGTCAGATTAGACAACAATCTTCATCCTGAATCAATCAACGAAACACAGTCAAAGATCCATAAACAATCATCATAATATACCCGATCATATGTCACATATGCATAAATGAAATAATCAAACCAATACAATCCACTCCCTAACTCATTGCAGAGTCCAAGTAGGTCCATTGATGCCATCAACATCCTCAATATGTCAAGTGTCCTGCACACTCAGGGGAAACCCATCAATAGCATCTGTCAATACATAGATATCAAATAACATAACATCATAATTCATCAAAAACATCATAAGAATCCATAAGCGAAATAGACAACCATACACTAAAACCAGATCAATTGCACGCAAGTGTCGTCAAATAATAAGTCAATAACATATGGTTGTAATAGAGAGATGTTACATACACCCCCTCTTGCATTAAACTGTGTCCCGAAGTTGTACAGTATATAAACACATTAAATACATCATCTGATAAGATTTATATGTCTAATTATCAAATAAATATGGAAATTGTTGGCGTATATCATATGCGTCATCCCAGGTAGCTGAGTGTGAACTATAATTGTCCCAATGGACCTTGAACGGATCAATTGTTCAACGTCGTATCTATCGAATTTGATGGTAAAAAATGAGGATTGAGTCTGTCGTGAGTGCACCATCATCCGACACCTGCAAGGAACTCATTTAAATCATATGTGTAGGATCACTAACATAATGTCTCAAAATAGATACATGAAAAAAATCGTGAATACACCTCAAAAAATCAGGCAAGGCTAGTCGATAGGCCATGGGCCCTTTTTTTTCTACAACTTCAAAAGGTCCCACAAAACTAGGAGAGAGTTTATCACCCTTCCCAAGCTTAATCAAGCTCTTGTGTGGTTTCACCTGTAAGAAAACTCAGTCGCCAACTTCATAATTATTGTCAATGTGATGCACATAGGCATAACTCTTCTATCGATCTTGCACTTCTTTAACTCTTTGTCTTATTATTTTCATTTGTTATTCCATTTATTGGATTGCTTTTAGTCCTACCAGGACCCTATCCTCAAGTCTCTTCCAACTCAATGACGCTCGACATGGTCACTCGTAAAGAATCTAAAATGGTGCCATCTTAATGGTGATTTGATAGTTGTTTTTGTATGAAAAATCTACCAGTGGAAATAACTCTTCCCAACTCTTATGTTGGTCCATCACATACGTACACAACATATCTTCCAATATTTGGTTCATTCTTTCTATCTTCCTGTCTATCTCTGGGTGATACATTGTACTAAAGCTAAGTTGGGTTCCCAAGGCTTCTTAGAAACTAGTCCAAAAACGTCCTGTAAACATTGATCCTTTATCATATCTGATCCTTTTAGACATGCTATGCAATATCACAATCTTGCTGACAAAAACTATAGCTATTTTTGGTGTTAGATACATCATACGTAAAGGGATAAAATGTGCACTCTTCTTCATAGTATCAACTACCACGAAAACTGAGTTGTGCCTCCTTGTCGTCAGCGACAACCCAACAATAAATTACATTGAAATGACTTCTCATTTTGATTTCGGAATAGTGTGTGTTTGTAGTAATCATGTCGGATGTCTATGTTCAAGCTTCACTTGCTGAAATTATAGACATATCACCATGTAGTTAACTATGTTTGACTTCATTCCTTTCTAGAAGAATAAGGGCTTAAGGTCTTTCCTCATCTTCATGACTCCTGGATGAGCCATGTGCACTGCTCTATGAACTTCACTTAAGATCAAAATTATCAAATTGTTGTTAGGAAGTGCGTAAATAAAGTTATTATACATCAGCAATTCATCATTGTCAAATTTATATCCTTCAAACCTTAGTACCAACATGGTTTCTTGTCCGATATTTTCCTTAACCTATTTATACCAGTCATCACTACACTATATAGTTAGAATATTTTCTCACAAATTTGTATGAAGGGGTATCTCCTAAAATGTGTGTGGTCTCTGAATCAACGAATATTCCACTCTATTTATTTTTCCTTTTATGTCGGTAATCTCAAAATCTTACTCGCTAAGCAGTTTTGACCAACACCTTTGTCCCGCATTCAAGTCAATTTGCATAAAAATGTGTTGCAAACCACAGTGTTCTATTTTTAGTTAGAGTTTTCATCCAATAAGTTAGTGTCTCCACACTCTCAGGGAGTACACAATGGCCAATAAATCCAAATCATGTGTCGCGTAGTTCTCCTTATGATTCCTTAATTTCCTTGAGATGTAAGAGATCACTCAACTGTCTTGCATCAAGACTTCAACTAATCCTTCCTTGGATGCATCTATGCATACGAATAATTACTCATCGATGTCGAGGAATGTTAGTATCGTCATTATCACCAATAGCTCCTTGAACCTTCGAAATGCTTCCACACATTTCTCGGTCCATACAATTTGTCAATAATATCCTGCTAAACCCATAAAGCTACGTACTTATGGTACGCTCATCAGCACAGGCCATTCCATAATATCCTCTACCTTCACTGGATCCACAACGATGCCTTCGTCGGAGATAACATGCCCTAAGCAATGAATACTTGATTGATAAAATGAACATTTTGACAGTTTCTCGTATAATTTGTTCTCTCATAAGCACTTTAGTACCAAGATCAAATGTTTATCATGTTCTTCCATCATCCAATAATATATCAATATATCGTCAATGAATACTTGAAAAAATGTTTCCAAGTATTCGTCGAACACCCCATTCATCAAGATCATGAATAGCCCTAGGGTGTTTGTCAGTCCAAATGGTAAAATGGTAAACTCGTAATGTTCAAACCTTGTCTTGAATGTGTTATAAGGAATGTCTTCCTCTTTGATCTGGTACTGGTGATATCCTGATCTCAAGTTGAACTTTGAAAACACAGTCGCACCCTTCATTTGGTCAAACAAATCATCTATTCTTGGCAATGGATACTAGTTCTTGATCATTTCCTTGTTCAAATGATTGTAGTCAATATAGAGTCTCCACGTCCCATCCTTCTTTCGTATGAAAATAACAAGTGCACCCCAAGGTGACACACTTGAACGTATAATTCCTAGGTCCAACAAATATTTCAATTTCATTTTCAACTATTATAAATAAGGGGTTGGCACTGAGTAAGGAATTATTTCTATTGGTTCATTTCCATGTTTTAAGTCGATGGTAAATTCTAGCTCTCTTTTGGGTGGAAAAGCTGGTAACTCTTTGAGGAACACATCTGCCAACTCTCATACTACCGAAAGGTTTTCTAATCCTTCTACCACACCCCTGTCATTCAACGCTAAGATTTCATATAGTTTGCAACCTTTGCGCATGCTCTTCTGTAGTTGTAGGGAAGAAATGAACCTTAAGGAAACTACCTCGTTTCTTCCTACAACCACTCATCTCTATCCCTCATCTTCGGTCAAACTCAACCTTTTCATATTACAGTTAAGTATCACCTCATGTGATTCCAACCAATCTATATCGATCACAACATCATAAGATCCTAATATCGTGATGTACAGGTTGGAATTCATTACAAAATATCCCAGATTAAGGCTACAGTCTGTAACCTTTCCTCCAATGTTCTACTTGGTGCCCGAAGATATTTCCACATAGCTAAAATCATCTTGTTTGACTTCCTTTACCTTAATTCTTTTTAGCATTTCCACATAAATAAATCTCTCTATAACACCATGATATATCAATATACGAAAGGTATGGTCAGTGATGGTACCTGACATCTCAAGCATAGTAGAATGGTGCTTGACCTAGGGATTATTCATCATTGCATGAATCTGGTGGACCTTGCCTGAATCTCCAACTATAGGGTGTCTGGCTTACCTGACTTCTCTGGACCTCTCAACCGGAAAGTCACGCTGGTAATGTGTCTCTCCACATGTCCAAAATTCAGTCTTCGGTCTAGTACACCCGGTCCCTGAAGTAGAAGTTGTTGGCCCACTATCCTGGGATCTTGGTTTGTTCTTATGAACATGCCTAAACTATAGTTGTTGCAGAACACACTATTGTTGGTGTTTTTGTCCGCTGTAGGGAGTCTATTGCTGAGGAGCCGGTCATCGTGGTGTCATGAACGTAGATCCTCTCAAAGTACCTCGATACCCTAATGAATGTCTAGCTAGGATCTGATGTTGTTTTGCACCACATGTTGCATATCCCTTTCGTCTTTCATGAGTCATACCCTAAACCTTGTTGATCAACTCTTCCTCAACTATTATGGCCTTCTAGACTGCATTGTGCAACGTCTGAGGAATTGGGAACCTCACTTTTGCAAAAATATCTACGTTAATCCCAAACACAAATTTGCTGAAATTGAGCTTCTCAGTGTTCATATGTGGAGCATACCTTATCATATCCATGAATTGAGCCTCATACTCGGGCACCATACGACCACCCTGTCGCAAGGTGTTGAACTCACTGAGTTTGTGCTTAGTGATTTCCTTTGACAAACACCTCTCCCAGAACCGTTCCTCAAACAATTCCCATAACATGTGTTCTACAACCATGTTCAGTTGTGGTAGGAGTGTCTTCCACCATAGAATATTTCTCCCCTTCAGCTGAAATATCGCCATGCGGACGTTCATGTTGGAGGTGTTGTCACGAAGTGTGAAGCACATCGCCATGTTTTTCAACCATGCCTCGGCGGTTGTGCCTTCCATGGAACCCAAGAACTCAGGAAAATTAACCTTCTTGAGCTCTCTGTGAATTCTACCAATACCGACAGGGGCATGCTGTGGACCCTCTGGGTATAGGCACCCTGACATCATCTCTATCTAGCCGATTAATCAATTCCTTTGACATCCTCTCAAAAGATCTCAACAATTCAACCACATCCACCAAAAAAATCTTCTCTTATCTAATGAATTTATCGTCTCCTTGGGGATTAGACCCCTTTGGCATGGATGCTACTAAAGGTGTCACACCTCCTCCCCTAGCACCATGTCATCTGCCTTCATGACGTCCTCTAGCCATGATTACCTGCAAGGACACAATTCAGTTTAATTAGCGATAGATTATTAATCAGGTGTTTAATACAGTGGAAGGCGTAATGATCCTAAGTCACGGGGTTGAACCCGCTCTGATACTATATGTAACCACCCCTCTGTTACGACTAGTAAAGTGAAGCACCAAAGGCAGATTTTTTTTTTCATCAAATAATTAATGTTAACACAAAATTCATATCATCGCATAATCTATGACATCATAAGTAAGAGCATTACAAGACACTCATAAATGTAATCAATAATACCGTAATCTAAGCATCAACATAAGGGATAGCAACACATAAACATAAATAGTGATGCAACTCAACAAATCACAATCAACTTGCAACAATTTTTAAACAACGACCAACCATATATTGAATATTAAAATGAGTACCATCCCAACCTACCGTGAAAGGTTAGGAACTTTAGGAAACATAAGCAACTCTCAATCTGATGATTCATCTAATTGATTTCGACCATTTAGGGTCTTAGGGCTTGGGATTGTTCTAAGGAACAAGACGTGTCTACATCCCACTAACACAATCAAGTCTAAAAACCAACTATCTAAATCAACAACATCAACAATAATCAATGGCGCAATAGTGTTCTATTAACCAATCACACATCACATAAATTTCAAGGTGAAAGATAATTTAATTACTAAATCAATCATAGAACAACATAAGTTAAGGCACAATGTAATCAACTTTATTTTATTCTCAAGGCGCAAAAGAATACATCTACATTACTTCAAGGCGCATGATTAGTCAATCATTGAATTCAACAATAAAACGACATTATTTTCAAGGTACACGCATTATCTAGTTACCGGATTAAACATAAATCAACATCATTCATGCATCATCATTAGTCCATAGCACAACGCAATCTAACTACTTAATCATCAGCATAATCCAAGGCACCAGGGAATTCATTTGCTCCATCATGTATTCATTAACATTTGAGTGGAGCAAGAAGTATCTACACACATGACCATCCATACATATCATGGCACAAAAATTTCTATTACAAACATACATCACATTAATCAAAGGCGCAAGAGTAATTATCAATTTAATTCAAGGAGAAAAAGAATCTAATCTATTAAATTGAGGGTGAAAGAGAATAAGTACCAAGAAATCACACATCAACTTTATTTAAGGCGCGCAAGTACATTTAATTTACTAAATTAATCATGCATCACCATTATTTCAAGGCACAAGGGAATCTTTTTCAAATTCGGTTGCCAATTCCTTAAACATGAAATTTAACATCTTCAAAATAACATGCCAACGATTCCACATGATTTAATATTAGTATCCCAGTTGTCCCTTTTAGGGGATCCCAAGGTTCAATTATGCTCCCAGTGTGATCATGAACAATCCCTTAGTTTTCTACTAGTATTCATGTATGACTTCCACGAGTAGTGGGTAGTACTTGTTAGATCACTCTCATTCCTATTGGTCATAAGTCATGCATAATTAATATGGCTCCAAGAATGGAAATTAACTACATCATAGAACCATCCTAAAAGAGTAATGAACTTTAAAATAAATAACATTAATAATTGTGTCTAGACAATTATAATATACTCTACACAGGTTAAGAAGGAGGATTAAGTAATGATTTACAAGAGAACTGAAAATAAGTAGTAATGTAATGAAAATTTCAGAACCCAATTAATCCAATGCGTCGGGCACAAATAATTACGCATTCTATAAAATGATAAGGGAAAATGGTCTCCTTAGCCAGGCCATTGCAAAGAACACAGGGTACAATGCAGTCTAGTTTAGATGGATGCAGAGTTATGACTCCCAAAAAAGAAGAGAACTTAAAATTTGTTGGGCGAGTGATTAAGGCGCATAGTTATGAATCTTCAATGCAAAGAGCACAAATTAATTTCATTGGGCAAGTGATTAAGGTTTAGAGATAAGACTCTTCAACATAGAGAACAAATATTTGTTGGGCAAGTGATTACCTCAAAACTCAAAGGAACACCATTTACAAAATAGTTGGGCGAGTTTATTACCTCAAACATACAGGAACACCATTTACAAAATTGTTCGGCAAGATATTACCTCAAAACACAGAGGATCACCATTTACAAAATTGTTGTGCGAGTTTATTACCTCAAAATGTAGAGGAACACCATTACAATATCGTTGGGAGAGTTTAATACCTCAAAATGCAGAGGAACACTATTTACAAATCGTTGGGAGAGTTTATTACCCCAAAACACAGAGGAACACCATTTACAAAATCGTTGAGGGAATTAAATGAATCAAAAAGGACATCAAAGAGATAAACACCACAATTGAACCCATGGATGGGAAAATTATCATTGCAAAAATCATAGGGCATCAAGAAAATGCCAGGAGAGAACACGTTGGATGAAATGTGCAATTGCAAAATGCGGAGGTGAACAGTGATTATCACCAGGAGAACGGGTAAATTGGTAGAAGGAAAACACACCCCATATTCGAGTGTAGAGTTCAACTTTTGTAAAAATGTAGGGGTTTAATTGGAGAGAAATCGTTTGGATAAATCCCAACCTGGGAAATTTTACGCTTCACAAAAACGCAAGGTTTACCAGGGAATGGACATGAGACGATTCTCCTCTATTGGGCCAAAGGGTAAGCTAAAGCACATAAATCATTTTTTTCCACGAAGGAAGAAGGGAATCACATTACTTGAAGGACAATGAGGATTATTAAGAGCGTCAGAATAATATGAGAATTGAGTTATGAAGAGAAGTGTTACGAGAAGCGCATTATTCTAAGAATAATACATCCCATATAGGATAAGGGATAAAACACCATGATAATCATAGTCCAAGTTCAAATAAATAAATAAATTACTTAGAGGTAGATGCTTAAATCCTTAAGGAAATCGCAAATCTAGATACACAAAAACACATAAATTTTCCCCAAATTGAAAAAGGAAAACAACAAATAAGAAATCAAGGTTTAGTTGGGAGTTAAATTTCAGGATCATTGGAATTTCCTTTCTACAATATATAATCATCACGGATATTTGCTATCCCAATATTGGAATCCATTACCACTCTCAACAATTCTAAAAAAACGCATATATATAATAAAATTAATACAATGCAAACTCAAATGGAAATATAGTGACCAACGAAGATAGGATTGATGATGATCCTTGGTGACTAATGTTCCCTTCCTTCATCCTCTTTCTAACCATTGAA
Organism: Picea engelmannii; assembly: GCA_009831015.1. Lineage (NCBI taxonomy): Eukaryota > Viridiplantae > Streptophyta > Pinopsida > Pinales > Pinaceae > Picea > Picea engelmannii. The sequence continues at coordinate 205,732 of ML791336.1, forward strand.
ACTTCACATGTACCTCCCAATAAACGTTAGGGGTACTCTTCTTCCCCCATAGCCTCCTGAGTCGCAAAGGGGCCACAAACACACATCCAAAATCCTCTAGACCCCATCTCGCCTCGCAAGCTAGAGCCACCTCTCTCTCTCTCACACACAATCTGGGTATCCCAACTATCACAAGTAAAACCCATCACAATTTTTGCATCATAACATTACTCATAACCCATGTGATACATTACTCATCTCAACCATTTGTTTTATAGAATTTCCTTAGTGAAACCTTGCCATTTTCACATTTAATTCTTTTTTTTAAATTAATTAGGAATTCTCCCCCCCATACACTTGTCACCCATTCCCTTTGTTTCACAAGTAAATCCATAATTTAATTTAATTAAAAGTCAATTTCCCTCACCCATCCTAAGAGTGCTCCTAAAATCACTCCTAGTTGTCCCTTTATTCACTTTATTCCCAATTAATGACTAATGCCTTTCTAAAACTGAGTTGAGTTAAATTAGGAATGTTCTCTAGTTAGACTAGACTTTAGATTCGTTTAAATGCTTACCCATTCCTTTAGCTTTATTCCATTTTACATTAAATTCCAATTTGGTAATTACTTGAACAAGTGTATTAAATCACTCTTTTAGATTTATTTTTATTTTCATTGATTCTTAAAGTGATTTATTTCATCCTCTCATTATTTAATTTGAAATTTTAGTTTTCATCCTTCTCATAACTTAGACTTTGGCTTAGTTATTTTTTTATTTGCAAAAACTTGGACCATTAGGGATTATGATTAATAAATTCATTATTATATTAGTTAATTAATCTATTAATTAATTTGGCATTACTCAAGATTTTACAAAGTTCAACATTTGCTCAAAGTTTTCTAGGCCACCTAGATTCTTTGACTCATTTTTTTTTAAATTTTGCGACGTGCCCTTCAAGCCGCACTTCGTGCTCCAAGGGTACCATTCGATTTTGATTCAAATTTTAAATTTTGCAATGTTCCCTTCAAGAAGCACTCTGTTCTGTAAGGGTGCAACTCGCCTTTGACTGGTTTTGGTATTTGTCCAACCCTTGGACTCAATACTCCATTTAGGTTACCTTGTGAGAGAGTATGGACTTCTAAGGAATAAGCACCCTGCCTTATTGCACACCCCTTAGAAAGCTTCGTGAGTGAATGTCTTAGTCTGCCCTCATGACATTGTGGATCTCTTGAATTAGGTAATTGTTAACCTACAATTAGAGCCACAATAGGAGTGCTAGTAGGTTGTGATAGGGATGATTCCACACCTCTCCCTCAATATATTTTATTTTTTTGCATGGCCCCTTTACTCCTTATGTGTGTCAAATTAGCAAGAAATCGCTAGGCTGCATCCATTAATGAAACATGGTCAAATATCCATAAATAATCATCATAATATACCCAATCATATGTCACATATGCATAAATGAAATACTCAAACCAATACAATCCACTCCCTGACTCAATTTGGAATCCAAGGAAGTACATTGATGCCATCAACATCTTCAATCTCTCAAGTGTCTTGCACACTCAGGGGAAACTCATCAATAGCATATGTCAATACATAGATATCAAATAACATAACATCATAATCCATCAACATCATCATAAGAATCCATAAGAGAAATAAACAAGCATGCACTAAAACCAGATCACTTGCATGCAAGTGTCCTCAAAGAATAAGTCAATAACATGTGCTCGCAAGAGCGGGATGTTACAGATTCGAGCTGCAAAAAGTGACAATTATGGTTTAGAGACAAATTGATTGAAATTATCAAGTTTGAGTGTGAAGTTGATTTATTTGAAGTTCGAAACGTTGGATTGAGTATAAACATAAATATTGAGAGTTCTTTTTTGAAATTGAAGTTCTAGCTAAAATTTATGGCTACAAATAATTAATCATGTCCTTTTAAGTCTTTTCTTAATTTAGCTTTCCTTAATTTATATTTTCTTATTTTCCCTTTTTATTCTATTAATAAAGTAATTATTTTTATTATTTATCTTTATCTGTCTTACTGCAAATTTGATGAGGAACCCACTTTTGTTTCTTCCATTGGATTGGTTTTTTCACATGATTTCACATACATTTTGTTGTCTGTCATTTTCACAATTTTTTTGATCTGTATTGGATCTATCTCAGTACTTTTTTGGTGGAAAAATTGGAGGAATCAACTTGCATGGCCATTTCGGCGGCTAGTCAAAATTTGGAAATTTGGGTTCAAAAAAAAGTCAAAAATCTTTCGTAGCCATTTTGAGGCATCAAGTGGCCTTTTTTTGGTCCAAACATAGTTATGGAGGAATATTCTAAATTCTTCTTGTAACGACCCCTCCATTACGACATCCATAAGTGAGTACAGTAGTAATTTGTTTTTTTGAAAAAAACTATTAAGACAAGCGACATGCGATAATAACATACATTATGAAAACGGTCAATATCATCACATCACTACACAACCAAATCCAATTACATCATTACTATTCTTCTATACCAACCAATCATGTAAGGATAAAAATAAATCTACCCGCCCAACCTATCCTGCAAGGTTAGGACCTCCAAGACACATACTCATCGCTCAAGTCCAGGATTCATCTGATTGAATTTGACCGTTTAAGGTCTCAGGACTGGCGACTATTCTGAGGAACAAGGAGATGTATAATTCCCATAACCAAACTTAGTGAAAACAATTTCAGACTAAATCAACAATAAAGTAACCTAAGCGAAATTCCATCTATGTAAGGATCGATAATTCAATGTGTTGAGAAATATTCAAACACAAACCAAGGATAAAGTTTCTAAGACATGGTAAATTACAAATAAAATCATTATATTTACTTTTATTATTCTTGCACAATTTTCTCCCTTAAAAGTAAATCCAAAGTGTCGGTATCAAGTATAAGCCATAATAAATTATTACATTCGTACACTTCTAGACAATGTATGTAATTTCATTGAATCAACCATCGATATAAATGTTAACATTAAGCAATAATGTTTATGGATCTAGAAAACATTAAGTAGTTTCATGGTTGTCGTTCACAAATGACAAATTCCTTAATACATAAATTAGTTCAAAATCAACACATATCATTAAGTTAAGTTAAAATGTAACCCATCAATGTGATAACTTGAAATTTAATTTAACATTCCACTAATTTCCATAATCGTGACAAGCACCATTATAAGACTAACATTTAAATTATTACAAGGGCACAATTTCCTTTATATAACTAAAAAGGAATTTACCGTAGAATCTTAAGATGATTAATAAATCAATCATTGCCAAAAAGTTTCTAATACATATAACTCGTTATAATGATGAATAAAACTAATAGCATTACTATGTAGATACTATTATATGGAAACGTTAGAAAAGGATATGTTCCAATGTTAGCCTAATAGTAACTGGATCGAAAGGTTAATGTCATTAATCCTACTTTTATTAGTCACCAACTGTAGTGACAACTCAGAGATAATACTCCGACTCTAAAATAGAAGAAAAAAGACTGTTCGAATTTTACATAGAAATCCATTGCCTAAAAAAGGAATCGACAACTTTTAGATATTAACTTACAAGATGTCTAGAGTTTGAATTTAAGTCTTGGGAAGGATAACTTCTACTCTGATATGGAGTATTGGGTTAAAGATTCTACAATCACACATTCCAATTATCTAGCATGTGAACTACTTGTGAAAGTAATTATCACTTAAAGGGACAGTCAGAAAGAAAAGTTTAACAATATTACCACTATCACTCTGGAACGGTGATGAGTCATCAGTGGAGAACTCCAAGTTCAACATAAGTTTAGTTTCCAACCCTTAAATTTTAAAACGAAGACATGGAAATGTCGGTTAACACTTGATTCGTAGTGCGGTCCATAGTTCACACAAAAGACAATAACCCGACTTACAATCGAATTTAAGCAACGACGATACCTAAAGGATTTATTAAATTGTATCTACTGCTCAAGAAGGGGGGCTTAACCTATGAATACAAAATAATAACAGAACTCATACTGACGGAACGTTCTCTACGCTAATACAATTGTCGTAGAAGTTTTTTTTTTTTTATTTGGCACTAGAAGCAAGTTAAAGAAAAAATATGAAATATGAGTAAGGATGATCGAGAGGTGGCTGAAGTGCATTAGTAGACATAGAGCATTGAGTTTTTAGTTCTCCACCTGCAATCCCCAAGTCCACGCTATTCATTAAATGAAAATAGAGGTAGTTGGACACCGGTAATAGGACGAGTAGTAAGTAGTTACCACCAAGAGACACCAGTCCCAAGAAGTCTTGATATTCAACGACAATCTTTAACTCCAAGGAACTTGCGCAAATTCCTTCCCTTCTGCTTGCTAACCAAGATACTTCACCGGTACCTCTTAACCAACGCTCGGGGTATTTGTCTTTCCCATTATCCCCCTAAGCCACAAAAGGGCTACACACAAAAATAAGACTGCAATAGCTCCAAGACTACCTCACAAGGAAGAGCTTGCACTCTTCTTCAAGATTTGTATCCCAACTCTCACAAGTAAAACACAGTTCACAGAAAATTTGGCAGCGTAACCTTATCAAGAATAATTCATCCCCTTTTACCCTTCTACCTCATTTGTTTTATAGAGTTTTCCTCAATGACACATGTCCACATGCACAATTTAAACAACTTTTTAATTAAATAAATTAGGATTATTCATCCACACACTCGTCATACTTTCCCCAAGTTGCGCAAGTAATTACACATGTTATTTTATTTAAAAAGTCAATTTCCCTCACACTCTCTAAGTGTTCCTAATTTTTCTCTTAGTTTTCCCTTTATTCCCCAGATTCTCATTTAATGAGTGTCTCCTAACTAGTTCTTAGCTAGAGTTGGATTAGGAGTCTTATTCTAGTTACACTAGTGGTGGGATGACTCAAGATTCTTTTCCATGTGTACTCCTATTCTCTCATATTATTATTTCTTCTATTTAAAAATTCAATTTATTAATTTCTTGCACACATGTGCATTCTGTCAAATCCTTAGATTTCAATTCATATTTTTCCTTCATTGATTTATCTCTTTTGTTTTGTTTTATTTAATATTCAATTTAGGCCCATAACTAAACTTAGACTTAGGCTTAGTCTTGGAGCTAAGCTTAGGCTTCTTATTGGGATTTATAATTAATCAATTCATTGTTTTAATAAAATAAGTTAATCTGAGAGGGTCTAATCTATTTAATGTTTTACAGACCACCTAGATTTATTGAATCAAGTTTTTAATTACACGACATTCCCTTCAAGGTGCACCTTCATGCTCCAAGCGTGCCGCACATCTTTTGACTGGTTTTGGAAGTTGTCCGACCCTTGGAGTCAACACTCCACTTACTCAACCTTGGGAGAGACTAAGGGCTTCTAAGGAATAAATACTGTGCCCTATTGCACGCCCCTTAGAAATCTTCGTGAGATATTGTATGAGTCTGCCCTCATGACATTGTGAACCTCTGTAACTAGGTAATTGTTAACCTACCATTCGATCCATGGAGGGAGTGCTAGTAAGTTGTGACATGGACTATGACACACCTCTCCCATAGTGTCTGGTTTATGTGCATGGCACCTTTACTCCTTATGTGAGTCTGATTAGCAAGCATCATCATTCTACATCCATTGAAAAAAACTTTTCAATGATCCATATGCAAAATCATACTATAATCAATCATATGTCATATATGCATAAAATAAATACTCAAACAAAATACAATCCACTCCCTGAATCAATTTGGAGTCCAAGGAGGTCCATTGATGCCATCAACACCCATAATTTGTCACGTATCTTGTACACTCAGGTAAACTAGTCAATAGCATCTATCAATACATATATATCAAATAACAATAAGTCACAACACATCATCATCATCATCATCATCATCATGTATAATCCATAATCGAAACAAAATCACAATGTACCATAACTGGATCACTTCCACGCAAGTGTCCTCAAAGCAAAAGTCTATAAAAGTGTTCTCGGTAGAGCGAAATGTTACCCTGCTCGTTGATAAATTTCCAACAACGCAGACCATTCAATAATAAAGTTCATATGATAAAGTTATGTCTCCTTCAAGTTGACCTACCATATTGATCACCATGGTGTGAGTGGATTCCATGTCAACCTCCATTACTTATAAATCTGGGGCTATCCATGTGGTGGGCTTTCTAAGAAAAGTATAGAAGGTCCAAAAACCTATCACAATTGAAGTTTGAGGAAGTCAAAAACCTATCCCTAAGTGGTTATCGGGCTATGTTAAAAACTGGGCCACTAGGAGGAGAACCAGTTCCATTATTTTTCAATGTATCTTGTTCCATAGTCGAGAAAAACATCTGAGAGTGGTATTATGTAAGCATAACAGAGGTAGGAGATATTTTGTAGAATCCATACAGGCCACATGTCAAAGAAATCTCCACAAAGAGTGTCTATTTCTTTGTACTTGCATCATTTCTTTACCAGAGAAAAGAGAGCAAAACAACCTCACCTTCTAGATAGGTTTTCTCCCATATTGGGTTTCTTGGGTCATATATTGTGTTTATTTGTGGATGGTGTGAATGTGTTTTATTGTTCTCTATTTTTTTTAGCATTTTATCTATTTTATCAATAACTAAATATTCTGGAGATCTAAAGGAAATTAACCTTAATAGAAAAGATTGGATTATTTTATTAGATCTGTTGTGACGAACTGTTCCAGTAGAATATCCATGAAAGTTTACAAATCATCTATCTACGCAGGATATGTAGAAAGATGAGTTTAATTCTCCCACTTCACATTTTGTTGATCTGTAGAGAAAGAAACATTTCTTTTCCTTTAAAAACAATTCTACTATTCTAAAGACATGATGTACTTCCTTCGTGTTTCTTTGGTTTAATGCTTCAATCTACAATGTTTACAAAGTATTATTAATCGTGTCTTTTTAAGTCTTTTCTTAATTGATCTTTTCTTAATTTATGTTTTCTTATTTTCCCCTTTTATTCTATTAATAAAGTAATTATTTTTATTATTTGTCTTCCTTCTATTTTTATAGTATTTAAATACTTATTATTATTATTATTATTATTATTATGGGACATTACAATCATGTACATTTCTTTCACATACAAATAATTTGGAAAACTACCAATATTTTCACCTTTCTCACTTTTCATTTACTCTGTGTAAAAATATAAAACTTATCCCCCAAATAAGGCGATGTTTGTATTTCCTTGTTTTTCCTCGCAAAAATTCCTCCACGTAAAAGGATAAAACTTATCCTCCACGTAAAGAATTATTTGTATCTCATTTTATTTATTCCACCTTGCAAAAATTCATCCATGTAACAATATAAAATGTATCTTCTACGTAAAGATATTTTTTATTTCCTTTCCTATTTGTCCTACAAAAATTTCTCCACATAAAGAGAGGTTTATATTTCTTCACATGCAATTTAAAAGTAATTAGAAAACTTTCATTTATAATTTTTTGTTTATACTGAAACTATAAGATAATATATTAAGTAACGTTTGTGAGGATGCACAAAACATAAGTACAAATTAGGGGAATTCGTAAGAAAATTAGGCTCCTAGAGGCCTGATGCAGGAGCATCTCCTTCAAAGTGAAAGATGCAAGCATGGAGGAAAAGAAATGACATCTCAACATGATAGAGTTTCAAATCAAAAATTAACTCAGGAGTAAATCAAATTGTTGAGATATTTTGAAAACAACATTTTTAAATATGTCATGTTTGTAAAGTTGTATAGGACTGTAAGGGGTTGCAGATATAAAGTGTTGACTCTTATTTGGAAATAACACGTAGTTATTGTAATAGGAAAACGTAGGTAACTGCTAAGAGTTTGATAGGATAGGTTACAGTCAGGATGACGAGAGATCGTGGAGCCGGTCCTTAGATAGTTTGTTGTTGTATTGTAAAATTATCAGGAGATTATGATATAGAGATAGAGCTTAGTAGAGCAGAATAGGATAGAAGAAAGACACAGTGCAGAAATACAATATTATGTAATTTGTTTCATGAATTAATAGAAGAGACATAATTGTCTGAAATTTTGTACTGTGTTCATTTTAATGTGTGATTGAATGAATTTTACATTCGGTGTATGTGGTTTATTTCATTTCGTTCGGGTATGATTGTTCGAGAGGTTGATTGTATGAGTTTGTGATGAAACTGGATAAGTTTCAATTGCTTCTCTTCTAAAACTTGTATGAAAGGTGTGCATCTCGAAGGAAAGGAGTGCGTCGATTGAGTCTTAGATTGACTTAGAAAGTGATTAGAGAGAAAGCAGAGGAAACTTATTCCAGGTGCAAGAAGTGCACGGCGTCAAGAAGTGACCAAGCATCGAAGAACCAAAACAAAGGAACTCCAAGAGGGCGAGGAGAATTTATTTTCAAGAAATCCTTCGAACTGAGTTATCAAAATCCCTAAATGCAAGGAGTGTGTGGGAAGTTGAAATACTTTAAAGATTAAGCTTATAAGGGATATCACTTTCATAAGTGTTTACGAGATCCAAGAGTCAGAGTCATAGGAGGAGCAAAGGTCAAAAACTTTGAAGTCTAATAAATCTTCCAAGTCAGGAGGACGGATTAGGCTAAGGAAGGATAGAGGCCTCGAAGAACTCAAAGGAGGAGCGAGGGTTGAATTCACCTCATGGAAATCAAGCTCAGGAGGGACGATGCCAAGTTATTTGGGAAAGAGCCATTGAAAGTATGGAGAATGGATGGAGCTATTTTCCAAAGTCACAAAACGTGAACTTCTTATTCAAGAGGGAATATCTAGACCATTGGAATCCATAACCGGACAAAAAGAGCATGAGCAGGAGGAGATCATATCTCATCCATCAGATTTGAGTGCTTGGACCAACAATTGTTGGATCCCAAAGAAAGTACATGAGACTAGTTCCGAAGTCATCATAACCATCCATCGTTAGAGTAGACAGGTGATAGTGGATCTGGGAGTTCAAAGACTTGGACTTCAAAATATTTGAAAGGGGAAGAGTGGATTTGATCCTAGCCATTGATTTTTGGAAGGACACATGGCAAGAGATTAGAATTTCACTGACTCACAAAACGAAAAATTCAAATGACAGAGTTGTGAGGATTCACGAGGTCTAAAATCATGATTTGACCTGAACCGTTGGATCAAGGAAGGTCATGAGTTGTGGATATGACGTGAGAAGAGGTTCATGAATCAAGAGATCAGAGGAGAGAAATATTTCAACTTCGTGAAATGTGAAGTCTCAATACATGAAGGAGAGATCTGGATCGTTGGATCCCGGGAGGCTATGGACCATTGATCTGACATCGGGAGTTTGAAGATCGAACTTTGGGAAGAGAAGGAAACAAACTAGTTTCCAACTTCATGACATGTGAAGTCACAAAGCATATTTTGGATAGGCGTACAGTCATAGCCTTTGGTCGTGTGGAGGAAGCTTACGTCTAGTGCTTATTTGTGCGGGTTTATTTTTCATAAAAAGGACTTGTGGATATGTAGTGAAGATTCCAGTAGGGAATCAAAGATCTTCTTTAGCTCGAGGAGTAAGAATATACAGTGACCAATAGGTATGCAAACACTACTGAGGTAGGGGAGCTGCATCAGGATATGCAGTGAAGATTCTAGTAGGGAATCAAAGAGATTCTTCAACTCGAGGAGTAAGAAGATCTAGTGACTGGGAGGTCGGCAGACCCTACTGAGGTAGGGGTGATGCATCATGTGGTATTGGAGCTAATATTGAATTTGTTTGTAGATAGAAGACCAAGGAGAAAGGAGGTAATTTGGTATCAATTGTGATATAAAGAAAATTTGATTTATGTTTGAAGGCATTATAAGGTGATGTAGTGGAATCATGCCACCCGGAAGGCATAAGGAGAATGTAGAAATGGAAGAAGAAATTAGGCGAATTCGAATGAGACTGGGTGCCATGGAAACAATGCAAAGAAGAGAGAGAGACACTAGAGATATCAGTGAAGCTGAGAGCGAAGATATAGAGGTCGAAGAAAATGTAGAAGAGGATGTTGCACAAGATCTCTTATTTAAAGTTGTTTCAAGAATATGAACCAGAGTAAGAATAGAGGTACCAATGTACGAAGGCAATTTGGAAGTTGAAGAATTGTTGGATTGGGTGTGTGATATGGACAAGTACTTTGATTATGAAGATATCAAAGAAGACAAGATGGTGAAGCATGAAGTGACAAGACTTAAAGGTCATGCATCACTATGGTGGGATGAACTGTAAATCGAATGCAAGACCAAAGGTAAGGAAAAAATTAAGAATTGGGATAGGATGGTAGCCAAGTTGAAGGCTAAATTTATCTTGAAGGACTATCAAATCAATTTGTTCAGAAGATTACAAAACCTGAGAAAGAAGAGATTATCAGTGAAGTAGTACATTGAGGAATTTTATAGACTGAACATTGTTAGGCAGAAATATTATCGTTTAGCTCCATTGTAGTATTTTCCCAACCATTAATTTGTCAATCCAAGGTTCGTAGGCTTACGAAGCACACACACTATATATGCAGGACTGAAGTAGAAGTAATATAATCTAAATTGTTGAAATGAAACTAATCTATGAAAGCAAGAAATTGCATAAAGGAAAATCAACACAACATGTGAAGAGTTAACGACAAATAACATATGTGAGCTCACACAATAAAACTATCTTGAATTACATCACAATAATCAAATGACAACTGTGAAAGCATAACAATGAAAGAATATGAATCAAAGCTAAGAATACCTTTCTCTTTTGAATCCTAATGACTACTCTAATTCTAATTACATCCTAATTGAATTCTCATTGATCCTAATTGAATAATCTAATTTCCTCCTCATGAAGAGAGAGCACTCTCTTTTATACATGAGAGCCTTGAAGATAAGATAACCATCTCATTATTACAGATCCACTATTCTCTCAACATATTTTGCATTATTACAAAATATAACCCCTTTAAATCCTCACACATATCTCTCATATATCTTGGATAAGATATTCCAACAAAATCTCCATGATCTTCTCCTTGGAATGGGCTTGAATTATCTCCTCAAATATTGAAATGGTGGACGAAGTATTTGAGAAGTCCTTTGAATTAATCCTTCATATATTCCTACACATTACAAAGCTCACACATATTTGAGATATATATGAAAACATGTTGATTTTATAATATTTAATCACAAATTCCTTTTTAATACTAAAATGAATAAAGTGGAGAACAATAAGGTGAAACCCAAGTATATTTATGGAAAGGATGTCATGAAAGGTTAATGGGGCGATGAAATGTGAAGAATGATGAAGGGAAAGATGGATGCGAATAGGACATTTCTGAGCCCCAACATACCCCCCAACTTAACTTGTTGCATGTCCTCATGCAACCATGCATGGATCTTCTCAAAAATTTTGGCATCTGAATGTTGGCTTTGAGTGATGATAATGAATGTTTTCCAGGATGGGATTTACATGAGTAACAA
>ML791336.1:243040-264755 GCA_009831015.1 Picea engelmannii
GGTGCTCTTGTGAAATCAGATCTAAGACAACACAAACCAACCAAAGTGAAGATAGCAAAGTATATTCAATGTCAATCTATGCATATGATCAAGGAGTTACTCAATAAAATAAGAGTGATTTTATGGGAAAGGGACATGTCACTGTATTATATTAATTGAAAGTAGAAGATACAACCGGATCACCTTGATGTCGCAAGCTTCCTTTAAGTGACCCTTGGTTCTGACACACACACTTTCTCTACACTTGCATGAAGAAGATCCAATACAACTTGATAGACCAAATAGAGCCTCCAAGCTTCTATCCAAGTAGATTCCTTCACACAATTCTTTCACAAATTCTTCATTCAATCTTGCTTAACCTTTTCCATGAGAAACCTTTCAATATATAGAAAAAGGAGAGATGGTTAAATGGATGAGGATGATCCCACTAAATCTGAGAAGTTAGTAGGATGCCAACCATACAAATGCCAACTCATTTTCTAGAAGATTTTCTTCTAGAACCTCCGTGACCTCTTCTCTTTTCCAAGCTTTGAAACAGGTTTGCACCCTACCTATAGAGAAGACTGCGAATAGTTCACACCCTAAGTTTGGTTTGCCTATGAGAATGAATTATTTTCACACCCTGTAATATAGGCAACCTGCGAACTCATCTTAAAAATGTGTTTTTTGGAAGAAGACAACAGTCACTTTTCTCAGCCAAAAAGTCCTTGTGGGAGCCTGGATACATCACTTGTAGAGACATCACCAGAGTGACCAAAATCATCTGTAATAGTGTGGGAAGTCAAAATACTTTAAGGATCAAGCTCCTAAGGGATACCACTTTCATAAGTGTTGATGAGATCCAAGAGTCGGACTCGTAGGAGGAGAAAAGGTCTAAACCTTTTAAGACTGATAAATCTTCCAAGTCGGGAAGAAGGAGTAAGATCAGGAAGGATAGAGGTATTGATGAAATCGAAGGAGGTGAGAGGTTTGAACACACCTCGTGGAAATCAAGCTCGGGAGGGATAACGCAAAGTTATTTGGCAAAGAGACATTGCAAATATGGAGAATGGACAAATTTGTTTTCCAATGTCACGAAACGTGAACTTCCACTTCGCGAGGGAAGATCTAGACCATTGGAATCCATGAACAGATAGAAGGAGAACACACATAAGGAGATCAGATCTCATTCATCAAATCTAAGAACCTAGAAAAATAGCCATTGGATCCCAAAGAAAGTGCACGAGACCAATTCTTAAATCATCAGAACCATCCATCATCAGAGTAGATAGGTGACAGCAGATCCTGGAGTTTGAAGACTCAAACTTTGGAAGATTTGTAGGGAGAAGAGTGGAGTCGATCCTAGTTGTTGATGTTGGGAAGGAAAAATGGGGATACATCAAAATTTTGCTGACTCGCAAACCGAAAAATTCAAAGGACAGAGTTTTGAGGACTTGTAGGGTCCGAACTCAGGAGTTGACCTGAACCGTTGGATCAAGAAAGGTCGTGAGTTGTCGATCTGACTCGATCAAAGGTTCTTGAATTGAAATATTAGAGGAGATAAATATTTCAAGTTCACGAAACATTAAGTCTTGATAGGTGAAGGGGAGATATGTATTGTTGGATAGTGGGAGGTTGTGGACCGTTGATCTGACATCGGGAGTTTGGAGATCTAACTTTGGGAAGAGAAGGAGACAGACTAGTTTCCAAATTCTCGACACGTGAAGTAAAGAAGCATCTTTTGGATAGGTGTGTGGTCACAACCTCTTCTCTCTTGGAGGAAGCTTATGCCTAGTTCTTATTCACATGGGTGTAGTTTTCATAAAACAGACTTGTGGATATGTAGTGAATATTCTAGTAGGGAATCAAAGAGCTACTTCAGCTCAAGGAGTAAGAAGATCTAGTGACCGGGAGGTCGACAGACCCTGATGAGGTAGTGGGGTTGCATTAGGATATGTAGTGAAGATTCCAGTAGGGAACCGAAGACCTCCTTCAACTCGAGGAGTAAGAAAATCCAGTGACTGGGAGGTTGGAAGACCTTGCTGAGGTAGGTGGGTTGCATCAAGGCCACTAGATTATTGTTATAACTACTTATATCTATAAATTTTAAGTTCTTAGATTAAGAGTGTACATCAAAATTATTTATAGTAAAACAATTTGTAAAATACCCTATAAAATACCAAAATAAACATTTCATCCATGATTATATTGGAGGGGAATAAACCATCCTACCAGTATCATCCATTTCTAACCGTGATACTAGATAATTCAGGTCAAGAATTTTTAAATTGACATTGGGAGAGGAAATCGTGTATGAGAAAGTAGTTGCATATGGAGATACATTCATTTGATGAGGGTAAGATAGGAACTCCTCATGTTGTGTTCAAATAGCACTGCATTCGTCTTTTACTTGCTCAAGTGACTCACGATGTTGGACAAATATTTCAAGGATGGGAATCACCTTGGTAGAGAGGCTACCTAAGAAACTTTTGCAAGGCCTGTGTTAAATTCCATATATTGTCGACATCCTACTCTAGTTGAGAGAAGAGAACCATGGATTTGGTGCACCCATGTTGTGCCATGGGGATGAGAGAAATAGGGAAAACGAAACCAACAAAGAAAGGATATTGATGACAATAGAACTGCAACAAATTAATATATACACCTCACAAAACACCATAATAATCGTAGATTGCGAGCCATATAACCGAAGTTTCACGCGAGAGGCTATAGACATAATGGTTGGTCCCTTCATTCCTAGAACCCATTTACTGTGATGATTGTTGATATGGTCCAATCCGTCCATGACAGGCATGATAATCCCACATTTGACAAGCAAGAGTGAGAGGGAATTAAACTAATACTTTGGACATGAGATATTATGGAAAAGTAATGAGATACTTGGCTATTGCATGAGATGGAAAATGGAAGCCACATGATGAAACTAAAATATTGTTAATAAATGAGGTGGAATCATTAGGGAATGGGAATAAAATCTAAAACCACATTGATTCTAAGGTCCCCCATTTTTCTTTGTGTACCAATTTTTTCTTATATGTCTGCAAGGGAGTTATTATAGTGAAAGATATGTAAGAATTATTCCTTCAAAAATATTTGAAGGATAATTTGAATGCAATGAAAAATGGAACTTGGATGACCATCTCGAGGTAATGTGCCCAATTGTATATGTATAATGATTTTCTTAGAGTCCCCCAAAAGAAAAATATTATGGATGTTATAGGCTCCAGTTAAGGTGATCCCTTTAAAGAGAGCATATCCCTCAACTTGGTTATTGGTTGTATGGCCAAGATTCCAAGAGAAAGAAAACTCTACAATTCCTCTAGGACCAAACAGAACCCCACCCTTGCCACTCTGAAAATTTTCTTTATAATTTCAAGTGCACTTTTTATTAAAATACTTGGAAATCTTTACACACACACACACATCAAAGATTTTTACCATGATCCTAGAAATTATTTGCAAAACTTCTTTTTCAATTTTACTTCTTCTTTTTTTGTTAAATGGCACTAGAAAAATAAATTTGGTCACGGATCAATGAAAAAATGAAAAATATAACGAAGCAAACGCTAGTGGAAAGACCGCTTTGATACCACTTGAAGAAAACCTATCGGTTACTTCACCTTAGCACCCATAATAACATGGAATACTCCATATATTCCATGAGGAATCAATAATTAATATTTATTATCCATTGAAATGATATGAGTTACAATGGCGTGAATATAAATACACATAGGGAATGCGGGTGATGTATTTTGGGAAAAGGTATGACTTCTCATTATTTACAATATAATGAATATATGATAATGATTTATATGAATACTTAATGAAAAATGATTTATACATTATTACATATCTGTGATATATTTTTGGTATATTACATGCTCACTCTTTGATTCTATCATAGGTGCTTATATTTTATTGTTTTAATTATCATATATTTCAATGCGTACATATATTTATGATGAAATGCACAAATAATTTTATTTGATTTTTATGCCAAAATTCACTTTATACAACCCAGTATGAGGGAAATGTGTAATTCCTTCCATGCTCAACATGGAGTTGAGACGGGGCATTCAAAAAAAAAAATTCAATGTCATCCATAAATAAAATATTTCAATGTTCACCTTAAGTATGTGTGTGTGTGTGTAAAGTAATTGAAAGTAAAAAAGTAATTATTCTCTTGATAATTGATAATGGAGATGTGGTAAACTTGAGTGGTCCTAATGGTTAATAACATTGGTTTTCTCCTCAGAGGTCACATGTTCAATTCTAGAGGGAGGTAGGGTATGTACATGTGAGAAATATATCATTTTTTTATATTAGTGTGGGAATGTAAAGGTACCAACAATCTCATTCATGCTTACGTGTTGGGGAGTGAGACATATTGTATTTTCTGGGTGGACTCCCATGCCTAATATTTTTTTTCAATTGGGTTTAGCTCGAGTGGTTGAGATGAATTATTTTTATCCTCCCCACCCAAGTTCAATTCTTGAAAGTTACATGTTGATCTCTTAAAAATAACATATTATTTTAATGGCTTGGAGCCTTGTTGTTGATCGGCCTTCTGCTCTGAAGAATCTATGGTTTACCCTATGTACCATCCATGAAATGAGGGGAAGTAATTGGGGGGTTTTCTTAGGATTTGTAACCTAGAAAAAATAAAATTTATGAGGGATATGTATAAGTATTTCCATAATTAAAATCTATATAACTATCTATCTATAATGAACCAACATAGATCCATCTTAATTGTGGATCTATCATGCATTAAGAGGGGTTAAATCCTTAGAGGTGAAAACATTATTTAGAGTAGAAAATATGAGAAAGGTTTTTACCTCAAAGGATTTGATCCATATAGGCACTTGATATATCCAAAGTTAATATGGATCTATGTTCATGATTGAAACATTTCAATAGTGGGTTTTTGAGTATGAGGGATATGTGTAATTTATTTCATGCTCAACATGGATTTGACACATGGAATATATATATATATATATATATATATATATATATATATATATATATATATATATATATATATATATATATATATATATATATATATATATATATATATATNCCAACATAGATCCACCTTAACTCCAGAGAGGGATTTTATCTATCATACACCAAGAGGGATCAAGTTCATCAAGGTGAAAAGTTTTTTGTAATTAAAAAAAAAAACATAAAAAACTAGAGTAAAGTTTTGCACCTCGAGCGATTTGATCCCTTTGGGTGCATGATAGATCCTGAGTTAAGATGGATATTGATTAAAATGTTTCAATGGTTTGTTGCAGATTATGAGGAATATGTGTAATTCCTTTTGTGCTCAAAATGGAGCTGAAACACACACACACACACACATATTAAGAACTAGCATAAATCCATATTAACTCTAAATGTATTATGCATCGAGATCAAATTCGTTGAGGTAAAAAATAATTAATAAATTAAAATGAAATAAGAAAAGCTTTTCACCTTGAAGGATTTAATTTTATCCCTCTCATTTCATGATAGATCCAGAGTTAAGATGGATCTTAATATCCATACTATTATCTTTATATGTTGACAAAAGGATTACTCCCTTAACTTGATATGCTGATGTGCTTATATAGTTTTTTTTGAGTGAGAGATGTCATGTTTTCATGCATAGTGTTTGTCCTTGGTCACATCTAGTCCACAACTTCCTTTTGATTCCTTACATAATTGACAAGAATGAGCGAATTTGAGGGACTTAACTAAGAGGTGAAGACCTTGAATTTTAACACTATACCTTTCTATTCATTGTGTCCCAAGATTTGATCCATATTTTTGCATTGTTATTCATTGTGACCGAGGGCCCCTGATCCCTCAATAATCTACCTATGCCAACTTGCAAGCCTTTTCCTCAAATTTCCCTAAGAAAAAGATATCCATTTTTCTTCTTATCCTTCATTATATAGAATTATTCTTACACATTCTTGCAATAGGTTACATGCATAAGTTACACCTATCATTAAATAATTAATCATGTCAGTTTTATCCTTTTCTTAATTTTTCTTTCTTTGTTTCATATTTTTTTACTTTCCCCTTTTATTCTATTAATAAAGTAATTATTTTTATTATTTATTTTCTTTCTATTTTTGTTCTATTTAAATACTTGTTGTTATTACTACTACTACTACTACTACTACTATTGTTATCGTTATTATTATTGTTACTACTACTACTATTCTTATTCTTATTCGTATTCTTCTTCTTATTATTATTAATATGGGGCATTACATACTCCCACCCTTTAAGGAACCTTTTCCCAAAGTTAACGATATGTGTGTTACTTAAATTTTTTAATTTTCTTGTTGTATAATCCACAACACCCTCTATTGAACTAGTATAAATCAACCCAAGTAAATACAAAAGGCATCGAAATTCCACATGACCCCATGGGGGAAGCACGAGTATTCTAGCTTTCCTTCATGAATTTTGGAATTAGGATTAAATACTCTCAACCTATCAAGGCTCTAAGAACCAAACCTTATCTCATCCATAATGGCTTTATGCAACCATACCAAGACATCTCGAGCTATCAGGGCTCTTGGCACTAGAACTAATCTATCCAAGCATGAATCTAAATCAATACTCACGTACACCAGTGATATGGATCAATACTTACATACACTAATCATTTGGATCAATACTTTCGTACACTAGGAACACAAACCCATGCTTCGATGTCCAATCCCACAACACCACTAGCGAGAAACATGCCAATAATTGTTTTAGGACTTCAACATCATAACTCCAGTATTAGGCATTATGGAAATCTCAAGATGGTACCATTTCCCATTGTGAGTTATACTCGGAAAAATAACCACTAGGATAGTTTGGTTTATTGATTTTGTCCTTGAGCCATAAGGTGTTACTTTGTAGATATTCTCTCTCATAGGTATGGGCTTCGATGAGATCATCAAATAAACTAGCCCTGTCAGCCCACTAGTGGATAACCTAACAATCACCAACTCACAACATGTAACCAATGTATTAGTTATAATTATAATATAAACATATCAAATAAATAATCCACATGCTAACTCTCGCATGTCATCATGAGAATACAACATCATTTTCATCACCACATGTTCATGCATGTCATCATAAGAACTCCATGTAAGTAACACATGTCGTCACATCATGAAATACTATCATAACATTATAACCTTGACATATATTTATGAAAGATAATCATTACATCAACATAATGAATGGAACCACATATAAACACATGTAAATACCATAGGTCTCTTATGATAGCATAACATCAGGAAAATAACAACTATGTCCATGCATAATGCATCCAAAGTAATAAGACATCATGGGAATTATTATCATGGTTCATCAGCAAAATCAAACAACTACTTTGCATTATTATTTATACAAGGAATGCAAGTTATCCCATCTAATGCACAAATTATCGTTAAAACATCCATGTAGCACATGGATATACTTGGTTAAGTTTTTCATTCCAACTAATTGTACAAAGGATCATTAGTACTATGAGTTCATGTTCTCATCAAGATATTGATTGTTTTCCAATAATAACTTCTTCTTCTTTGTACAATAAAGTTGAGAATTTACAATAATAGTCACATTATCAGTATGCTAAATATTTCATATATTTTCCTTATTTTAATAATTTTTTTACTTTCACATAAACACCATTATATGGATTCATAATCTCTAGTCATGTATGCTTTCCCGATAGAAAAATCTGATGAATTTCAACACTAAAAATATTATTTCCTTTACTAGCATGCCTCAAAAAATCATTTTTTTCAAATTCTTCATTTTGTATATATTTTGATCATTACCCAAGGTTAGTACATCACTTTACATATTTTGTTTATTCATTGAGTGACTTATATTTCCAATAGAAGATAAATATTAGGCCATCCTTATTTACATTTTATGTTATGCTTAATTCATGTACATAAAGGAGTAATTAATCCCTAGTGATTTATCCATCACCTAGTAATTATCATTGTTCATCCTTACAAGAATTAGTTCATCTAATCCAATACATAAATAACCATTCGAATAACAACTTCCTACTCTTCATGCTAGGTGTCTTCTCATTTCATGATAGATCCAGAAATAAGAGAAGGTTTTCACCTCGAAGGATTTAATTTTATCCCTCTCATTTCATGAAAGATCTAGAGTTAAGATGGATCCTAATATCCATACTATTATCTCTATGTACTGACAAAAGGATTACTTCGTTAACTTGATATACTGATATGTTTATATAGTTTTTTCTTATTGAAAGATGTCATGGTTTCATGCATAGTGTTTTTTCTTGGTCACATCCAATCCATGACTTCCTTTCCATTCCTTATGTAATTGACAAAAGTGAGCGAATTTGAGGGACTTAAATAAGAGGTGAAGACCTTGAATTGTAACACTATAACTTTCTATCCATTGTGTGCCAAGCTTTGTTCCATATTTTTGTATTGTTATTCATCGTGACTGAGATCCCCTGAGCCCTCAATAAACTACCTATGCCAACTTCCAAGCCTTTTCCTGAAATTTCCCCAAGCAAAAGATATCCATTTTTCTTCTCATCCTTCATTATGTAGATTTATTATTACATATTCTTGCAATAGGTTACATGCATAAGTTACACCTCTCTTTAAATAATTAATCATGTCATTTTTATCCTTTTCTTAATTTAGCTTTCTTTAATTTATCTTTTCTTACTTTCCCCTTCTATTATATTAATAAAGTAATTATTTTTATTATTTATCTTCTTTCTATTTTAGTGCTATTTAAATACTTATTATTATTACTACTACTACTACTACTACTACTATTCTTCTTCTTCTTCTTCTTCTTCTTCTTCTTCTTCTTCTTATTATTATTATTATTATGGGGCATTACATATTACCAACCTTTAAGGAATTTTTTCCTGAAGTTAACGATATTTATGTTACTTAAATATTTTAATTTTCTCTTTGTATAATCCAGAACACCCTCTATTGAACTAGTATAAAGCAACCCAAGTGAATATAAAAGGCATCAAGAGTCCACATGACCGCATCGGGGAAGCACGAGTCCTATAGATTTTCTTCCTGACTTTTGGAATTACGATTAAATCCTCTTGGTTTATCAAGGCTCTAATCACCAAACCTTATCTCTTCCATAAGGGTTCTATGGAACCATACCAAGACATCTCGATCTATTAGGGATCTTGGCAATAGATCTCATCTGTCAAAGCATGAATCTAGATCAATACTCACATACACTAGTGATCCAGATCAATACTTGTAGACACTAATCTTCTGGATCAATACCTTCGTACACCAGGAACACAACCCCATGCATCAATGTCCAATCCCACAACTCCACTAGCGAGAAACACACTAGTCATTTTTCAGAACTTCAACATCACAACTCCAATATTAGGCATTATGGAAATCTAAAGGTGGTACCATTTCCCATCATGAGTTATACTCGAAAAATTAACCACTAGAATAGGTTGGTTTATTGAGTTTGTCCTTTACCCATAAGGTGTTACTTTGTAGAT
This sequence comes from Picea engelmannii, assembly GCA_009831015.1. Classification (NCBI taxonomy): domain Eukaryota; kingdom Viridiplantae; phylum Streptophyta; class Pinopsida; order Pinales; family Pinaceae; genus Picea; species Picea engelmannii. The sequence continues at coordinate 252,609 of ML791336.1, forward strand.
ATTCTCTCTCATAGGCATGGGCTCCGATAAGATCATTAAATTAACTGGCCCTCTCAGCCTAGTAGTGGATAACCTAAGAATCACCACCTGACAACATGTAACCAATGTATTAGTTATAATTATAATATCAACATATCAAATAAAGAATCCAGATGCTAACTCTCGCATGCCATCCTGAGCATACAACCTCATTTCCATCACCACATGTTCATGCATGTCATCAAAAGAACTCCATGTAAGTAACACATGTCATCACATCATGAAATACTATCATACCATTATAACCTTGACATATCTTTATGAAAGATAATCGTTACATCAACATAATGAATGCAACCACATAACATCATATGTGAATACCATAGGTCTCTTATGATAGCATAACATAATGAACATAGTAAATATCTCCATGCATAATGCATCCAAAGTAATAATACATCATGGGAATTATTATCATGGTTCATCAGCAAAATCAAGCAACTGCCTTTCATGATTATATATACAAGCAATACGAGCTATCCCATCTAATGCACAGATTATCATTAAAACATCCATGTAGCACATGGATATACTTGGTTAAGTTTGTCATCCCAACTAACAGTACAGAGGATCATTAGTACTATGAGTGCATGTTCTCATCAAGATACCGATTGTTTTCCAGTAATAATTTCCTCTTCTTTGTACATTAAAGTTGACAATTTATGATAATAGTCACATTATTAGCATGCTACAGATTTCATATGATTTCCTTATTTGAATAAATTGTTGACTTTCACATAAACACCATCATCTAGAACCATAATCTCTAGTCATTAATTCATTCCTGGTAATGAAATACGGTGAATTTCAACACTAAAAATATTATTTCCTTTACTGGCATTCCTCGAATCATCAATTTTTTGAAATTCTTCATTTTGTATATATTTTGATCATTGCCCAAGGTTATTACATCACTTTACATATTTTGTTTATTCATTGAATGAATTCTATTTCCAATAGAATATAAATACTAGGCCATCGCTATTTACATTTTATGTTATGCTTAATCCATTTACATAAAGGAATGATTAAGCCCTAGTGATTTATCCATCACCTAGTAATTATCATTGTTCATCCTTACAAGAATTAGTTCATCTAATCCAATACATAAATATCCATTCGAATAAAAACTTCCTACTCTTCATGCTAGGTGTCTTCTCATTTCATGATAGATCCATAAATAAGAAAAGGTTTGCACCTTGAAGGATTTAATTTTATCCCTCTCATTTGATGATAGATCTAGAGTTAAGATGGATCTTAATATCCATACTATTATCTTGATGTGTTGACAAAAGGATTTCCACATTAAATTGATATGTTGATGTGTTGATATAGTTGTTTTTGAGTGAAAGATGTCATGGTTTCATGCATAGTGTTTTTCCTTGGTCACATTCAGTCCACGACTTCCTTTCCATTTCTTACGTAAATGACCAAAATGAGTGAATTTGAGGGACTTAACTAAGAGGTGAGGACATTGAATTGTGACACTATACCTTTCTATCCATTGTGTCCCAAGCTTTGATCCATATTGTTTCATTGTTATTCATCGTGACTGAGAGCCCATGAGCCCTCAATAAACTACCTATGCCAACTTCCAAGCCTTTTCCTCAAATTTCCCCAAGCAAAACATATCCATTTTTATTCTCCTCCTTCATTATATAGAATTATTATTGCACATTCTTGCAATAGGTTAGATGCATAAGTTACACCTATCATTAAATAATTAGTCATGTCTTTTTTATCATTTTCTTAATTTAGATTTCTTTAATTTATCTTTTCTTACTTTCCCCTTTTATTCTATTAATAAAGTAATTCTTTTTATTATTTATCATCTTTCTATTTTTATGTTATTTAAATACTTATTATTATTATTATTATTATTATTATTATTATTATTATTATTATGCTGGCGGAATCGGCAACTGGGCCGGTCTCGTACTCGCGTGACACGGGGTCGATTCCGACCGCTACCACTATAACCTCCAGGTGCCATACGTATGCCCCTTCTGCAGGCACGGGTAAGTCGGGGGGATTTGAACTTGGAACCTCATCGTACATAACACGCTATATCACGGCACTTGCCAATTGAGCTGCCCCCCGGGGGCTATTATTATTATTATTATTATTACTATTCTTATTGTTATTATTATTGTTACTGCTACTAGTATTCTGATTCTTATTCTTATTCTTCTTATTATTATTAATATAGGGAATTAAATACTACCACCCTTTAAGAAATTTTTTCTCGAAGTTAACGATATTTATGTTACTTAAAGTTTTTAATTTTCTTGTCGTATAATCCACAAGACCCTCTATTGAACTAGTATAAAGTGACCCAAGTTAATACAAAAGGCATCGAAAGTCCACATGACCCCATCGGGGAAGCACGAGCACTCTAGATTTTCTTCCCGACTTTTGGAATTAGGATTAAATCCTCTGCACCTATCAAGGCTCTAAGAACCAAACCTTATATCGTCCAGAATGGCTCTATGGAACCATACCAATACATCTTGAGCTATCATGTCTCTTGGCACTAGACCTCATCTATCAAAGCATTAATTTTTATCAATATTCACGTACACTAGTGATCTAGATGAATACTTACATACACTAATCATCTGGATAATAAACTTTCGAACATGGAGAACACAACCCCATGCATCAATGTCCAATCCCGCAACACAACTAGAGAGAAACACGATGGTCATTTTTCAGGACTTCAACATCATGACTCCAATATTAGGCATTCTGGAAATCTCAAGGTGGTCCCATTTCCCATCATGAGTTATAATCGACAAAATAACCACTAGCACAGGTTGGTTTATTTTAACATCCCACTCTTGAGCACACTCAACAAACTTATTCTTTGAGGACACTTTCTTGCAAGTGATCCAGATTATTATACTTTTGGGCATTTGATTTATGATTATGAGGTGTTATGAATTGATGGCATGTTATTTGGCTGCATTGACATGGACAGGTGCTATTGACTCAATTTTCCCGAGTGTGCAGGATTTTGGACCTCGAGGATGCGAAGGCATCGATGGAACCCCTTGGACTCTAGATCGGGTTAGGGAGAGAACTTTTGGGGGTTTGATTTTTGTATATATGACATTTGTTTATCTGATTAGATGATATGATATTGGATACTATATTTGACATGATTCATTGATGATGTAGGCTGACAAAAGATTGCCGACCAGACTCACATATGGAGTAGAGGGGTCACACACAACTACCAGAGACATTGAGGGAGAGGTGTGGACAATAGCTCTGCCACAGCCTACCAACACTCCCATCGTGGATCGATCTATAGGTTAATGACTACCTAGTTCGAGAAGACCCACTATGTCGTGAGGGTCGATTGCGATAGTCGCTCACGATGATTCTAAGGGGCGCACAATAAGGTAGGGGCCTTATTCCTTAGAGGCACTTGGTCTCCCACAAGATCACCTCATGAAGTATTGACTCCAGGTTTTTTTTATGTCTACCAAGTCAGTCAATAGGCGAGTGGCACCCTTGGAGCACATAGTTTGTCCTAAAGGGCACATCGGTCAAGAAAAATGGAAAGAGGTGAGTGGCACCCTTGGAGCACCTAGCCTGTCCTGAATGGAATGTCACGTTGTTAAATAATAAATGAATAAACCTATATGGCCTTAGAATGAATACTGTGATGATAAATATTTAAAACAAATTCACTAGTAAAATGTCGCCCATCCTAGGAAATTAAATCCTAGGTCTAAGAGATACTTGTGATAAAAATAAAAATATATATTTATATAACAATACAAATAAAAATAAATAAACAATAATGATAATCATCATTAACCATGTGACACGAAAGGGGTAAGCAATTCACTATTTTATAAAAAAAATAAAAAAATTTGGGGGATGAAATTTAAAAAGGGGGAAAAAGGAGAAATAATTGTTTTGTCTCATATGTTAATTAAAAAATTATTAATTAAAAAAAAGAAAGAAAAAGGGAAAAAGTTAATTTAGGAAAAAGGGAAAAAGTTAAAAAGGGAAAGAGGGAAATTTAAAAGACTTAGGAACTAGGAAAAAGCGGGAAACATAAAAAAAGGGAGCGGGAAATATGAATTTTTTTTAGGATTGCCTAGAACTCAGAAAGGGAGCGATTCCATATTTTTTTTGTTTGAAATATTTTAAAAAATGGCACATTTCATTCCATGGCAGAAAACAAACAATGCTACACACATAGCCAATTTGTTTTTCAAAGAAGTATTGAGACTACATGGATTGCCTAGGAGCATAGTCTTAGACAGGGACACCAAATTTGTAGGACACTTTTAGAGATGGATAGTCTGAAGTAGTAAACAGGATTCTAGGAAACTTGTTAAGCAGTTTAGTCACTGAGCAAGGTCGTCAATGGAATCACATTCTGGCACAAGCAGAATTTGAATTTAACAATTGTGTGAACAGAAGCACAGGGAAAAGTCCATTTGAAATTGTGTATGGTATACATCCAAGAGGGATTACAGAGTTGAGAGATCTGAATCAAGATGAGTTTAGAAGTGCTAGCACAGAGGAGTTTGCAACAGAAATGCAGAAACTCCATGGAAGAGTTAGAGAACAGCTACAGAACAATAGCCTAAAATATAAGAGAAGAGTTGATCAAAAGAGGAGAGAAGTTAAATTCAAAGTTGGAGATGAAGTTTTAGATCATTTGAGAAAAGAGAGGTTTCCAAGGGGAATGTATAACAAGTTGAAGATCAAAAAGATAGGACCATGCAGGATTCTCAGAAAATTTGCAACCAATGCTTATGAAATTGAGTTGCCAGACAATGTTGGGATATCACCGATATTCAATTTTGCAGACCTGTATCCCTATAGGAGAGATGAGGCAGGAAAATCAAATGATCAAAAATAATTTAAGTGGGAAGAACAATTTACCACAGCAGAAAAAACTCAGATGGATAAAATCATTGAACAAATAGATGGAAACAAGACCAGGAGGAAGATATATCTTGAATATTTAGTGAAGTGGAAAGATCATCCATTGGAATATGTAATTTCGGTCACAAAACCTGATATTTTGAAGCATGGAAAAACAATGCAGGAACTCATGGATAGGGGTCCATGAAAATTTTAACCAGAGGAGTATGATGTTGGAGCATCACCTTCAAAGTCAAATATGCAAGCGTGGAGGAAAAGAAATGACATCTCAACATGACAGAGTTTCAAATCAAAAATTAACTCAGGATCAAATCAAGTTGTTGAGATATTTTAGAAGCAACATTTTTAAATACGTCGTGTTTGTAAAGTGATATAGGACTATAAGGGGTTGTAGATATAGAGTGTTGACTCTTATTTGGAAATAACTAGTAGTTATTGTAATTGGAAAATGTAGGTAACCACTAAGTGTTTTATAGGATAGGTTACAGACAAGAGAAGAAGAGCTCGTGGAGCCAGTCCTTAGATAGTTTGTTGTTGTATTGTCAAATTATCAGGAGTTTATGAGATAGAGATAGAGGTCAGTAGAGTAGAAAAAGATAGAAGAAAGGTGTATTGGAGAACTACAATATTATGTAATTTGTTTAATGAATGAATATAAGAGACATAATTGTCTGAAATCTTGGAATGTGTTCATTTTAATCTGTGATTGAATGAATGTTACATTCAGTGTATGTGATTTATTTCATTTCGTTCGTGTATGATTGTTTGGGAGGTTGATCATATGAGTTCATGACAAAACTGGATAAGTTTCAATCACTTCTCTTCTGAAAATCGTATGCAAGGTGTGCATCTTGAATGCAAGGAGTGCATCGACTAAGTCTCAGATTGACTTAAAAAGATTTTAGAGAGAAAGTAGAGGAACCTTAGACCAAGTGCAAGGAGTGCACAATGTTAAGAATCGACCAAGTGTGGAAGAACCAAAACAGAGGAATGTTAGGAGGGCAAGGAGAATTTGTTTTCAAGAAATCCTTCAAGATGAGTTATCAAAATCTATGAATGCAAGGAGTGCATGTTTTATTAGATAAATCAGTAGGTGCAAACACTAACAGATATTCCTAGATCCACCTAGATCTAGAAGAAAACTAGACAGGACACGACTCTTTCCCTAAGTTGTAGTCATTGAATCTACTAATAAGAAGGAATGAGTGGCATACCTTTATATTGCTTCCTTAGGTTTATGTTTCTCCCGCTTCGCTCTGGTGATCTTATGAAATCAAGTCCAAGACAACACAAACCAACCAAAGTGAAGATAGCAAAGTATATTCAATGTCAACCTATGCATATGATCAAGGAGTTATGCAATAAAATAAGAGTGATTTTATGGGAAAGGGACATCCCATTATATTATATTAAATGAAAGTAGAAGATACAACCGGATCGCCTTGATGTCGCAAGATTCCTTTCAGTGACCCTTGGTTCCGACACACACACTTGCTCTACACTTGCATGAAGAAGATCCAATACAACTTGATAGACCAAATAGAGCCTTCAAGCTTCTATCCAAGTAGATTCCTTCACACAATTCTTTCACCAATTCTTCATTCAATCTTTCTTAAACTTTTTCATGAGAAACCTTTCAATATATAGGAGAAGGAGAGATGGTTAAATGGATGAGTATGATCCCACTAAATCTGAGAATTCAGTAGGATGCCAACCATGCGAATGCCAACTCATTTTCTAGAAGATTTCATTCTAGAACCTTTGTGACCTCTTCTCTTTTCCAAGATTTGAAACAGGTCCGCACCCTACCTATAGAGAAGAATTCAAATAATTTGCACCCTAAGTTTGCGTTGCCTAGGAGAATGAAGGATTTTCGCACCCTGTAATATAGGCAGCTTGCGAACTCATCTTAAAAATGTGTTTTTTGGAAGAAGACAACAGTCACTTTTCTCAGGCAAAAAGTCCTTGTGGGAGCCTGAATACATCACTTGTAGAGACATCACCAGAGTGACCAAAATCTTGTGTATTATAATGCCCCCCAAAGTATGAGGCCAGAACTTGTGACAATCGAAATACTTTGTAAAATGCATGTGTGTGTCAAAAACAAGGAGCACACCTAATCAGAAACCTATAAACAACCAAGCATCTGCAGAATATAATACCAATTCTGAGGTAGGCATTCCCATGATCAGATCACAAATGAATGGAATAATAAACATAGGTCATGGCCACCAATCATACACCATGGATCCATGCCATCAAAATGTTACATAGCCACCAGGAATACACTATGGATTTATGCGAGAAGACTTGAATTAAGATGACATAAACACATGACATACAAAGTGGATCTATGTGCCAATACAAATCATACATAATCCATCATAGTCTGTATCAAAAAGATGAGACCTAGGGTCTTCAATATCGTCACCTAAAAGTATGAATCTAGCCATGTGATTACATGTGTTGAAGTCGAACATGGTAGAAACCACTTGATTATCGGTCATTAATGAAAACTGTTAACAAGTGCGAGGGAAATCACCATTGATTTCAATGACTCCCAAGGTACCAAAGTACAATCCGAAAGAAGGTGAATGCATGAGATGAAATCGAGAACTCGACGAAATCTCTCGATTAGGGATCAATGATGTGAAACCCCTATCAAAAGAGAAGGGACCTGCCATTAAGGCATGTAGGTTCCAATGTACTAAATGATTTCTTAGTCTCATTTCCGGATAATGATTTGGAGTCAACGGAATAAGACTCGTCACAGGAGGGCCTTGATGTATCCCCCATCTATGACATGAAATAAGTAATAGATTTTGAGGACGAAACAAAGTATGAATATGGGTCAAAATGGACACAGCAAAGGTCGACATAGTAAGAATGGACAATTGCAGATGGATGACTCAATAGAGGGCTCGTGTGAACTTCTCTTAAACATATGAATGACATGACCAAGGACTTGGTAGCACTGACTCAAAGACAACCTAAGCTATGACCTTGTAACAAGTAGAATGAGAGACAAATGAATTTCACAGCTTGGATTCAAATGATGAATAGGGGGTGTCATGTTCAAGAGCGATGCTTACTTCCATTAATATCACTATGAAAACACATGTTGGGCAACTGAGAGGGTGGGGTGAATTATTTTTTACCGTGCTTAAACAATTATGCTTATTTTAAAGTCTTTAAAGAGCACTCAATGACAATCACAATAATGCAGGGAAGTAAGCAATAGAACATTCAACATCAATCACACATATGAAATATACAAAGACAAATATTTTTTGAGGAAACCCATAAAGGGTAAAAACCTCTTCTTATCGGTATGATAAGTAATATTTACATTCGATACATTATCATACATATGAGCTCCAACTCATTGTGAGGCTACAACCTCTATTTTGCAAGCTCCAACTTGCTGAGAGAACCAACTCTCTATTTCCTCTAGAACCTACTAGAAGGAAGCACCAACTCCCCGGTTTCTCTAGCACCCACTAAAACGAAGAACCAACTCCCCAGTTTCTCTAGCACCCACTAGAATGAAGAAACAACTCCCTAAGTGTTCCAGCACAAACTGGATGGAAGCACCAACTTTCAGTCACACAGGCACCAACCTGTATAACAGAGAACAACAGTCCTCCCTTGCACCACCCTGCCACCCTAGTTTCTCTGGCTGCAACTAGATGGAAGCTACAACTCCCTATGTTCAAGCACCCACTTGAACCTCTGACGACAACAGTCCTCCCTAGAACCTCCCTACCACCCTGAAATATAAATATTTTCTACTAAAACTTATTACAATGATTCAATAGTTGTCATTGGCTTACCATGTTTATCACTGTTCTCCTATGCTGCTCTACTCTCCTGTATCAGTGTCTCTCTGCCTGCATCTTCTTCTGCTTTCTGATCTTCTGCTTTTCTCTACAAGTGTACCTCAACCTTCTTCTACTGTCTCAGCTACACATCTATGTTCTTTTCTTCCGCTGTGCTTTATGCTCTATGTGCCATGTTCCTTCTATGCACCATTCCTCTTCTATGCATTTTAGCTTCTGCAGTCTAATCCTTCTACATGCCTGAATCACTCTCAACAACAACCTCAATCTCTTCTCTATTCTGCGTATTTATACTATCTGTGCACCTTCTTTTTCCTCCATGTATAATGCCTCTGCATGCTCTTCAATGTGCCACAGTCTTCTCATTGGGTTGTTCACTGCCACTCCACTTTTTCTCTGCTTCGCTCGCTCAAGCCTCAAAAAGAAAAATGCATCTCGCTTCTATCTATTCCTCATCTGTTACTCATCTCTAAGCTTGATCTCACTCTATGCATACTATTGGTCTCACACTGCACATACTATAATTTTCCCTTCTTTACAGTTCAACTCATTTTTCATTCAGAACAACCAACCACACACAATCACTGTATGTTTCTTTTATACACTACAACCCCTTCAGTCACCCCTCAAATCCCTAGAACAACGCTTCAACAACTGAAATGCCAAATGTCCAAGCACCATGATTCAGTTCTGCTAACTGAAATGTAACTAAAAAATTAATCATGAAGGTCAACAATATCCCTTTGATTAGATTTCCAAGTGTCCAACACCATTGGATTACAAGCATAGGGTCTCATGTTGATTTCACCATTTCCCATTTCGGTATTTTAGCATTTCAGCATTCCTGTGTTGTGAGGCATCTCAACTCTCCAAGTCTTTATCTCCGAAATGGACATTACCTTTGTGCTAGCTCCTCCCTTGAGCCTTCGTCAATGTGACCATAGTTTATGACCATGGACCAATTCTGAACACGCATTTCACATTTCACGTTTCGAGGATTCTGTGAAGAGTCATCTCGACGCTCCATGTCCCAAAATCTGAAATGGATCTTGTCTCTTCAATCTCTTCTCTATAGCTCTTCGATGATGTGACCACTGATGGTGACCAAGCACTTATCCATAAAGCGCTTTCGCAATTTCGCATTTCAAAATTCCTATGATGAAGGGTCTCGACAATCCAAGTCCCAATCACCTAAATGGAGCTTGGTCGCACTAGCTCCTTCCTCCATCTTCCACAGATATGACCACTAGCTGTGACCATAGCCTTATTCAGAAATGCATTTTGGCATTTCATCATTTCTATGATGAAGTGTTTCGACACTCCAGTCACGAACCCCAAAATGATCTGAAGGTATTTCAGTGTTTCGCATTTTGGCATTTCACGATTTCTCATATCGTGAGTTCGAGAAGTTAGGGAACCCCATTCCTTTGACTTTCCAGTCAGGGAAATGATGATCTTTCACCGCGTTTCCTATGGGCCCAATGGTCCAGATCTTATCATGATTTCAAAACTTCATGGGCCTTCGTTGTGTCTAATCAACGGTCCAGATCAATCCTCGATCTGACGTCTAGGATTATTTCGTGATTTCGCATATTGTGAGTTAGAGAGGTTAGAGCTCTCCTTCCTTTAACCTTTTAGTCAAGGAAATGCCAATATTTCACCATGTGTCCTCTAGCTTCAATGACCAGGATCATTTTACAAATTCACGAGGCTTTGTTGTACCTATTTTGGGATTTTGACGTTTCTCATTTTGCAACTTCGGGACTCCTGTGATGAAGAGTCTTGACTCTTGACTCCTCGAAATCCTGGTATCCAAAACTTTGAAATGGAGTTTATGATTCACCTTTGATTTCCCGGTCTGTGAAACTCCGAAATGGAGTCTTTGATGATGTTCCTATTTCAGGATTTTGGCGTTTCACATTTCACAACTTCAGGACTCCTGTGATAAAGGGTCTCGACTCTTGACTCCTCCAAATCCCGGTATCTGAAACTCTGAAATGGAGTTTATGCTTCTGATCTTTCCATGCCATCATCGTTGTTGATCTTCCTTACCTTCCTGTTTTCCATTGCTATCTCCCAACTGTAAACCTGCCAATGTCGCTACTATTCTTTCCTATAATTCCGATCTTTCCATGCCATCATCACTACTAATCTTCCTTGCCTTCCTAATTTCCATTGATGTCTCCCAACTATAATCCTTCCAACGTCGCTACTATTCTTTCCTATAACCATACCTTCATCATTGTTGTTCTTGCCATCAATAATTGTAAGCATGTTATCGTTGTTGTTATTCTTTCCTATAGATGCCATCGTTGTTGTTGTTCTTTCCATCAATGGCAAGCACCCTCTTCTTGTAAACATGCGAACAATTTCCCCCTTTGGAATTTATGGCAACCTTGAACAGTTGCACTAATCTGTTTGGACCTCCAACTGTAGCATCTATAACATCCAGTCCGGACCACTCCTTTTCTCCCCCTTTGACATCAATGTCAAAGAAAACATGCTCCTCCTGAGCTGTTGCAGTATATTTAAGAGGTATCATATATTCAACCAACACAAACTCCCCCTGACATGATGGATTTTCTTATTTGAGTCCTGCAGAATATTTGTATCTAAACCAGAGTCTTCTCCTTCTAGTTCTTAGACCCGTTCATCTTCAGCTTCCATTGTATCCTCTATAGAATACTCAATATTGCTCACCTCTCTTACTGGGACTCCTTCATCAACCTTTTCTTCTCATAACTGGATGGCTCCCCCTATCAATGTTATCTCTCTGCTTCTGAATATTTCCCCCCTTTGTTCCTAAAAGGTTAGCTTTCCTTGACAAGGTCTTTCCTCTTGTTATCTCTACGGGATGTCATGTATATCATTTTGTAAAAAAAAATTTTGTTGTTGAAGATGTTGTTGTCCTACTGACACACTGCGTAATTGTAGCTCATACTTTTCAAACAACCCTTGGATCTCCCCATTGATTCTCATTGATCTCTATTACTACAATTTCACTTTTCTTCCATGATGAATACAATCCAAGGCTTTTATGACCATATTCAATCACAAGAAAAAACCGCTGCAACCGCTCTCATACCTGCTTTTCTTTTTCACAGACGAAGGACCTGTATTAGGTTTCTTAGGAGTATTGATTTCTTCCTTGTTGTATCCAATACCAGATTGGTCATTTGGTGATCTCTAACTATCCAAGAACTTATCCAGGGTTATGGAGCTATTTAAGAACTTTCTTTGGGTGTTTGACTTCTCAACATTCAAAACTTCTTCTTTCATCTTATGACATGATTCTTCTCCTACTTCTTCCATGGGATAAATGCTAACTGAACATTCTTTTATTGTATCTAAATTT
>ML791336.1:264805-297961 GCA_009831015.1 Picea engelmannii
TTATGACATGATTCTTCTCCTACTTCTTCCATGGGATAAATGCTAACTGAACATTCTTTTATTGTATCTAAATTTTCTTCTTTACTTGTAGGGGAGGATTCAACATCAACATTGTTGTTTGTCCTTATGCTTTTAGCCACCACTTGTCCTGAGTTTACAGACTTTATCTTACAGTATTTGAGCCGACAACACTAATCCACACTTATCACTTTCTTTCTTCTTCCAAACCTTGACATTTTTAGCAGAGGAATTCAAATCTGATTTATAGTTCTTTAAGCGACAATCAACAACTTTATGCCCATAGTTATAACAGATGTAGCATTTTGATTCGTTGATTAAAGAGTCAAAACGATTGTTATGCTTAACCTATGTCCTTTTCCCAGCCATCAAGTGATTTTCAATCTGTGGAGGTCTTTTACTTGGGTGTCTCATTCGTTGTTGTGGCAGATATCTATACCTTGAATGTCTTTCTTGCTCATATCTAAATTTTAAAGAACAGTTTACAACTTTGTGACCAAAGTTAGAACAAAAAAAACAATATCCATATAAAAAACCTTGGTACCTGGAAAATGGTTTTCTTCTTTGAGCAGGTCAATTTCTTCCATGTTGATGATTTCCTTGAGTAGGGAGTGCATTATTTCTTTGTTCTACAGATTCATTCCTGGCACCTTTTTCTTTACTCCTCCTGGGTGGCTGATTGTCTTCCTTTGTTTTTGCAGGTTTGTTGTTGTCATTGGTTGTAGATTTGACAAACTTGATGAAGTCTTTGTTGCTTGGATGACCACTACTTGATCCCTCTTCATAACCCAAACCTGTTTTCAACTTTGGATTCCTTTGTTGATTCAGAATGGTGGCTAATCCTTCTGAGGCTTTGATACTTGATAGATTTTGATGATACAAGGGTTGAAACTTCTCCAACTCTTTCCTAGTTTTCACTACTTCTTCTTCTAGAGCTTTACATCTTGCCTTCTTTTTTGATAACTGTTGTTTCAGAATGTCCTCGATTTTCTTTGCCTCTTCTAATTCTACTTTTAGCAGATAAAATTCTTCATCAGGCTATTTACTGTCTTTCTCGAACTGTATCAGCAATTGTTTTTGCTTTCTGTTCTTAATTCTAAGTATGTCAATCTCTTCCAGTGCACTGATCATTTCTCCTTCCATATCAACCATGGCTTATTCATCATTATCATCGCTGCTTGTGCTTTTATTATCATAATCCTCTTTGGCCATAAGCATGAAGTCATTTACCTTATCTTCACAGGAAGAGTCACTATCGGTGTCTTCTGAGGAGTAATCATTGTTTACAAATAAACTTTTCTTTCTATCAAATCTTTTGGATTTGTAATTCTCTTCACCTTCAAAGTTCTGGTCCTTCTTCTTGTGTGGACACTTATTTACAAACTGACCTATCTTACCACAATTAAAACATATTAGGGGAAGCTTGCCTTGATATTTTCCTGATCCTTTTTTTAGCCTTCTCACAAATTTTGCCTCAATATCATCTAAATCTAAATCAGTATCCTTGTCTACTTTAAAAGATGCTTCTCTAGTAATGGATTTATCTTTGTTGATTCTCATTTCATATGCAGTTTAAGTTCCTAGGAGTTGATCAATGGACAGATTTTTAAGATCATTTAGTTCTTCTATTGCAGAGACTTTTGGATTAAATTTATCAAGCAAAGATCTTAAAATCTTCTGAACTAAAATTGATTCTTCAATCTTCTCACCAAGATCCTTCATGGCATTCACAAGTTCTTCAACTCTCAGAAAATACTTCCCGATGGTTTCATCTTCTTTCATCTGTAGCTTTTCAAATTGTACTCTATAGGTTTGAAGCTTGGCATCTTTTACCTTCTCATTACCTTCATAACTGCTAATAAGTTTATCCCACATTTCTTTGGCAGTTTGAAGATGTATCACCTTTACAATCTCAGCTTCTGCAAGTCCATTCAAGATAGCATTCATTCCCTTAGAATTAAATCTAAATTCTAACTTATCATCCTTGGAAGCTAGCACAACATGCTTTATGTAGCACCTAAGGCCATTAGGTATGTTCTCATTCTAACCTTCTAGAAGGCAAAATTTGTTCCATCAAACAGAGGAGGCCTAGTGGTTGAAGTTCCTTCATGACTTGTCATGTTTAATCTTATAGATCTACCTTTAGATAAAAGGAACCCACTATGATACCAATTGTTGGGCAATTGAGGGGGGGGGGTGAATCAATTGTTACCATGCTTAAAAAAATATGATGATTTTAAACTCTTTACAAAGCACTCAATGACAATCACAATAATGTAGGGAAGTAAGAAATAGAACATTCAACATCAATCACACATATGAAATATACAAAGACTAATATTTCATGAGGAAACCCATAAAGGGTAAAAACCTCTTCTTCTTGGTATGATAAGTAATATTTACATTCTGTACATTATCATACATATGAGATCCAACTCATTGTGAGGCTACAACTTCTGTTTTGCAAGCTACAACTTGCTAAGAGAACCAACTCTCTGTTTTCTCTAGTGCCTACTAGAACGAAGCACCAACTCCCTGGTTTCTCTAGCACCCACTAGAAGGAAGCACGAACTCCCTGGTTTCTCTAGCACCCACTAGAAGGAAGCAACAACTCCCTAAGTGTTTCAGCACCAACTGGATTGAAGCACCAACTTCCATTCACACAGGCACCAACCTGTAAAACAGAGAACAAGAGTTCTCCCTTGCACCACCCTGCACCCTGGTTTCTTTGGTTGTAACTAGATGGAAGATACAACTCCCTGTGTTCAAGCACCCACTTGAATCTCTGAGGACAACAATCCTCCCTAGCACCTCCCTACCACACTGAAATATAAATATTTTCTACTGAAACTTATTACAGTGATTCAATAGTTGTCATTGGCTTACCAGGCTTATCACTGTTCTGTTATGCTTCTCTGTTCTCCTGTATCAATGTCTCTCTACCTGCATCTTCTTGTTCTTTTTGATCTTCTTCTTTTCTCTACAAGTGCACCTCAACCTTATTTTACTGTCATAGCTATGCATCTCTGTTCTTTTCTTCTGATGCGCTTTATTCTCTGCGTACCATGTCCCTTCTATGCACCATTCCTCTTCTATGCATTTCAGCTACTGCACTTTGATCCTTCTACATGCCTAAATCACTCTCAATAGCAGCCTCCATCTCTTCTCTGTTCTACGTATTTATACTATCTGTGCACCTTTTTCGTCCTCTATGCACAATGCCTCTGCATGCTCTTCAACGTGCCACGGTTCTACTCATCGGGTTGTTCACTAACACTCCACTTTTTCTCTGCTTCGCTCGCTCAAACCTCAAAAAGAAAACTGCATCTCGCTTAAGTCTATTCCTCATATGTTACTCATCTCTGAGATTTATCTCACACTACGCATACTGTTGGTCTCACACTGCGCATACTATAATTTTCCCTTCTTTACAGTTCAACTCATTTTTCATTTAGAACGACCAACCACACATAGTCACTACATGTTTCTTTTATACACTACAACCCCTTCAATTACCCCTCAAATCCCTAGAAAAATGCTTCAGAAACTGAAACGCCAACTGTCTAAGAACCATGATTCGATTCTGCTAACTGAATCATAACTGGACAATTAATCATGAATAGAAATAGTAGCCCATCGATCAGATTTCCAAGTATCCAACACCGTTGGATTACAAGCACAGGGTCTTGCATTGATTTCGCCATTTCGCATTTTGATATTTCGACATTTCGGCATTCCTCTGTTGTGAGGCATCTTGAGTCTCCAAGTCATGATCTATGAAATGGATATTAGCTTCATGCTAGCTTCTCCATTGAGCCTTCATTAATGTGAACATAGGTTATGACCAGGGTCCAATTCTAAACACGCATTTCACATTTCATGTTTCGGGGATTCTGTGAAGATTCGTCTCAACTCTCCATCTCCCAAACTCCAAAATTGACCTTGTCTCTTCGAGCTCTTCTCTACAACTCTTCGATGATGTGACCATCGGTGGTGACCAAGAACTTATCCATAACGCACTTTTTCAATTTCACATTTCGACATTCATGTGATGAAGGGTCTTGACACTCCAAGTTGCAATCACCAAAATGGAGCTTGGTTGCACTAGCTCCTTCCTCCATCTTCCATTGATGTGACCACAACCTTATTCGAAAACACATTTCTTCATTTTGGCATTTCTGTGATGAAGTGTTTCGAGACACCAGTCACGAACCTCAAAATGATCTGAAGGTATTTTGACGTTTCGCATTTCGGCGTTTCATGATTTTGTATATCGCGAGTTCGAGAGGTGAGGGAACCTCGCTCCTTTGAATTTCTAGTCAGCGAAATGATGATGTTTTTCCATGTGTACTATGGACCCAACAATCCATCTCTTATCCTGATTTAGAAACTTCACAGGCCTTTGTCGTGTCTGATCAATGGTCCAGAGCAATCCTCGATCCGACGGCTAGGATTATTTCAGGATTTCTCATATCACGAGTTAGAGAGGTTATAGCTCTCCTTCCTTTCACCTTTCATTCAGTGAAATGCCAATATTTCACCATGTTTCCTCTGGCTTCAACAGCCAGGATCATTTCAAAAATTCACAAGCCTTTGTTGTGCCTGTTTCAGGATTTCGGCTTTTTGCATTTCGCAACTTTGGGACTCCTGTGATGAAGAGTCTGGATTCTTGACTCCTCCAACTCCTAGTATCTGAAACTCTGAAATGGAGTTTACGATTCACCTTTGATTTCCTGGTCTTTAAAACTCTAAAATGGAGTCTTTGATGATGTGCTTGTTTTGAGATTTCATCATTTCTCATTTCGCAACTTCGGGACTCCTGTGATGAAGAGTCTCAACGCTTGAATCCTCCAACTCCCGGTATCCAAAACTCTGAAATGGAGTTTACGCTTCTGATCTTTCCATGCCATCATCGCTTATAATCTTCCTTACCTGCCTGTTTTCCATTGTTGTCTCACAATTGTAAACCTGGAAACATTGCTACTATTCTTTCATGTAATTCTAATCTTGCCATGCCATCATTGCCGTTGATATTCCTTGCCTGTCTGTTTTCCATTGTTGTCTCCCAACTATAAACCTAACAATGTCGCTACTATTCTTTCCTATAACCATACCTTCATCGTTTTTGTTCTTTCCATCAATAACTGTAAGCATGCTATCATTGTTGTTGTTCTTGCTTGTAGAAATTCCATCGTTCCTGTTGTTCTTCCCATCAATGACAAGCACACTCTTCTTGAAAACATGCCAACAACACATCCCTTTCCAAAAATTTCCGCCACCATTTCTAGGGAGTACCTCTTTATTTTTACACAAGCTTGAGGAGGATAACATATGCTTGTTAATGTAAGCTCATCCTTTGGATGAGTCTCTCGGAGTATATTTAACGAACCCTAGGAAGGAGTGGTTCGGTCGAACGTCTTTCGATGTTTATTTAACGAGTCCAAGGATAGAAAACTCAGGGGTTTTTCATGTTTTTGAGAGTCTGAAAAACACCTAAAGAGAACTCTCCCAGTTCCTTTTTCATAAAAGAGTTCAACAAGATCAAAAAAGCGATAAACTATCGCCCGTCGAATGTTTTCTTCAAATACCTTAACGAGCGTGAAAAGAACAAGATCGCTCGACAATCTTTTCATTTTTATGGAGCGCAAAAAGAGCTTAAAGGATACTCCTTTACGTTTGTCATTTTCGTGTTACCATGACGAGTATGAAAATACAAGAAAAGTGTACTCAGTTACGTTCTCATATATTTTCAAGTGTGAGAACAAATGAAGAGTGAGCTCGAGGTTTTTTTTCTAAAAATCCCTAAAAAAGTAGTCATACATGTGACAAAAGAAAAAACACCCATACCCCCTCGTCTGGACTTTAAAGTTGCGATATCTGCGAAAAACCACACTCACAAGGCTATTAGGGTATTAGGTTTTATAGACAAAGTAATAAAAATAATATAAAAAATCAATAAAAAATAGTAAAAAGTGAATAAATATGGGTAAAAAGGGATTTTTACCATTTCATTGTGATTTTGCCAAAAACTTGTCCAACATACCTCATTTTCCCCCAAATTTATTTTCTCAATTGCAGGAGGCACAAGAAATCATTCGATGAACCGTTTCAGCCAACGAGGTGATCTCTTGATTCTCTAACTTTTCCATGGTTTATTTTTAGTTTTTATTGGCAATTTTTTGGGTTTTGAGTCCATTTTAGGGTCGGAAAATGCGCCCAAGCATTTTCACAGGTGGGCCATGCAGGACCTATGAGAATCAAAGATTCTTGCAGATTGCCTTCAGGGCACCTGCGAGAATCTCACACTATGCAAAAGGCACACCTGCGGGGGTCGAAACATGGATTTTAAAGTAAGGTTCTTCTCAATAAAAATTATGCAAGAGTTTAAAACAAGTTTTTGACTTCCCTCTCATGGCTCTTTTGTAGGTGTTTGACCATCACAATGTTGGAATGGAGAGAAAGAGAACATGAGGAGGATGAAACCATTGCTAGGAATGACCTAGGTACAATCGCTGCCCTTCGGGACTATAGGCTTTTGAAATTTTTTAGGATTCTGGGCATGAGAGCCCAACTTAGGTTGTTGGAATACCTGGTCCACATGTGGGATGTGGATCAATAGTTATTTCACGTGGAAGTCCATACGCTGACACTAGATATCGAGGATATCTATCTTCTAATAGGGTTGTCATGGCATGGATACCATGCTACTTTGACCAGAGGTAGAGGTGGAAGAGTCCCTATGAGTGAGTATTGTCACCAGTATTGTGTTCCCGAGGCAGAGAGAAGCAAGGGTAAGGTTGCCATTTTGGGGGTCCAAGATCTGACCCTATGGACCATCTTGTTTACTATTGCATGCATGGATGGGAGTGTGGCTCCACACATGGCTCTTTAGAGATATTTCCAATACACCATAGAGTGCATAGAGCCTCAGGCTTCAACTGGTCGGATGTAGTTCTCTGCAGTATGAAGAGACAATTGAAGAAGTGTAGAAAGGGTGACTTGAAGCAGTTTGGGTACGAATAACTTTCGGTGTCATTATTCCTTGAGAGGGTCCCACTGCTGCGACTATAGGTTGATTGGGGTTTACCGACCCCACAGGATCTAAGGATGCTGAGGTGGGCAACCGCATGACTCGACATGTAGCAGGGCCTATAATCAAGTATAATGATTCATTTTTTTACTAGTTGAGTCCCCAGATGTTGATGATTGACGACTACGCATATGTTGGTTTGGATTTCCAAGGGGATCTGGATTTGGTGCTGCTTGAGGACACTCAGTGGGGTGAGTTGGGTAAGAAGTACACATTTTGTTCTTTGTTAAATGTTTTTTCAAATTTTATCATATGAAATGTTTTTATGTTTATCTAAGAACTAATCAAAAAATTTCTTTTTGATGACATAGATGTGGGGCCATATCGACCTCTAGGAATGTCTCCCATTCAACGATGAGAAGAAGCAGCTCCAGTGGAGAGATGGGATGCCTAAGACTACGAGGAAATGGAACATAACTTGGAGGGTTTGACCACAGATGTCCCAGATATTTCTATTGGGGAGATTCTGAGACGTTACTAGTGCCATACTGTGGGTGAGTCTAAGTCTCTCAGTCGACTGCTTCATAGGGTAGCCCAAGAAGTTTTGTGTTATCGTGAGCATCATCCGCGACGCCACTTTGTAGAAGATACAGGCTTCGTATTTTGACATTTTGATTCTTGGACAGAACTTTTTGTAAAAAACTTTTGATCGTTATATACATATATACGGCTTCTACCGTCTTATTTTGTGTTTTGTTATACATGTGATGTGTGATTGGTTTATAAATGGCCCAAATGTCTATCTAACACATAGTTAGCTAATGCATCAGTCAATGTATTTAGACATCTAGGAATGTGCTAATATTCGATATAATCAAAATAATGTTCCAAGAGGCAAATTCGTAAATATACCTGTAATAAAGTAGGACTTCAAATAGCATAGATGTTACTTAATTGTAGTACTACTAACTACGAATCGAGTCGTATAACCATGTGGTGGATATCAAGAGAAATAGCACCAATCAACAATTCGATGACGACGCTATATTTTGCAATATTATTGGTCACACGACCGAGTCACACACCTCGTAGACTGATAAGTTTGTTTGTAGGGGTGTAAATTGCCCATGTAGTAGAAGCAAGGTTCTGAGTACTAAGGCTAGCTCCATAGGCAAAGCCAATGTGGGGTGGCGAAGACTCGGACATATGGAAACCAAGCACAACCCAAGATAAGTGGTAGAGGGCAGAGACCAAATAACGAAAAGGCATACTAAAGTAACAAAAAGTATGATACAGTAAAATACAAGCACTCATGCACAAGTGATCTCAAGCATAGTACTTCTTTAAGTACAACCCATTTTTGGGTTCACTCAAAGGGATACCATTGTAGTCCACTAACTCGTAAGCTCCTTTCTCCAAAACTCGTCTGACGATATAAGGACCTTGCCACATAGCTTCAATTTTCTGGCTCCTAGCATATCCAGATATTGTTTGTAAAGGAGAACTAGATTGCCTTTGGAGAAAGCATGTGGCTTGACATGTTTGTCGTATTGGGCTTTGATGTGTTTCTTCTGGGCTTCTATAACTAGGGTGGCATTGCGATGGGTTTCGTCTAATTGCATGAGATACAATAGACGTTATTCTTTGGCAGAAGTGTTTGGGAGAAGTTTGACAGCTAATTTTAGGGAGGGTATCTCACATTCAATTGACAAGATGGCTTCTAGACCATAGTCTAACTGGAATGGTGTAAACCCGGTAGTAGACTTAATGGATGTCCAGTAATCCCACAATGATGAAAACAACATTGTGTGCCAACTCGTTTTGTGAATCCCTATCATTCGTTGAAGCATTGTAATGAGGATTTTGTTTATTGCTTCAACTTGGTCGTTGGCTTGTGTGTAATAAGGTGTTCAGTTGTCATGGCGAAGACCCAAATTTTGAGTGAGTTCGGACATCATGAAGTTTCTAAAGTGGCTACCGTGGTCAGTAACGATAGCTTGAGGAACACCAAACCGAGAAATGATGTGATTGAATATAAATAATGCTACAGTCCTTCCGGTATTATCGAATGTTGGCATTGCCTCGACCCATTTCGTAAAATAATCTACTACTACAATAATGTATCCATGCCCCCTGACCGAGTGAGGGTGACATGTCATGAAATCAATACCCCATTTCTCAAAAGGACCAATGAAGACCACAGGGTGTGGAGGAGAAGGGTTTGATTGTATTTTATTGTCGTAGGTTTGGAAAGCATGGCATTTTTGGACGACAATTATACAATCATTGAATAAAGAAGGCCAAAAATACCCTGCTCGTAAGATCTTCTGGGTAATAGCATACCCAGACATGTGACCACCACATTCTCTAGAATGATAGTAATTTAGGGCTTTCTTGTCTTCGTCAAATGTGAGGCAGCACCGAAAAACAAAGTCAATCCCATGATGATAAAGAGTATCACCGAGGATAATATACTGATGGGATTGGTAGTGTATTTGACGGCGGTCAGTGCTAGACAAATTGGGATGGAAAGTCTAGGTCTGGAGATATATGATGATCTCTCCATACCAAAGGTCATCAGAACTAATCAAGAAAAGGGATTCATCGGGTAATGAATCTACTGCTACATTTTCCGTCTTAGAGCAAGGAAGGTCGCATATCAACTCGACAAACACCAAGGATTTCTTGGAATTAGCGTGTTCGAATTATAAGTCAAACTCCTAGAGTATTATGATCTGTTTGGAGTATTTCCCCCCTAGAAATTGGCGTGTAAGAATGTGTTGCATAGGGTTGCAGTTAGAAATTACCATAGTCTTGCGAGAAAGGATATAGTGCCGAAAATGTTGAACAACTTGGATGGATGCCAAGGCCAGTTTTTCAACATGTAAACACTTGGTTTCGGTAGTCATGAGACTTTGACTCAATTAATAGATGACATGTTCGTCATGAGAATCATCCTCCTGGACGCGAACCATAGCAATGGTATAGTCCGAGGCTGCGAGGTAAAGGAAATAATCCCGACTGTAATCAGGTGGGAAGAGTAGTGGGGTACGTGTCAAAGATAGTTTCAAAGCCTCGAAAGATTTTTTGGTAGTGGTATCCCATATGATCTCAAAACCTTTATTGAGTAGTCACGTAAATCCAAGAGTTAGCTCAGCATAGTTTGAGATGAAAAAACGCATAAATTTTGCCTTCCCTTGCAAACTTTGTAACTGGTGAAGTGAGGAAGGAGGAGGGAGATTGAGAATCACCTCGAACTTCAAAGGATATACCCAAATACCTTGACACAAAAAACACATTTGTGGGGATTCAAGCATATGTGGTAAAACTGACATCGAAGAAAAATGGCACGGAGGTGTATTGGATGATCCACACAGTGCATGGAATGAGCGGGTAAGTCATTGAGATATGGCTACACAATGTGCTTTACATCATGAAAGGCATAAGACATAGCATGTTGAAAGGTTGTGCTGACATTATTTAGACCAAATGGAAGTTTCCAATAGGTGAAAGTTCCCCAAGGACAAATAAAATTGGTCTTGTGTTGGTCCATGGGTACAATATTGATTTGATTATATCCGGAGAAACCATCCATCAGAGAGAAGATTTCACTTTTGACACAGTCGTCAATGATCTGGTCAATGAAGGGGGTAGGAAAGTTGTCTTTAAGACAAGCTTTGTTAATGTCCCTATAATCAATGCACACGTGGATAGTGCCTTTTTTCTTGTCAATCGGAACAAGATTGGAAACCCAGTCAGTTAGAGCCACAGGGTAAATAAAGCCAGCTTTGAGAAGTTTCTCAACTTCAAGCTTGATAGCGGCTCCTTTACGTGGGTGGACCAGACAAAGCCATTGCCGAATAGGTTTAGCACTCGGGTATGTCTTAATCTCATGTATCACAATGTCAGAGTCAATCCCCAACATTTATTCATAGTTCCATGCGAAGACATCATGAAATTATTGGAAAAGATACTTGTAGGTGACAACTTCGTCATGGGAACACTAAGCTTCGATATGCACATTTTTGACAAATCCAGGTTTGATGGATATGTCAAGGAGGATGGTAGGCAAGATATTACTTAAGTTCCCTTCGTAGAACATATCTTGTCTAGACTCGGGAACGGTAGAAATGATGACAATGGTCGACGGGGTCGGGAGTCGTTTGTAACCCTCGATGGTGTGTTGTTCCAGGAAGAGGATGGAATGATGATGTCCATCGTCCCAAGCGGTACCTTCCAGAGACATAATAGACATATTCATGTCATCTGTAGGAAAAATGACGCGGAATGGATCTAGAGATAAATTTCCAAGAGAGGGGGTTTCCTATTGAATGGCTTGATAAGTGTATTCAAATGGACTCATGGGCATTTCTTCTCCATAACGAAGATGATCGTCGAGGTTAGGTACCATCCATGCGTCGTAAGATGTAGGGGTTCCATGAACAAATGTGGAGATAATGTTGATGGAGGTGACAAATAGATGTGGAACATCGGGTGGTGGAATGGGGAAAGTACCCATCAAACAGGAATCTTTAAGAAGACCCATGCCAACATTCGCATATCCAAGGGGGGGTTTTGCAATGAAAGGTACATTTTCGATATGTGCGTCAGAGTGAAAGAAGGCCAATTGGTCTACGGTAACTACTTTTCCTTGATGTGGGAAACGCATGACGCAAAAAAGGGTGGACACAACTGCATGCATGGATTTGATCTAGCTATGACCAAGTAGAAGGTTGTAATCGAGAGGAGCGTCAAAGAACTCCACTTCAACGTTGACCGTTTTTACTCCTAACGTAATAAGAAATGAAGGGAGGACACCATAAGGCTTAAAACCAGAGCCATTGAAGGCTTTGAGCATGTTGTGGGATTTAGTCAAAGGAGGAGATTCGATGGCTTTCTAGCAGGTAATAGACATGACACACATCGAGGCACCCTCATCAATAACTATTCTACAAATGTTTTTATCAGAGACAATAACTTATATTTGGAATGCGAGTTGAAGGGGTAACCTTGGAATGTGATCTTCCAAGTCAAAAATTATTAAATTCGTATCTGTAGGGTCGATTCCACCATCATATTTTAACAGTGCCTTTCGTTGTATAGGATAAATCTGAAGGACTTCGAGGGCTAACATCGCAGACGGTGCTTGGGCCAGATCTTTGACAATACTGTAGTTCTGGGCAGCACGTGCATGAGGATTGAAAGTTGATTTTTGAACAACACCCTTTGGGGAAGGGTGAAGAAATGTATCGAGGCTCATTCATTCGAGATGAAGAGGACCGTTGGTAGGTGGATTCATGGGAGATGGCTGGACCAATGAAGGAGGTATTGCATCAACCTTCTCTTTGGAGGAAGAATAATCTTTGGCATGAGTGGTAAGTATGATGTCATTCTTCTTTCAATCACCTGTACACATTAAGACATAGGGTGTATTGGAGGGGGAAGGTTGGTCATGAATGATCAATTGGGCCTCTTGTTGAGAAGGGAAGGGTTGTGACAATACGGTCAGAGTGGGGGGTTTCGTGGTCCCTTGAAGGAACTTAATAACCTCGGCTTGTCATGGACAATCCTTAGTGTAGTGATAATCACCACAGATAAGACAAGGGTATTGGGGTTTGCACTTATCCCTATCTTCAACAAGTGGTGTTTTGGTTTTCTCAGATTGTGGAATATTTTTATCCTCCTTGTTCTTACCCTTTCCTTTTTTGGATTTATTTTTTCCAGTGGGGGTAGATTGAACAAATTTTACCTCAGAAGTCTTGTCGGTGGGTGGGGTAGGAGATGGAGAATTTTGAACATTAGAAGAAATGGGTTTGGGGTTGTTTCTAGAGGTTTGGACGGAGTGAGGTTGGAAATCGAAAGTGACAATCACACCATTATTTGCATTAGAAGAAACAAGAGTAGCTGAAGTAGCAGAAGTAGAAGGACGAGGTGCGTCAGGGAGTAAGTTGTAAAGAGTATCTGTTTGTGAGTAAACGAGGTCAAGGTATTGAGCATGACTGATTGCCTATTATTCTATGACAACTCCACCCATGGAGATGTCATGAACGATGTCATTCATGAATGATTTCGTGAACCACTCTGCCAACAACTGATCAGGAAGTTTGAGTTTGATGAGATGTCAACTCCATCGCCACTCATGAATGTGATCAGAGATATTAGTGGCTTTGGTTTGTTTGAAATAACTCAAAATCTTGGTTCCTGTTTCATAGCGGATCGGTAACCTGTAGTGGGTGAGGAAAGCCATAATGAGGGTGTTGAAGTCGGTGAAGAAGCCTCGTGGTAATTCTATATACCACTTCCCGGCGAAACCTATGAGGGTTCGCTGAAAAAGGCGTAAACGAATAGAGTCATCCATGAAGGAGTTGGATAAGCACCAAAGGTGAAAATTCATTACATGATTGTTCGGGTCCTCTCCCGGTTTACCATCGAATTTAGGGATGTCGGATGGTAGTTTGGCCAGTATGGTGGGCCATTGAGGAGAGTGACGGAACAAATTATTTAAAATCCTCGACAGATCAGGGAGTTCCAGGGTGGCTAAGAAGGGTAACTTTCTATTCACATGTGGGTACTGGTGACTTTGGGGAGGGAGTCCTGTCGGTAGACCAGTGGGACCATATGTAGTTTTCATATAATGCAAAGATCTGAGTAGATTCGGTTGTTGGTGTGGGAACAAGTAATTCATACAGTTGTACCCTTGAACAGGGGCATGGGGTTGAGTGTTCGAGCCCCAAATAGGATTAGATGTGCCTGGATATGGTTGGTCTTTAATAGGGGGTGTGATGGAGATAGCTTCAGGTTGTTTCCCCCCAGTCGAGTGAGGATTATGTTGAATAAGATAATTCCAATACTGGGCCAAGGATGGAGGTACATTTTTTCCATAGGGTGGGGTTGGTTGGGGTTTCCCTCCAATCATGGGTTGCATCCCAGTTGGGATTTGTCCTGTAAAAGGGGATTGGGTTTGGCCTCCTTGGTGAAATTATCCACCAGCAGAAATCTGGTAATTAGGTGTGAAAGACGGGATGGTGCCACTAGGGTCAGTGCCTCCAATAGAGGATGGAAGAGGTCCTCTGAAAGGAGGTTGAGGAAGTGTCAGACTAAAATTGAGAATGAGATGGTACCCAAAAGGAGTGGAAATGCAAGTAGTCCTGGATGAGATTTGTGTAGGAGTAGGAATAGAAGCATTCAACGCATGATATCCAGGCAGAAGTGTTGGGGTGAATCTAGGTGAAAGCGGTGTGCCAATGGGGGCTTGGCTAGCCACTTTATTCCTAGTGTGAGGACTCGTAGTATCTGGGACAATTGTGTCATGGACTATTTATAGAGTGATAGTTAAGATGTGGTTAGCTGGTGAAGCATCTGTACCAGGAAAATAATAGGAAATATTAAAAGGTATTGTGTCTAGATCAGATGTTTCAGGAAACTCAAGTGTGACAGTGATATCAACGCCTGCTCCTAAGCCAAAGAGATCCTGTCTAAAAATTCCAGTAGTCCAAAAAGGATCTTGACCCTCAAGTAATATGAAAGGTCAAGTTGCTAATCCAAAAGACTGAACAACTATATCTCCAGAAGAATTCACTCGAACAATACGTCTCTCGGATTCAAGAGGAAGTCAGAAGTCCTCTCAAGAACTGGTAATTTGGAACCATTCTAAAGAGTTAGTTATTTCCACTTGTGCAGTGGCAACGTCATGGAATTCACTCTGTTGAGGAGATCCCTCCGGTGAGTTGGTAGGAAAGGGTTGATAGCCTTCCAGATCTTTGGGGGTTAGGCCTTGCATTCTACGTGAACGACGTGGAGGGTCAATTGTGATCAATTTCGAATTTTATGGAAGAAATTCTATGGCCAACTTGGGTAAACAAACAACATGCGCTAATAAAATCTAGGAAGCAAAACCAAGCAAGGAAGACCTTCTAATTCCAAAGTCACTAGTTGGTGATGAAATCGAACGTCGCAAATATGAAACAAGAAGGGGCTGGGCCAGGGTGGAAAAGTTATGTTGACGACCTGCTTAACGGACTTACACCTTGGTGCAAGCTCCCACACACAGTCGTGGGTATACCCTCCAAGAATCTTGAGTGAGTCTGCCCAACGTCGATTCCAGGTACCGTGAAGACTTACCCCTTAACAGTCACCTTGTGTAATTCCCTAAGAAGATAGGCTACTAAGGTTACCGCCAACAACAATAATGCCTGGGGGAACAGTTGACAATCTGATCCACACGCAAGGGCAGGGTATCTAGCCCAAAATCATCTTGAGAGGCTTCCACTCATCATTGTGGGTATACCTTCAAGTGACCCTATAATACATGCAATCTCTACACTGATATCAACATAGTAGGGTGAGTAACTCTTTCAATCTCAATGTGGCCTTAGGTTTGACCCTTTGGTGAGAAGGGATTCCTAGGACAAAATGTTGCAAATGGGATTTGACACTCCTTGTCACAAGATACTATTGTGTGTTTTGTGCTTTGGGGAGTGTGTCTCACTGCCTATTCCAAAGCTCTAGCCTAGCTAATGTTGGTGTAGAAGAGCCCTAGAAAAAGTTACTAGTTGAATTTTAAAGTTGCGCAATATTATTAAAGGTTGTTGTTACTCAAAAGGAGACGGAAATGAGACTGATGTTATGTGAGACTCTGACCCAACAATGCGTAAGTAGGAATGAATGATACAAATTTTTTTTCAATGAATACTATTTATAGGAGGGAAAGAGGAGTTTTCTAGAACAATGTGAGCTACGATGTATGATCTTCTCTGAAATTTAATATCAAACAATCATGAACAATGCAAATTCCCTATTCGTTCTCTTTCAATACTTGAATGTCAATATTTTCGAATAAAAAGTTGCTTAAAAAAATGTCTTTAATTTTTATTAGAGACCCAGCAGGAGGGATGGAACTAAGAAAAAGTAAGCAACCAACGAAAAAGAAATACATAACAAATACCCAAATCGATTTTTCAATGAAAATAAAAATAACAAACTGACAAGACCAGTCTCTTCAAATGCACATGGGTAACAATTTTCCAAGCAATAAGCAATTGAAAAGGACAATTAATCTCAACTTTTAATCTAATCAAAGGCTCCTAACCAAACAAGCACTTGGATTTCAGAATCGGAGATTATACCCTTGTTAAGAAAAGGTCAAGAGGTAAAAATTGAGAAAAAATGATCAAGAAGAGATTTCAATTTCTGAAAAATAATCATTCGTGAGATTTGAAGTCAAGAAACATCCAATCATTGGCCAAAGAAGTTCTTTCCAGACAAACCAACTAGTCTGGGCACCTGAAGACATAAAAGACTTAATCCAAAAGTTTTACAAGTGAGTTTGTAGTCTGACAGGGGAGAACATTGCGAGAATTAAGGATTCTCGCAGGCTAGACATAGGTAGGTTGTGAGAAGTTCACACTGAACTAAACACTAGGGTGCGAACCATAGTTCTTCTTGTAGTCTACACAAAGGTGCACTGCAAGAAGGTTTGTAATCAAGCAAAGTTTGGAAAAATAATAGTAATTTTGAGGGAACTTCTAGATCCAGGGTGTCTGTGAGGGTCTCCTCAAGACTCAGAGATTGATTGGGAATAAAAAAGGGTAGGTCAAGAGGAAATGGCCAATTAAAAACTGCCAAAATGGTTTGTATCCCTAGTGGAGTCACCAATTTTGTTATCAAATAAATCGGTAGGTGTGGACACTAACAGATCTCGCTAGATCCACTTGGATCTAGAACAAAACAGGATAGGACATGACTCTTTCCCTAAGTTGTAGTCATTGAATATACTAATAAGAAGGAATGAGTGACATATCTTTATATCACTTCCTTAGGTCTATGTTGTTCCCGCTTCACTCTGGTGCTCTTGTGAAATTAGGTCCAAGAAAATGCAAACCAACCAAAGTGAAGATAGCAAAGTATATTCAATGTCAACCTATGCATATGATCAAGGAGTTATGCAATAAAATAAGAGTGATTTTATGGGAAAGAGATGTGTCGTTGTATTATATTAAATGAAAGTAGAAGATACAACTAGATCATCTTGATGTTTCAATCTTCCTTTCAGTGACCCTTGGTTTCGACAGACACACTTTCTCTACACTTGCATGAAGAAGACCCAATACAACTTGATAGACCAAATAAAGCCTTCAAGCTTCTATCCAAGTAGATTCCTTCACACAATTCTTTCAACATTTCTTCATTGAATCTTGCTTAACATTTTCCATGAGAAACCTTTCAATATATAGGAGAAGGAGAGATGGTTAAATGGATGACGATGATCCCACTAAATCTGAGAAGTCAGTAGGATGCCAACCACGTGAATGCCAACTCATTTTCTAGAAGATTTCCTTCTAGAACCTTCGTGACCTCTTCTCTTTTCCAAGATTTGAAATAGGTTCGCACCCTACCTATAGAGCATACTGCAAACAGTTCACACCCTAAGTTTGGGTTGCCTACGAGAATGAAGTATTTTCGCACCTTGTAATATAGGCAGCCTGCAAACTCATCTTGAAAATGTGTTTTTTGGAAGAATACAACAGTCACTTTTCTCAGCCAAAAATTCCTTGTGGGAGCTTGAATACATCACTTGTAGAGACATCACCAAGGTGACCAAAATCATGTGTAATAGCATGGGAAGTCAAAATACTTTAAGGATCAAGCTCATAAGAGATAACACTTTCATAGGTGTTGTCGAGATCCAAGAGTCAGACTCATAGGAGGAGCAAAGGTCGAAACTTTTTAAGACTGATAAATCTTCCAAGTCGGGAAGAAGGAGTAAGATCAGGAAGGATAGAGGTCTAGAAGAAATTGAAGTAGGAGAGACGTTTGAACTCACCTCATGGAAATCAAGCTCAGGAGGGACGACGCAAAGTTATTTGCAAAAGAGACATTGCAAGTCTGGAGAACGGACAAAGTTGTTTTCCAATGTCGCGAAACATGAACTTACACATTGCAAGGGAAGATTTGGGTCGTTGGAATCCACGATCAGATAGAAGGAGCATGCACATAAGGAAATCATATCTCATTCATCAAATCTAAGCACCTGGACAAATAGCCGTCAAAGTAGACAGGTGATGGCAGATTGGGGAGTTCGAAGACTCGGACTTCGGAAGATTTGCAAGGGGAAGAGTGGAGTTGATCCTAGTCATTGATGTTGGGAAGGACACATGGCGACAGATCATAATTTCACTAACTCACAAACTGGAAAATTCAAAGGAAAAAGTTGTGACGACTTGCAAGGTCCGAACTCAGGAGTTGACCTGAACCGTTGGATCAAGGAAAGTCATGAGTTGTCAATTTGACGTGATCAAAGGTTCGTGAATCGAAATATTAGAGGAGAGAAATATTTCAACTTCGTGAAACATTAAGTCTTGATACGTGAAGGGGAGATATGGATCATTGGATCATGGGAGGTTGTGGACCGTTGATCTGACATCGGGAGTTCGCAGATCTAACTTTGGGAAGAGAAGGAGACATACTAGTTTCTAAATTCGCGACATGTGAAGTCATGAAGCATATTTTGGATTGGTGTGCAGTCACAACCTCTTGTCTCTTGGAGGAAGCTTATGCCTAGTTCTTATTCACACAAGGGTAGTTTTCATAAAACAAACCTGTGGATATGTTGTGAATATTCCAGTATGGAATCAAAGAGTTTCTTCAGCTCGAGGAGTAAGAAGATCCAGTGATCGGGAGGTCGGCAAACCCTGATGAGGTAGTGGTGTTGCATCAGGATATGTAGTGAAGATTCTAGTAGGGAATCGAAGACGTACTTCAGCTCAAGGAGTAAGAAAATCTAGTGATTGGGAGGTTGGAAGACCCTGCTGAGGTAGGTGGGTTGCATCAAGGCCTCTAGATGATTGTTATAACTACTTATATCTATAAATTTTAAGTTCTTAGAGTAAGAGTGTACATCAAAATTATTTATAGTATAACAATTTGTAAAATATCCTATACAATACCAAAATAAACATTGCATCCATGATTATATTGGAGGGGAATAAACCATCCTACCAGTATCATCCATTTCTAACCATGATACTAGAGAATTCAGGTCAAGAATTTTGAAATTGACATCGGGAGAGGAAATCGTGTATGAGAAAGTCCTACATATAGAGATACATTCATTTGATGAGGGTAAGATAGTAACTCCTCATGTTGTGTTCAAATAGCACTGCAGTCATCTTTTAGTTGCTCAAGTGACTCGCGATGTTGGACAAATATTTCAAGGATGGGAATCACCTTGGTAGAGAGGCTACCTAAGAAACTTTTGCAAGGCCTGTGTTAAATTCCATATATCGTCCACATCCTACTCTATTTGAGATAAGAAAACCATGGATTTGGTGCACCCACATTGTGCCATGGGGATGAGAGAAATAGAGAGAACAAAACCAACAAAGAAATGATATTGATGACAATAAAACTGCAACAAAGTAATGCATACACCTCACGAAACACCATAATAATCGTAGATTGTGAGCCATATAACCCAAGTTGCACACGATAGGCTATAGACATAATGGTTGGTCCCTTCATGCCTAGAACCCATTTACTGTGATGATTGTTGATATGGTCCAATCCGTCCATGACAAGCATGATAATCCCACATTTGACAAGCAAGCGTGAGAGGGAATTAAACTAATACTTTGGACATGAGATACTTGGCTATTGCATGAAATGGAAAATGGCGGCCACATGATGAAACTAAAATATTGTTAATAAATGAGGTGGAATCATTAGGGAATGGGAATTAAATCTAAAACCACATTGATTCTAAGGTCCCCCATTTTTCTTTGTGTACCATTTTTTTCTTATATGTCTGCAAGGGAGTTGTTATAGTGAAAGATATGTAAGAATTATTCCTTCAAAAATCTTTGAAGGATAATTTGAAGTCAATGAAAAATGGAACTTGGATGACCATCTCGAGGTAATGTGCCCAATTGTATATGTATAATGGTTTTCTTAGAGTCCCCCAAAAGAAAAATATTATGGATGTTACAGGCTCCAACTAAGGTGATCCCTTTAAAGAGAGCATAGCCCTCAACATGGTTATTGGTTGTATGGCCAAGATTCCAAGAGAAAGAAAACTCTACAATTCCTCTAGGACCAAATAGAACCCCACCCTTGCCACTTTTAAAATTTTCTTTATAATTTCAAGTGCACTTTTTATTAAAATACTTGGAAATCTTTACACACACACACACATCAAATATTTTTACCATGATCCTAGAAATTACTTGCAAAACTTCTTTTTCAATTTTACTTCTTCTGTTTTTGTTAAATACCACTAGAAAAATAAATTTGGTCACAGATCAATGAAAAAACGAAAAATATAACTAAGCAAAGGCTAGTGGAAATACCGCTTTGATACCACTTGAAGAAAAACTATTAGTTACTTCACCTTAAAACCCATTATAACATGGAATACTCCATATATTCCACGAGGAATCAATAATTAATATGTATTATCCATTGAAATGATATGAGTTACAATGGTGTGAATATAAATACACATAGGGAATGCGGGTGATGTATTTTGGGAAAAGGTATGACTTCTCATTATTTACAATATAATGAATATATGATAATGATTTATATGAATACTTAATGAAGAATGATTTATACATTATTACATATCTGTAATATATTTTTGGTATATTACATGCTCACTCTTTGATTCTATCATGGATGCTTATATTTTATTGTTTTAGTTATCATATATTTCAATGCGCACATATATTTATGATGAAATGCACAAATAATTTTATTTGATTTTTATGCCAAAAGTCACTTTATACAACCCAGTATCAGGGAAATGTGTAATTTCTTCCATGCTCAACATGGAGTTGAGACATGGTGTTCAAAAAAAAAAATTCAATGTCGTCCATAAATAAAATATTTCAATGTTCACCTTATGTGTGTGTGTGTGTGTGTGTGTGTTTGTATAAATTAATTGAAAGTAAAAAAGGTACTTATTCTCTTGATAATTGATAATGGAGATGTCGTAAACTTGAGTGATCCTAATGGTTAATAACATCAGTTTTCTCCTCAGAGGTCACATGTTCTATTCTAGAGGGGGGTAGGGTATGTACATGTGAGACATATATCATTTTTGTATATTAGTGTGGGAATGTAAAGGTACCAACAATCTCATTCCTTCTTGTGTGTTGGAGAGCTGGACATATTGTATTTTCTGGGTGGACTCCCATGCCTAATATGTTTTTTCAATTGGGTTTAGCTTGAGTGGTTGAGAGGAATGATTTTATCCTCCCCACCCAAGTTCAATTATTGAAAGTTACATGTTGATCTCTTAAAAATAGTATATTATTTTAATGGCTTTGAGCCTTGTTGTTGATTGATCTTCTGCTATGAAGAATCTATGGTTTACCCTATGTACCATCCATGAAATGAGGGGAAGTACTTGGGGTGTTTTCTTAGGATTTGTAACCTAGAAAAAATAAAAGTTATGAGGGATAAGTATAAGTATTTCCATAATTAAAATCTATATAACTATCTATCTATAATGAACTAATGAAGATCCATCTTAATTCAGGATCTATCATGCATTCAGAGGGATCAAATCCTTAGAGGTGAAAACATTCTTTGGTGGAAAATTTGAGAAAGGTTTTTACCTCAAAGGATTTGATCCATATAGGTAGATGATATATCCAAAGTTAATATGGATCTACGTTCATGATTGAAACATTTCAATAGTGGATTTTTGAGAATGAGGGATATGTGTAATTTTTTTCGTGCTCAACATGGATTTGACACGTGAAATATATATATATAACCAACATAGATCCATCTTAACTCCAGAGAGGGATTTGATCTATCATACACCAAGAGGGATCAAGTTCGTCAAGGTGAAAAGTTTTTTGTAATTAAAAAAAAAAAAACTAAAGTAAAGTTTTTCACCTCGAGGGATTTGATCCCTTTGGGCACATAATAGATCCTGAGTTAAGATGGATATTGATTAAAATGTTTCAATGGTTTGTTCCAGAGTATGAGGAATATGTGTAATTCCTTTTGTGCTCAAAATGGAGCTGAAACACACACACACACACACACATATTAAGAACTAGCATAAATCCGTATTAACTCTAAATCTATTATGCATTGAGATCAAATTCGTTGAGGTAAAAAATAATTAATAAATTAAAACGAAATAAGAAAGGGATTTCACCTTGAAGGATTTAATTTTATCCCTCTCATTTCATGATAGATCCAGAGTTAAGATGGATCTTAATATCCATACTATTATCTTGATATGTTGACAAAAAAATTATTCCATTAACTTGATATGTTGATGTGTTTATATAGTTTTTTTTGAGTGAAAGATGTCATGGTTTCATGTATAGTGTTTGTCCTTGGTCACATCCAGTCCACGACTTCCTTTCGATTCCTTACATAATTGACAAGAATGAGCGAATTTGAGGGACTTAACTAAGAGGTGAAGACCTTGAATTGTAACACTATACCTTTCTATTCATTGTGTCCCAAGATTTGATCCATATTTTTTCATTGTTATTCATTGTGACCGAGGGCCCCTGAGCCCTCAATAATCTACCTATGCCAACTTGCAAGCCTTTTCCTCAAATTTCCCTAAGAAAAAGATATCCATTTTTCTTCTCATCCTTCATTATATAGAATTATTCTTACACATTCTTGCAATACGTTACATGCATAAGTTACACCTATCATTAAATAATTAATCATGTCAGTTTTATCCTTTTCTTAATTTATCTTTCTTTATTTCATATTTTCTTACTTTCCCCTCTTATTCTATTAATAAAGTAATTCTTTTTATTATTTATCTTTTTTCTATTTTTATGCTATTTAAATACTTGTTGTTATTACTACTACTACTACTATTCTTTTTGTTATTATTATTGTTACTACTACTACTATTCTTATTCTTCTTCATCTTATTATTATTATTATTATTATTATTATT
This sequence comes from Picea engelmannii, assembly GCA_009831015.1. NCBI lineage: Eukaryota > Viridiplantae > Streptophyta > Pinopsida > Pinales > Pinaceae > Picea > Picea engelmannii. Next base: position 287,794 of record ML791336.1, read on the forward strand.
AACATGGGCATTACATACTCCCACCCTTTCAGGAAGCCTTTCCCGAAGTTAATGATATGTGTGTTACTTAAATTTTTTAATTTTCTTGTCGTATACTCCACAACACCCTCTATTGAACTAGTATAAATCAACCCAAGTGAATACAAAAGGCATCGAAATTCCACATGAGCCCATCGAGGAAACACGAGTACTCTAGCTTTTCTTCATGACTTTTGGAATTAGGATTAAATACTCTCAACCTATCAAGGCTCTAAGAACCAAACCTTATCTCATCCACAAGGGCTTTATGGAACCATACCAATACATCTTGAGCTATCAGGGCTCTTGGAACTAGACCTAATCTATCCAAGCATGAATCTAAATCAATACTCACGTACACTAGTGATATGGATCAATACATACATACACTAATCATCTGGATCAATACTTTCGTACACCAAGAACACAAACCCATGCTTCGATGTCCAATCCCACAACACCACTAGCAAGAAACATGCCAATAATTGTTTTAGGACTTCAACATCATAACTCTGGTATTAGGCATTATGGAAATCTCAAGATGGTACCATTTCCCATTGTGAGTTATACTCAGAAAAATAACCACTAGGATAGTTTGGTTTATTGATTTTGTCCTTGACCCATAAGTTGTTACTTTGTAGATATTTTCTCTCATAGGTATGGGCTCCAATGAGATCATCAAATAAACTAGCCCTCTCAACCCACTAGTGGATAACCTAACAATCACCACCTCACAACATGTAACCAATGTATTAGTTATAATTATAATATCAACATATCAAATAAATAATCCACATGCTAACTCTCGCATGTCATCATGAGTATACAACATCATTTTCATCACCACATGTTCATGCATGCCATCATAAAAACTCCATTTAAGTAACACATGTCATCACATCATGAAATACTATGATAACATTATAACCTTGACATATTTTTATCAAAGATAATCATTACATCAACATAATGAATGGAACCACATATAAACACATGGAAATACCATAGGTCTCTTATGATAGCATAACATTAGGAAAATAGTAACTATCTCGACGCATAATCCATCCAAAGTAATAAGACATCATGGGAATTATTATCATGGTTCATCAACAAAATCAAACAACCACCTTGCATTATTATATATACAAGGAACACAAGTTATCCCATCTAATGCACAAATTATCGTTAAAATATCCATGTAGCACATAGATATACTTGGTTAAGTTTGTCATTCCAACTAACTGTACAAAGGATCATTAGTACTATGAGTGCATGTTCTCATCAAAATGTTGATTATTTTCCAATAATAACTTTCTCTTCTTTGTACAATAAATTTGAGAATTTACAATAATAGTCACATTATCAGTATGCTAAATATTTCATATGTTTTCCTTATTTTAATAAATTTTTTACTTTCACATAAACACCATCATATGGATCCATAATCTCTAGTCATGAATGCTTTCCCGATAGAAAAATCTGATGAATTTCAACACTAAAAATATTATTTCCTTTACTAGCATGCCTCAAATAATCATTTTTTTTCAAATTCTTCATTTTGTATATATTTTGATCATTACCCAAGGTTAGTACATCACTTTACATATTTTGTTTATTTATTGAGTGACTTCTATTTCCAATAGAAGATAAATATTAGGCCATCCTTATTTACATTTTATGTTATGCTTAATCCATGTACATAAAGGAATAATTAATCCCTAGTGATCTATCCATCGCCTAGTAATTATCATTGTTCATCCTTATAAGAATTAGTTCATCTAATCCAATAAATAAATAACCATTTGAATAACAACTTCCTACTCTTCATGCTAGGTGTCTTCTCATTTCATGATAGATCTATAAATAAGAAAAGGTTTTCACCTCGAAGGATTTAATTTTATCCCTCTCATTTCATGATAGATCTAGAGTTAAGATGGATATTAATATCGATACTATTATCTCTATGTGCTGACAAAAGGATTACATCATTAACTTGATATGTTGATATGTTGATATAGTTTTTTTTTAGTGAAAGATGTCATGGTTTCATGCATAGTGTTTTTCCTTGGTCACATCCAATCCATGACTTCCTTTCCATTCCTTACGTAATTGACAAGAATGAGCGAATTTGAGGGACTTAAATAAGAGGTGAAGACCTTGAATTGTAACACTATGCCTTTCTATCCATTGTGTGCCAAGATTTTTTCCATATTTTTGCATTGTTATTCATCGTGACTGAGAGCCCCTGAGCCCTCACTAAACTACCTATGCAAACTTCCAAGCCTTTTCCTCAAATTTCCGCAAGCAAAATATATCCATTTTTCTTCTCATCCTTCCTTATGTAGAATTATTATTACACATTCTTGCAATAGGTTACATGCATAAGTTACACCTCTCTTTAAATAATTAATCATGTCATTTTTATCCTTTTCTTAATTTAGCTTTATTTAATTATCTTTTCTTACTTTCCCCTTCTATTATATTAATAAAGTAATTGTTTTTATTATTTATCTTCTTTCTATTTTTATCCTATTTAAATGCTTATTATTATTACTATTACTACTACTACTACTACTATTCTTATTCTTATTATTATTGTTACTACTACTACTATTCTTATTCTTATTATTATTATTATGGAGCATTACATATTACCAACCTTTAAGGAACTTTTTCCCAAAGTTAACGATATTTATGTTACTTAAATATTTTAATTTTCTTGTTGTATAATCCAGAACACCCTCTATTGAACTAGTATAAAGTGACCCAAGTGAATATAAAAGGCATCGAAAGTCCACATGACCCCATCGGGGAAGCACAAGTCATATAGCTTTTCTTCCCGACTTTTGGAATTACGATTAAATCCTCTTGGTTTATCAAGGCTCTAATCACCAAACCTTATCTCTTCCATAAGGGTTCTATGGAACCATACCAAGACAACTCGATCTATTAGGGTTCTTGGCAATAGATCTCATCTGTCAAAGCATGAATCTAGATCAATACTCACATACACTAGTGATCCAGATCAATACTTGTAGACACCAGGAACACAACCCCATGCATCAATGTCCAAACCCACAACACCACTAGTGAGAAACACACTAGTCATTTTTCATAACTTCAACATCACAACTCCAATATTAGGCATTATGGAAATCTAAAGGTGGTACCATTTCCCATCATGAGTTATACTCAGAAAATTAACCACTAGAATAGGTTGGTTTATTGAGTTTATCCTTTACCCATAAGGTGTTACTTTGTAGATATTCTCTCTCATAGGCATGGGCTCCAATGAAATCATTAAATTAACTAGCCCTCTCAGCCTAGTAGTGGATAACCTAAGAATCACCACCTGACAACATGTAACCAATGTATTACTTATAATTATAATATCAACATATCAAATAAAGAATCCAGATGCTAACTCTCGCATGTCATCCTGAGCATACAACCTCATTTCCATCACCACATGTTCATGCATGTCATCATAAGAACTCCATGTAGGTAAAACATGTCATCACATCATGAAATACTATCATATCATTATAACCTTGACATATCTTTATGAAAGATAATCATTACATCAACATAATGAATGCAACCACATAACATCATATGTAAATACCATAGGTATCTTATGACAGCATAACATCATGAACATTGTAACTATCTCCATGCATAATGCATCCAAAGTAATAATACATCATGGGAATTATTATCATGGTTCATCAACAAAATCAAGAAAACACCTTTCATGAGTATATATACAAGGAATACAAGCTATCCCATCTAATGCATGGATTATCATTACAACATCCATGTAGCACATGAATATAGTTGGTTAAGTTTGTCATCCAAACTAATTGTACAAAAGATCATTAGTACTATGAGTGCATGTTCTCATCAAGATACCGATTGTTTTCCAATAATAATTTCCTTTTCTTTATACAATAAAGTTAACAATTTACGATAATAGTCACATTATCAGTATGCTAAAGATTTTATATGTTTTCTTTATTTGAATAAATTTTTGACTTTCACATAAACACCATCATATAGAACAATAATCTCTAGTCATGTATTCTTTCTCGATACTGAAATTCGATGAATTTCAACACTAAAAATATTATTTCCTTTACTAGCATGCCTCAAATAATCAATTTTTTGAAATTCTTCATTTTGTATATATTTTGATCCCTACCCAAGGTTATTACATTACTTTACACATTTTATTTATTCATTGAATGACTTCTATTTCCAATAGAATATAAATACTAGGCCATCTCTATTTACATATTATGTTATGCTTAATCCATTTACATAAAGGAATGATTAAGCCCTAGTGATTTATCCATCACCTTCTAATTATCATTGTTCATCCTTACAAGAATTAGTTCATCTAATCCAATACATAAATGTACATTCGAATAACACCTTCCTACTCTTCATGCTAGGTGTATTCGCATTTCATGATAGATCCATAAATAAGAAAAGGTTTGCACCTTGAAGGATTTAATTTTATCCCTCTCATTTCATGATAGATCCAGAGTTAAGATGGATCTTAATATCCATACTATTATCTTGATGTGTTGACAGAAGGATTGCCCCATTAAATTGATATGTTGATATAGTTTTTTTTGGAGCGAAATATGTCGTGGTTTCATGCATAGTGTTTGTCCTTGGTCATATCCAGTCCTTGACTTCCTTTCCATTCCTTACATAAATGACACGAATGAGCGAATTTGAGGGACTTAACTAAGAGGTGGGGACATTGAATTATAACACTATACCTTTCTATCCATTGTGTCCCAAGCTTTGATCCATATTTTTTCATTGTTATTCATTGCGATTGAGAGCCCCTGAGCCCTCAATAAACTACCTATCCCAACTTCCAAGACTTTTCCTCAAATTTCCCCAAGCAAAAGATATCCATTTTTCTTCTCCTCCTTCATTATATAGAATTATTATTACACATTCTTGCAATAGGTTAGATGCATAAGTTACACCCGTCATTAAATAATTAATCATGTCATTTTTATCGTTTTCCTAATTTAGATTTATTTAATTTAGATTTATTTAATTTATCTTTTCTTACTTTCCCCTTTTATTCTATTAATAAAGTAATTGTTTTTATTATTTATCTTCTTTCTATTTTTATGTTATTTAAATACTTATTATTATTATTATTATTACTACTACTACTACTATTCTTATTTTTACTACTACTACTACTATTCTTATTCTTCTTATTATTATTAATATGGGGAATTACATACTACCACCCTTTAAGTAACTTTTTCCCGAAGCTAACAATATTTATGTTACTTAAATTTTTTAATTTACTTGTCATATAATCCACAACACCCTCTATTGAACTAGTATAAAGTGACCCAAGTTAATACAAAAGGCATCTAAAGTCCACATGACCCAATTGGGGAAGCATGAGAACTCTATCTTTTCTTCCCGACTTTTGGAATTAGGATTAAATCCTCTCAGCCTATAAAGGCTCTAAGCACCAAACCTTATCTCATCCACAATGGCTCTATGAAACCATACCAATACATGTCGAGCTATCATGGCTCTTGGCACTAGACCCCATCTATCAAAGCATTAATATAGATCAATACTAACGTACACTAGTGATCTTGATCAATACTTACATACACTAGTCATCTGGATAATAAAATTTCGGATACCGAGAACACAACCCCATGCATCAATGTCCAATCCCACAACACCACTAGAGAGAAACACAACGGTCATTTTTCAGGACTTCAACATCATAACTCCAATATTATGCATTATGGAAATCTCAAGGTGGTGTCATTTCCCATCACGAGTTATAATCAGAAAAATAACCACTAACATGGGTTGGTTTATTTTAACATCTCGCTCTTGCGTGCACTAAGAAAACTTATTCTTTGAGGACACTTTCTCGCAAGTGATCTAGATTATTATACTTTTGGGCATTTGATTTATGATTATGAGGTGTTATGAATTGATGGCATGTTATTGGGCTGCATTGACCTAGACAGGTTCTATTGACTCGATTTTCTTGAGTGTGCAGGATTTTGGACCTCGAGGATGCAGAGACATCGATGGAACCCCTTGGATTCCAGATCGAGTCAGGGAGAGAAATTTTGGGGGTTTGGTTGTTGTATATCTAATATTTGTGAATCTGATTAGATGATATGATATTGGATACTATATCTGGCATGACTCGTTGATGATGTAGGCTTACGATAGCTTGTCAACCAGACACACATATGGAGCAGAGGGGTCACACATGACTACTAGAGACATTGAGGGAGAGGTGTGGAAAATAGCTCTGCCACAGCCTACTAGGACTCCCACCATGGCTCGAACTATAGGTTAACGACTACCTAGTTCGAGAAGACCCACGATGCAGTGAGGGACGACTGTGACAATCACTCATAATGATTTTAAGGGGCACACAATAAGGTAGGGGCCTTATTCCTTAGAGGCCCTTGGTATCCCACAAGATCACCTCGCAGAGTATTGACTCCAAGGGTTTTTGATGTCTACCAAGTCATTCAAGAGGCGAGTGGCACCCTTGCAACATGTAGTGCGTCCTAAAGGGCACGTCGTGCAAGAAAAATTGAAAGAGACGAGTGGCACCCTTGGAGCACCTAGCATGTCCTGAAGGGCGCGTCGCATTGTTAAATAATAAATTAATAAACCTATATGGCCTTAGAATGAATACTATGATGAGAAATGTTTAAAACAAATTCCCTAGTAAAATGCCACCCAACCAAGGAAATTAAAGCCTAGGTCTAAGAGATACTTGTGATAAAAATAAAAATATATATTTATATAACAATACAAATAAAAATAAATAAATAATAATGATAATCATCATTAACCATGTGACGAGAAAGGGGTAATTAGTTCATTATTTTATAAAAAAAAAAACTTTTGGGGGATGAAATTTAAAAAGGGGAGAAAAGGGGAAATAATTGTTTTGTCTCATGTTAATTCAAAATTTATTAATTAAAAAAAAATGAAAAAGGGAAAAAGTTAATTTTCTACACTTGCCAATTTGAGTTTTAAATGAAAATGGAAAGAGGGAAATTTAAAAGAATTAGGAAGTAGGAAAAAGCAGGAAACATAAAAAGAAAGGGGAAACACAAGGAAAAAGAAGAAAGTCTAACTTAGTAAGGTATCTAGCATTTAAGAACTTTCTAAATTAAACTCAACTAGTAAATTAGTATGGGGGAAAGTCATTAAAACGTGTAAGGGAATATGGGGACACCTAGGAGAAATTCTAGGAATGATTTTAGGTGGGTGAGGGAAATAGGGGTAATTAATTAATTAAGGAAATTAATTTATGGTGCAATTAAGGGGATGGGTGACACATGTACGGGGAGGATTTTTATGAATTAAATTATTGAACAATAAATTAAAAGGGATTTTGGGAAAGTAATTGACTTAGAAAATCTATATAAAGGAGGGAGGAGGAGGAGGATGGATCTCTTCGGTTATGCGTAATGTTACGCTGTAGAATTTTAGACTTGACTAACTTAGCTTGTGGGATTTGGGATACCCAGCTCAGGGAGGAGAGGTAGCTCGGCCTTGCGAGGCGAGCTAGGAGCTAGTTGAATCTCTGGTTAGTGTGAGTGGCCCCTTTGCAGCTCAGGGTCTAAGGGGGAAGAAGAGTACCCCTAGCATTGTCTAGGAGGTACCAGTGAAGTTTTATCAGTTGGCAAGTGAGAGCTGCACGAAGTACATGGGAGAAAAACTCAGAGCGGGCTACTTGGGATACGATACACTTCCTTTATTTCTACATGGTAGACTATTAGTATACTTTATGCTCTTAGTCTGTATGTTTAATTGGGTAAAGAAAATGATTGACTTGGCATTTTAATTGATGACTGATTTTCCCTATAGCATTAAGCTCGATGTTGATTTATTCTCTTGGTCTTTGATCCCTGCATGTCTTGATTGTCCTATGGTTTTATTGATTTGTGATGATTTGGGGTTTATTTTATTTTTTTCCTTCATCCCTAACTCATCAGTCCATGCCTGAGAAGTCGGTCAAGAGCATGATCTACGATCATCACTTCGATGTTAATAGACCTATGGATCTAAACGCCTTGATTTTTTGTGCATGGATGATGAGAAAAGGATGGTCTTTCCAGTCGTCTACCCCCTCTGATTGATCTCGGTTGATTGATGGTCTTGTGCCTTATTGTGTTGAGTAAATCTTCCATTGTTATCATTCCTATTTCCCTAATTTTTAACTTTGCGTTCTACCTACGTCTTGTTGGACAAAACACTTATCTTTTACCCTGAAGTTTTATTCCATACAAGTGGCGAATTTTTCTCTGCTACTATTACCCTGGCTGAAATTTTCTCCTCTGAATTTCATTGTGATTAAGGTGATTTTTACCTAGAGTTCTTCTCTACAACTAGTTAATCTGATGGCAAAAGTTTATTCTGTTTTCTATGCTTTCAACCATGATTTTCTTCCCTCTGTTTTTTGTGTGTTGATGATCCCAGTGAGTAGCAATACTAACTATGCAACTTGTCAGTTATCGTTGTCTGCGTTTTTCTTTTACTCTTTAACCTTCCAGCATTGGCTAGTGTGCTATTCGTTTGACTGTGATCCTTATTGAAAATCCAACAATTGTAGTTAAGCACGACATTTTTTCCCCTTTACGATAGAAACTAATTTTAGTTAAAAACAAAAAAAAAATTACTCGAACCCTATGGATAGCAGATTTTAGACTCAACTCTGAATCACTTAGAAGGGAAACGAGCTACTAATTATTGATAAATAGATTTATAGGTTGGTCTGCATTTTTGTGTTGAAATCCCTATTTGTCTGCGGTTCTGTCTGTCTACGTTTTTATGTTTTGTGTTTGAAATCCATATTTTTTTTATGACTGTGTGTTACTTGGCTTCTTAGCTGAGCTGATTTCGTTTGTTACGTTAAGATCTTAGTGTTTAAATTCCATCCTAGAATTTCAATTGTTGTTGTGCCTTGTTTTGGTTGGGGTGATATTTTCATGTGGGCGTCCACTTGTGTTGATGCATGGAGAACATCTTATGAGGGGATCTCTCCTTGCACTCCATGTGTGGGCACTCTCTCGATGCCTTGGGTCTTGGATGATGGTTGAATTTAATGGCTTGTTGTTTGATGCGAAATGGATATTGGAATTACAACTGAATTTTCTTTGTGCGTTGGTCATTCGACCCCTCCCAAGACTGGGGAAGACATACGTCTGTGAGTGGTTCATTGATACCCCCACTGTTCGCGCCATACCATTCGTTATGGTTTATGTTTTCTTTTCGTAATGCATTGTTATGGGAGAACCCTATGAATGTTTATGAAAGCATATCACTGGGCCACTTGTTAAGACTGAAATCATGCTTGTATGACTGTGATTTGCCAACTGTTACCTATGGATGTTTTGCCAACTGTTATGTTTGTGTTTTTCCTGTGTTACCTGGCGATTGGACTTTCATTAAACTATGATTTTATTTTTGGCAGGACTACAATTCATTTCTTAATACCTGCATTGATTGCTCCTTCATTAATTACTACCTGTGTTTTACTTTACTTGACAACATTTTTAATTGCCTTTTTTTATTTCTGGACAACGTTCCTTCTTTTCTTGTTAGCAATGATAATTAATGTGGTAGGATCTAGTTAATAATAACTTCAAGTGTGCATTGATTATCCTGATATAACATTTAATATTGAAACAACACGATATCATTAAAATTTTGAATTGACGATCACTTTGTTTAACCACAAAACCGCATGAAATTAGCCCTCTTAAATGGCATAGTCATTTCTTAGTAGTTCTTTTTAATGTTAATAGAAAGCTATCATTTTGGTATGGTTAGTATAGATAGACAGAATGTGGTAATTTAATGTGTTAAAAAGTGTTTCATGGTTGCATTCTGGATTGATACAGTTAATGTTGTTATATGAGGTCAATTGCGATTTAGATTTTTATTTTGGAATTAATTTAGAATTTCTCATTTAGATCTTAATTAATGATTAAATGAGATTGTGATAATGTTAGACTGATTTTAATAATGTCTAAATTGTAATTTTAGACTTGCGAATCAGATTATTTTAAGGATTAAATTAAAATTGCAATCTATTAACTAGTAGTAG
>ML791336.1:298011-314184 GCA_009831015.1 Picea engelmannii
ATATATTTATATAACAATACAAATAAAAATAAATAAATAATAATGATAATCATCATTAACCATGTGACGAGAAAGGGGTAAGCGGTTCATTATTTTATAAGAAAAAAAACTTTTGGGGGATGAAATTTAAAAAGGGGAGAAAAGGGGAAATAATTGTTTTGTCTCATGTTAATTAAAAATTTATTAATTAAAAAAAAAAGGGGGGGGGGGGAAGTTAATTTTCTACACTTGCCAATTTGAGTTTTAAATGAAAAGGGAAAGAGGGAAATTTAAAAGAATTAGGAAGTAGGAAAAAGTAGGAAACGTAAAAAGAAAGGAGCAACACAAGGAAAAAGAAGAAAGTCTAACTTAGTAAGGTATCTAGCATTTAAGAACTTTCTAAATTAAACTCAACTAGTAAATTAGTACGGGGGAAAGTCATTAAAACGTGTAAGGGAATATGGGGACACCTAGGAGAAATTCTAGGAATGATTTTAGGTGGGTGAGGGAAATAGGGGTAATTAATTAATTAAGGAAATTAATTTATGGTGCAATGAAGGGGATGGGTGACACATGTATGGGGAGGATTTTTATGAATTAAATTATTGAACAATAAATTAAAAGGGATTTTGGGAAAGTAATTGACTTAGAAAATCTATATAAAGGAGGGAGGACGAGGATGATGGATCTCTTCAGTTATGTGTAACGTTACACTGCAGAATTTTAGACTTGACTAACTTAGCTTGTGGGAGTTGGGATGCCCAGCTCAGGGAGGAGTGGTAGTTCGGCCTTGTGAGGTGAGCTGGGAGCTAGTTGATTCTCTGGTTAGTCTAAGTGGCCCCTTTGCAGCTTGGGGTCTAAGGGGGAAGAAGAGTACCCCTAGCATTGTCTGGGAGGTACCAGTGAAGTCTCATCGGTTGGCAAGCGAGAGCTGCACGGAGTGCATGGGAGAACAACTCAGAGCGGGCTACTTGGGATACGATACACTTCCTTTATTTCTGCATGGTAGACTATTAGTATACTTTATGCTCTTAGTCTGTATGTTTAATTGGATAAAGAAAATGATTGACTTGGCATTTTAATTGATGACTGATTTTCCCTATAGCATTAAGGTCGATGTTGATTGATTCCCTTGGCCTTCAATCCCTGCAAGTCTTGATTGTCCTATGGTTTTATTGATTTGTGATGATTTGTGGTTTATTTTTTTTTTTCCTTCATCCGTAACTCATCAGTCCACGCCTGAGAAGTCAGTCAAGAGCCTGATCTACAGTCATCACTTTGATGTTAATAGACCTATGGATCTAAACGCCTTGATTTTTTGTGCGTGGATGATGAGAAAATGATGGTCTTTCCAGTCATCTACCCCTTCTGATTGATCTTGGTTGATTGATGGTCTTGTGCCTTATTGTGTTGAGTAAATCTGCCATTGTTATCATTCCTATTTCCCTAATTTTTAACTTTGCGTTCTACCTACGTCTTGTTGGACAAAACACTTATCTTTTACCCTGAAGTTTTATTCCATACAAGTGGCAAATTTTTCTCTGCAACTATTACCCTGGCTAAAATTTTCTCCTCTGAATTTCATTGTGATTAAGGCGATTTTTACCTACATTTCTTCTCTACAACTAGTTAATCTGATGGCAAAAGTTTCTTCCATTTTCTATGCTTTCAACCATGATTTTCTTCCCTCTATTTTTTGTGTATTGATGATCCCAGCGAGTAGTGATACTAACTATGCAACTTGTCAGTTATCGTTGTCTATGTTTTTCTTTTACTCTTTAACCTTCCAGCATTGGCTAGTGTGCTATTCGTTTGACTGTGATCCTTATTGAAAATCCAACAATTGTAGTTAAGCATGACATTTTTTCCCCTTTACGATAGAAACTAATTTTAGTTAAAAACAAAAAAAAAAATTACTCGGACCCTATGGATAGCAGATTTTAGACTCAACTTTGAATCACTTAGAAGGGAAATGAGCTACTAATTATTGATAAATAGATTTATAGGTCGGTCTGCATTTTTGTGTTGAAATCCCTATCTGTTTGCGGTTCTGTCTGTCTATGTTTTTATGTTTTGTGTTTGAAATCCCAATGTTTTTTTATGACTGCGTGCTACTTGGCTTCTTATCTGAGCTGATTTCGTTTGTTGCGTTGAGATCTTAGTGTTTAAATTCCAACCTGGAATTTCAATTGTTGTTCTGCCTTATTTTGGTTGGGGTGATATTTTCATGTGGGCCTCCACCTATGTTGATGCATGGAGAACATCTTATGAGGGGATCTCTCCTTGCACTCCATGTGTGGGCACTCTCTCGATGCCTTGGCTCTTGGATGATGGTTGAATTTAATGGCATGTTGTTTGATGCGAAATGGATATTGGAATTACAACTGAATTTTCTTTGTGTGTTGGTCATTCGACCCCTCCCAAGACTGGGGAAGACATACGTCTGTGAGTGGTTCATTGACGCCCCCATTGTTCGCGCCATACCATTCGTTATGGTTTATGTTTTCTTTTCATAATGCATTGTTATGGGAGAACCTCGTGAATGTTTATGAAAGCATATCATTGGGCCACTTGTTAAGACCGAAATCATGCTTGTATGACTGTGATTTGCCAACTGTTACCTATGAATTTTTTGCCAACATTTATGTTTGTGTTTTTCCTGTGTTACCTGGCGATTGGCCTTTCGTTAAACTATGATTTTATTTTTGGCAGGACTACAATTCATTGCTTAATACCTACATTGATCGCTCCTTCATTAATTACTACCTGTGTTTTACTTTACTTGACAACATTTTTAATTGCCTTTTTTTATTTTTGGACAACGTTCCTTCTTTTCTTGTTAGCAATGATAATTAATGTGGTAGGATCTAGTTAATAATAACATCAAGTGTACATTCATTATCCTGATATAACATTTAATATTGAAACAACAAGATAGCATTAACATTTCGAATTGATGATCACTTTTTTTAACCACAAAACCACATGAAATTAGCCCTCTTAAATGGCATAGTCATTTCTTAGTAGTTCTTTTTAATGTTAATAGAAAGCTGTCATTTTGGTATGGTTAGTATAGATAGACAGAATGTGGTAATTTAATGTGTTAAAAAGTGTTTCATGGTTGCATTCTGGATTGATACAGTTAATGTTGTTATATGAGGTCAATTGCGATTTAGATTTTTATTTTGGGATTAATTTAGAATTGCTCATTTAGATCTTAATTAATGATTAAATGAGATTGTGATAATGTTAGACTGATTTTAATAATGTCTAAATTGTAATTTTAGACTTGCGAATCAGATTATTTTAAGGATTAAATTAAAATTGCAATCTATTAACTAGTAGTAGTACTCACCTGCTAAAATTCGATCTATGGTTAATGCTAATTGATATATAGTGGTTGTCTAAATTGGTAATTTAGTCTAGCGAAAATAGAACTGTATATCGTGTTAATTTAGGTTGTAAATTGTTGACTTCGTGATTTAGACTGGTTAAAGTAGATTCATATTTAACGCTAATTTAGATTGTAAATATTGACCAGTTTAGACCATATAAAAGGGTTGGGTTGTTGACGAAGTCATGCATTGGCCCATGTCTTCCATTTTTGTCATCCTCTAGCATCTCGTTGACCTGTTGTTGGGGTATGAGCATGGTTTTCTTATCGGTATGCGTTTCCTAGTGTGTCGTATTATCTAGAGTCCTCAGTCCAGGTAGGATGTGTTGTGATAAGGTTATTGACGTGTCTATCATCTCAGGATGACATGATCCTTGATGAGGGGATCATGGTGTGCCCTATTGGATAGTGGTGAATGATAAATGGGCTAGAGGTGGGGCCTTCTGTGTGAGTTTCATTGAGCGTTGAAAATTTGATTTTGGCGCATGGGTTGAATTCCTTTAGACATTGGGTTTGCGTGCCTTGAGGTTATAGTATTGGTTCGTCAAGGCCGTTGTGTCGGGATGGGGATGTTGTGCCTTAACTTGTAGACGTGGTCATGTTGCATCGAGCAGGTAGTCATTTTCTCCTTGCTGTTCTACACACGTTTCGCCCAGTTGCTCTTGTGCCAGTGCGTGGAGTCATAGTTTCCTCTTGCCTGGATTGTGTGCTTGCGTTCGTCGTTAGTTGTGTGGTTAACTTTTTTTGTCATCGCCATATTTCCTTTTAACAAAAACAAAATTGCACTCTCCTTCGCTTGTAGTCATAATGAAGGGGTCATTACATGTGGTATCAAAGCGGGTTCAACCCGTGACTTGGGATCACTATGGATTTCGTTGATATGATATTTGATTATAATGTTTCTAATTAAGTTGACTTGTTTCATGCAGGTAATAATGGGTTAGATGATGGGGTGATAGAGGAGGATGCGCGATGCCTCCAGTAGCATCCAAACCTAAGGGGACCAACCCCCAGGGAGACGAACAGGTTGTCAGGAAGGAGCAGATAGAAGTGGGCGACGTGGTTGGGACGATGAGGTATTTTTAGTGGATGTTTGAGGCACTGATCAGCCATTTGGATAGAGAGGAGGCCAGGGTGCTGACACCCCCTGAGGGTCCATCGTGCACTCTGGTCAGTACTAGTAGCATCCACCGCGAACTTGAGAAGGTCAAATTTCCTGAGTTCTTTGGTGCCTTGGATGGCGCAGTCGTCAAGGGATGGTTGGAGAATATGGCAATGTGATTTTCACTTCATGACTGTACCTCCAACATGAAGGTATGCATGAAGGTATTTCAACTGAAGGGGAGCGGAAGACACTCCTGCCACAATTGAACATGACCATCAAAAACATGTCATGAGAATTGTTTGAGGAATAGTTCCGAGAGAGGTACCTTTAGTGGAATTCACTGAGCATCAACTCAATTAGTTCAACTCCTTATGATAAGGAGGCCGTACGGTTCCCAAGTAAGAGGTCCATTTTATGGAGCTGCTTTGGTATGATCTGCATCTTAATATTGAGAAACTTAAGGTCAACAGGTTTGTGTTTGGCCTTAATGGAAGCATACGTGAAAAGGTTAGGATTTTTATGCCTCAAACCTTGCATGATGCCATCCAGAAGGCCCTCATATCAAAGGAGGAGCTTACTAGTGGGGTTCAGAGCAGGACTCCGGGGAGACCAATAGGGAAGGTGTCATCTAGTGCACAACATCAGACACAAGCCAGACATACTCCAAGATATCGTGACTTCCATAGGGGATCCACTTTCACTAAACCTCAGCGAAAAACACCTTAGAAACTGACACCTTATCAGGAACCATAACATCAACAACAACATCAACCGCAACAAAAACAATTTAGGCCTATTCAATAGAACATACTAGGATTCTAGGCCAGTGGGTCGTCATATTCTACTTTGGGTACCATGATTACTAGACCGAAAAAGGGGTGTTAGACATGTTGGGAGCCACACTACCAATGCGACTTCCCGGTGGAGAGGAATAGAGCATCTGGATCAACTAGACCCACTACCATGGGAGATTTGGGCAAGGCCCATTAGATTCATGCAAAGGTGAATAACTTCCATGCAGAGCACCAGTCAACTGTGCTAGAGATGTTAGGTACTGTCACTGACCAAACCCTTAGTGTTTTGATAGATCCCGGTGCTACCGAGAGTTTCATTTCTGGTGCAGTGCTAAAAAGGATTGAGGTAATGGCAATCGAATACGATGATTTTAGCTTTGTAGAGATGGCTTCGAGAGCCAAACAGAAGGTTAGAGGGAAGGTTATGGACTGTATCCTTAACCTGGGAGAGTTTGTCACCAGGGCCGACCTGTACGTCACGATCTTAGGATCTTATGACGTCGTGATTGGTATGGACTAGTTGGAATTGCATGAGGTGATACTCGATTGTAAGACGAAATGGTTTATCTTGGTCGATGATGAGGGACAAAGACACGTGATTGTGGGTTGGAACTAGGGATTTTCCCTGAGGTTCATCTCTTCCTTGCAACTACAAAAGATAATGCGCAAGGGGTGTAATCTTTATGCAATCCTTGCGTTAAACGAGAAGGGAGTAGCGGAAGGTCTAGAACACCTTCCGGTGGTGAGAGAGTTTGCAGATGTCTTCCGGGAGGAGTTACCTGGGATTCCGCCAGAGAGGGAATTGGATTTTAATATAGACATAAAATAGAGGACTAAACCGATAGCTAGAACTCCCTATCAAATGTCGACCATGGAGTTACAAGAGTTGAGAATGCAATTGAAAGAGTTGTTGAACTTGGGACTGATACATCCAAGTGTGTCATCGTGGGGTGCACCTTTTATTTTCATACAAAATAAGGATGGCTCATGGAGGCTTCGCATTGAATACTGTTAGTTGAACAAGGAAATGATCAAGAATCAGTATCGATTGCCGAGGATTGATGATCTGTTTGATCAAATCAAGGGTACAACAGTGTCCTCAAAGATCGATTTGTGATCAGGGTATCACCAGTTATGGATCAAAGAGGATGATGTCGCTAAGACCACCTTTAAGAATAGATTTGTTCATTACGAGTTTACTGTTTTACTGTTTGGACTGAAAAACACCCCAGGAGTATTTATGAGTTTGATGAATGGGGTGTTCCGCGAGTACTTGGACAAGTTTGTCCAAGTGTTCATTGACAATATTTTGATTTACTCTCGGATGATGGAGGAGCATGATGAGCACTTGTGCTTGGTACTATAGTGTCTACAAGAGCACACATTGTATGGGAAGTTGTCCAAATGTTCGTTTTATCAATCGAAGATTCACTACTTAGGGCATGTCATCTCTGGCAAAGGTATCGTCGTGGTTCTAGCAAAGGTCGACGCTATTATGGAATGGAATATGCCGACGAATGTCCCATAAGTGCGTAGCTTCATGGGTTTAGAAGGATACTATCGATGGTTCGTCGAGGGATTTTCGAAGATAGAAAATCTGATCATGGAGTTGCAAAAGAAGAACAAGAAGTTAGTTTGGACTGAGAAATGCATGGAAGCTTTTCGGAGGCTCTAAGAGATGTTGACAATGACATCTATACTAAAGGTCCCTGACATGAGCACATAATTATTGGTATGCACTGATGCATCCAAGGAAGGCTTAGCCAGAGTCTTGATGCAAGACAGTCAAGTGATTACTTACATCTTGAGGAAACTGAGAAGGCATGAGGAGAACTATGCGATGCATGATTTGGAGTTGTTAGCCATTGTTTATGCCTTGAAGGTTTGGAGACACTATCTAGTTGGATGAAAATTTGAACTAAGGATGGACCATTGTGGACTACAACACCTCTTTACACAAAGAGACCTGAACATGTGACAATGACGTTGATCAGAGTTACTTAGCGAGTATGACTTTGATATTACTTACATAAATGAAATAGAGAAATGAGTGACAGATGCATTGAGTCAGAGACCACGCATCATTTCAGTGTTGCCTCTTCAGACGAATATACATGAAAATATTCTAACCTTACAGCATGACAATGACTGGTACAAAGAGTTCGAGGATTTAATCGGACAAAACACTATGATGGTACCAATACTTGAAGGATTTATGATTGATGATGATGGATTATTGAGGCTTAAAAATAATATTTACGTACCAACGAACGACGAGTTGAGGAGATTGATCCTAAAGGAGGCTCATAGAATAGTGTACATGGCTCACCTGGGAGTCACGAAGATGAGGGCGGACCTTAAACCCTTATTCTTCTGGAAAGGGATGAAGGAAGACATAGTCAAATATCTAACCAAATGTCTAGAGTGTCAGTAGGTAAAGGCCAAACATAGACATCCAACAGGATTACTACAACCACACGCTATTCCGGAATCGAAATGGGAGGTTATTTCGATGGATTATATTGTTGGATTTCCACTGACGGTAAGGAGACATGACTCAATTTATGTAGTAGTTGAAACTCTGATGAAGAGTGCTCATTTTATTCCTATGCGTATGATGTATTAGGCACTTGATATAGATAGACATTTCATCAATGAGTTTGTGAGTATGCATTGCATGCCTAAGAGGATTATATTCGATCGAGGATCGGTGTTTACTGGATAATTTTGGACTAGTTTCGAAGAGGCCTTGGGAACCCAGCTTAACTTTAGTACTATGTATCACTCAAAGATTGATGAGCAGACTGAATGAACGAACCAGACCTTGGAGGACATGTTGTGCATGTACGTGATGGACCAACAAAAGTGTTGGGAAGAATTCTTGCCATTGGTATAATTCGCTTATAACAACAATCACCAAAGCATCATTAACATGGTGACTTTCAATTTTATTTACGGGTGACTGTGTCAGACACCTTTGAGTTTGGATCGACTTGAGGATAGGGTCCTGGTGGGACCAGAAGTGATCCAAGAAATGCAAGAGAAAATGAAAACAATAAGACAAAGGATCAAAGAATCGCAATATCGACAGAAGAGCTATGCCAACGTGCACCATGTTGATCGTAGTTACGAATTTGGCGATCGAGTCTTCTTGCAAGTAAAACCGCATAAGAGTTCGATCAAGTTTGGAAAGGGAGATAAAATCTTTCCTAGGTTCATGGGACCTTTCGAGATTGTGGAGAGGAAGGGGCCCATGGCCTATCAACTAGCCTTGCCTGATTCTTTGAGGCATATGCATGATGTTTTTCATGTATCTATTTTGAGAAATTATATTAGCGATGGGTAAAAGCATGGAGATGGGTTACACTTTTTCTTGTTTTATGAGAAAAAAACTGTATTTTCATAAGTTCTTCAACTTCTGGCATACAAAAGTATTTTTTTTATTTCGAATTTCACTTTACAGTAAAACCAAAACTTGTGAATAATTTTGTTATCTTTCCAATGACTATTTTTTAATTTTTTTTTATCATGATTTGATATGTCAATGTGACATTTGTTTAATAGTATGTTCCTTAAACATGAAAGGAATGATAATGCGTAACGTTTTTCTACAACAATGTATCTATTGTTAAACTTATGTTTTTAAGAAATGAAATATACTGCAACAATCTAAAAAGACTCCATTTTATTATGACTATAATTTTGAATCTAACAGAGGAATATTATAATTTCTAGAATTTTTTGAAGTTGACCAAGCTGAAAATGTTGTAGATTTTAAAAATGTGTTTTTCTACACCTTGTATCTATCTTAATTTTTATTGAAAACTAAAATCTAAATATACCCTTTTGAAAAGAACAGTTTAAGGATTATGAATATACTTTTTTCTAAATTTTTCACTTTATATTCTTAGAGACATCGATATTTCATTTCACTGAATCATAATGCCTGCTGAAAATATTATGGAGTGATTTATTTTTTTTAAATTAAATAAAATTAGATAAAAATAAAGAAAATGAAAAAAAAATATACGAATTGAAAGTAGATTCAATTTTGGAAACGCTGGTGTCATTTTCAAAACCAAATTCTCATTATTTTCAGGAGTCTGCAACCTCCCAAGTTCAGTTAAGCTTGGGGCAGTTCTTTGGTTTTTGTTTTCAGTCCCAATTTCATTTTTTCGGCCAAAATAATATTTCAGTCGAAACCTAGATTTTAACAGAATCCGTTAAAAATAAACGTTTCGGATGAAATATTCTTACCAAAGGAAAATTATTCATCCAAAAAACATTATACGTGAATTTCGAGGGCACCGTCAGGCCGTCATTCAATTTGACACACAAATTTTCGGCTGAAAAAATTCCTAGCAACATTTTTTCGGCCGAAAAATACCCGCTAGGAATTTTTGAGACCTGATTTTCACGAAAGTGTTACCCATCTTCATGATTTTACCCTAATCCTACACATGTTATTAACATGAGTTCCTTGCAGGTATCGGACAAGGGGGTTCTCACGGCTGAGCCAATCCGTATCCTAGATATCCACATTTGACAGCTACAACGTCGAACAATAGATCAAGTCAAGGTCCAGTGGGACAACTATAGTCTACACTTGGCGACATGGGAGGACGCATATGATATGCGCCAACAGTTTCCATTTTTGTTTGATAGATAGACTCATGATACTGTGATACACATTATTTTAGCCCTTATATACTGTGAAACTTTGGGACAAAGTTTAGACCAAGAGAGGGTGTATGTAACATCTCACTCTTACATGCACTTGGAAAACTTATTCTTTGAGGACACTTGCTCGCAACTGATCCAGATTATTATAATTTTGGGAATTTGATTTATGATTATGAGGCGTTATGAATTGATGACATGCTATTTGGCTGCATTGACATAGACAGGTGTTATTGACTCATTTTTCCTGAGTGTGTAGGATTTTGCACCTCAAGGATGCAGAGGCATCAATGGAACCCCTTGGTCTCTAGAACGAGTCAGGGAGAGAACTTTTGGGGATTTGATTGTTGTATATCTGACATTTGTGCATCTGATTAGATGATATGATATTGGATACTATATCTGACATGATTCGTTGATGATGCAGGCTAATGATAGCTTGCCAAACATACTCACATGTGGAGTAGAGAGGTCACGCATGATTACCAGAGAATTTGAGGGAGAGGTGTGGACAACATCCCTGCCACAACCTACTAGCACTCTCGTTGTGGCTCGAACTGTAGGTTAACGACTACCTAGTTCAAGAATACCCACGATGTCATGAGCACCAACTGTGACAGTCACTCACGATGATTCTAAGGGGTGCGCAATAAGGCAGGGGAATTATTCCTTAAAGGCCCTTAGTCTCCCACAATATCACGTGGTGGAGTATTGACTCCAGGGGTTTTTTATGTCTACCAAGTCAGTCAAGAGGTGAGTGGCACCCTTGGAGCACGTAGTGCATCCTGAAGGGCACGTCGCATAAGAAAAATGGAAAGAGGTGAGCAGAACCCTTGGAGCACCTACTGTGTCCTGAAGGGCACATCGTGTTGTTAAATAATAAATGAATAAACCTATATGGCCTTAGAACGAATACTGTGATGAGAAAGATTTAAAACAAATTCCCTAGTAAAATGTCACCCAACCTAGGAAATTAAAGCCTAGGTCTAACAAATGCTTGTGATAAAAATAAAAATAAATATTTATATAACAATACAAATAAAAATAAATAAACAATAATGATAATCATCGCTAACCATGTGACGAGAAAGGGGTAAGAAATTCATTATTTTATATATATATATAAAATAAAAAATAAACCAAAAACTTTTAGGGGATGAAATTTAAAAAGGGGGAAAAAGGGGAAATAATTGTTTTGTCTCATATGTTAATTAAAAATTTATTAATTAAAAAAAAGAAAAAGGGAAAAAGTTAATTTTTTATACCTGCCAATTTGAGTTTTAAATGAAAAGGGAAAGAGGGAAATTTAAAAGAATTAGGAACTACGAAAAAGTGGGAAACATAAAAAGAAAGGGAAAACACAAGGAAAAAGTAGAAAGTCTAACTTAGTAAGGTATCTAGCATTTCAAAACTTTCTAAATTAAACTCAACTAGTAAATTAGTAAGGGGGAAAGTCATTAAAACGTGTAAGGGAATATGGGGACACCTAGGAGTGATTCTAGGAATGATTTTAGGTGGGTGAGGGAAATAGGGGTAATTATTTAATTAAGGAAATTAATTTATGCTGCAATGAAAGGGATGGGTGACACATGTATGGGGAGGATTTTTATGAACTAAATTACTGAACAGTAAATTAAAAGGGATTTTGGGAAAGTAATTGACTTAGAAAATCTATATAAAGGAGCAAGGAGGAGGATGATGGATCTCTTTGGTTATGCATAATGTTATGCTGCAAAATTTTAGACTTGACTGACATAGCTTGTGGGAGTTGGGATACCCATCTCGGTGAGGAGTGGTAGCTCGGCCTTGCGAGGTGAGCTGGGAGCTAGCTGATTCTCTGGATAGTGTGTGTGGCCCCTTTTTGGCTCGGGGGGCTAAGGGGGAAGAAGAGTACCCCTAGTGTTGGTTGTGAGGTATTGGTGAAGAGTACAAATCAAAGTGGGTTATTTGGGATACGATATGCTTCCTTTATTTATGCATGGTTGATTATTGAATGCTTTACGCTCTTAGTCTGTATGTTTAATTGGGTAAAGAAAATGATTGACTTAGAATTTTAATTGATGATTGATTTTCCCCATAGCCTTAAGCTCATTATTGATTGATTCCCTTGGCCTTTGATCCTTGCATGTCTTGATTGTCCTATGGTTTTATTGGTTTGTGATGATTTACAGTTTATGTTTTTTTGTTGCCTGCGCAGTCGGCCAGGAACTTAATTTACAGTCATCACTTCGGTGTTAAGAGACCTATGGATCTAAATTCCCTTCTTTTCCTTACGTGAATGATGAGTGAAGGATGTTCATGCCAACCGTCTACCCCTTCTGATTGATCTTGGTTGATTGATGGTATTGCGCCTTATTGTGTTGAGTAAATCTGACATTGTTATCATTCCTATTTCCCTTATTTTTAACTCTACATCCTACCTACGTTTTGTGGGCCGAAATACTTATCTTTTACCCTAAAGTTTTATTCCATACAACTGGTGAATTTTAATCTGAAATTATTACCCCGACTGAAATTTTATCCTCTAAATTTCATTGAGATTAAGGTGATTTTTACCTAGCATTCTTCCTCTGCAACTAGTTAATCTGATGGAGAAATTTTCTTTTGCTTTCTATGATTTCAGCCATGATTTTCTGCCCTCTGTGTTTTGTCTATTGGTGATCCCAGCGAGTAGCGATACTAACTCTGCAACTTGTTAGTTATCATTGTCTGTGTTTTTCTTTTACTCTAACCCTTCCGACATTGGCTGGTGTGCTATTCGCTTGACTGTGATTCTTGTTGAAAAGCCAACAATTGTAGTTAAGAATGACATTTTTTCCCCTTTACGATAACAACTAATTTTAGTTAAAAACAACAAAATTTTTACTCATACCCTATGGATAGAAGATTTTAGACTCAACTGTGAATCACTTAGAAGGGAAATGAGCTTCTCATTATTGATAAATAGATTTATAGGTCAGTCTGCGTTTTTGTGTTGAAATCCCTGTCTGTATGCGGTTTTGTGTGTCTGCGTTTTTATGTTTTGTGTTTGAAATCCCAACATTGTTTTATGACTACGTGCTATTTGACTTCTCAGCCGAGTTGTTTTCATTTGTTTCGTTGATCTCTTAGTGGTTAAATTCCATCTTGGAATTCCAATTGTTGTTGTGCCTTGTTTTGGTTGGGGTGATATTTTCCCATGGGCGCCCACCTATGTTGACACATGGAAAAAAGCTTATGAGGGGCTCTCTCCTTGCACTCCATGTGTAGGCGCTCTCTTGATGCCTTGGCTCTTGGATGATGGTCGAATTTAATGGCTTGTCACTTGATTTGAATTGGATATTGGACTTACAGCTCAATTTTATTTGCACGTTGTTCATTCAACCCCTCCCAAGTCTGGGGTAGAGATACATCTGTGAGTGGTTCAATGGCGCCGCCGCTGTTCGTGCCATACAGTTCATTATGGTTTATTTATTTTTTTCGTTAAGCATTGTTATGTGAGAACCCTGTGAATGTTTCTGATAACATATCCCTAGGCCACTTGTTAAGACTGAAATCATGCTTGTAAGACTGGGATTTTCCAACTGTTACCTGGCGATTTTTGGCCAACTGTTATGTTTGCGTTTTGACCTGTGTTACTTGGTTATTGGCCTTTAGTTAAATTGTTATTTTCCTTTTGTGAGGACTTCAATTCATTTCTTAATACGTGCATTGATCGCTCCGTCATTAATTACTACTTATGTTTTACTTTACTTGAAAACATTTTTAATTGGCTTTATTATTTCTAGACATTGTTCCTCCTTTTCTTGCTAGAAATGATAATTAATCTGGTAGGATATAGTTAATAATAACATCAAGTGTGCATTGATTAGCCTAATATAACATTCAATATTGAAACAACAAGATAGCATTAAAATTCTGAATTGACGATTACCGTTTTTAAGCACAAAACCGCATGAAATTAGCTAGCTGAAATGGGATAGTCATTTCTCAATAGTTATTTTTAATGTTAATAGACATATGCCATTTTGGTACGGTTAGTATAGATAGACAACATGTGGTAATTTAATGTGTTAATAACTGTTTCATGGTTGCATTCTGCATTGATATAGTTAATGTTGTTATATCAGGTCAATTGCTAGTTAGATAGTAATTTTGGGATAAATTTAGAATTGCTCATTTTGATCTTAATTAATGATTGAATGAGATTTTGATAATGTTATATTGATTTTAATAATGTCTAAATTGTAATTTTAGACTTGCGAATCAGATTGTTTTAAGGATTAAATTAGAATTGCAATATATTAACTAGTAGTAGTACTCAGTTGCTAAAATTTGATATGTGGTTAATGCTAATTGATATATAGTGGTTGTCTAAATTGGTAATTAGTCTAGCTAAAATAGAATTGTATATCATGTTAATTTAGGTTGTAAATCACTAATTTCCTGATTTAGACTAGTTAAAGTAGATCCATATTTAACGTTAATTTAGATTGTAAATATTGACCAGCTTAGACTTGATAAAATGATTGGGTTGTTGACGAATTCGTGTATTGACTTGTGTCTTCCCTTGTTGTTTTCCACTAGCATATTTTCGACCTGTTGTTGGGGTATGGGCGTGGTTTTTTTCTCGGTATTCGGCTCCTAGAGCATCGGATTATCTAGAGTCCTCGATCCATATAGGATGTGTTGTGCCAAGGTTATTGACGTGTCTATCCTCTGGGGACAGCATGATTCGTGATGAGTGGATCATGGCACACCCTATTGGATAGCAATGAATGATAATTGGAATGGAGGCGAGGCCTTCCGTGTGAGTGTTGTTGAGCGTTGTAAATTTGCTTTAGGCACATGGGTTGGATGCCTTCAGTCGTTGGGTTCACACACCTTGAGTTTCTAGTCTTGGTTCATCAAGGACATTTTGTCGGGATGGGGGTGTTGTCCCTTAGCTTGTAGAAGTGGTCGTGTTGCATTGGGCAGGTAGTCATTTTCTCCATGTTGTTCTATGCACGTTTCACCCAGTTTCTCGTGTGCTAGTGTGTGGAGTCGTAGTTTCTTGTTTCCTAGACTACGTTCTTAGGTTTGTCATCAGTTGTGTGGTTAACTTCTATTGTCATCGCCATCTTGCCTTTTTCACAAAAAAAAATTGCACTATGCTTCGCTTGTTGTCATAATGAAGGGATCATTACATTTATTGAGTTTTTCCTTGAACCATAAGGTGTTAATTTGTAGATACTCTCTCTCATAGGTATGGGCTCAGATGAGATCATCAAATAAACTGGCCCTCTCATCCCACTAGTGGATAACCTAATAATCACCACCTCAAAACATGTAACCAATGTATTAGTTGTAATTATAATATCAACATATCAAATAAAGAATCCACATGCTAACTCTCACATGTCATCATGAGAATACAACATCATTTTCATCACCACATCTTCATGCATTTCATCATAAGAGCTCCATGTAAGTAACACATGTCATCACATCATGAAATACTATCATAACATTATCACCTTGAGATATCTTTATAAAAGATAATCATTACATCAACATAATGAATGCAACCACATAACATCATATGTAAATACCATAGGTCTCTTATGATAGCATAACATCATGAACATAGTAACTATCTCCACACATAATGCATCCAAAGTAATAAGACATCATGGGAATTATTATCATGGTTCATCAGCAAAATCAAGCAACCACCTTCCATGATTATATATACAATGAATACAAGTTATCCCATCTAATTCACGCATTATCATTAAAATATCCATGTAGCACATGGATACACCTTGTTAAGTTTTTCATCCCAACTAATTGTACAAAGGATCATTAGTAATATGAGTGCATGTTCTCATCAAGATACCAATTGTTTTCCAATAATAATTTCCTCTTCTTTGTACAATAAAGTTGACAATTTACGATAATAGTCACATTATTAGTATGCTAAAGATTTCATATATTTTCCTTATTTGAATAAATTGTTGACTTTCACATAAACACCATCATCTGGAACCATAATATCTAGTCATGTATTCTTTCTCGATAGTGAAATCCGATGAATTTCAACACTAAAAATATTATTTCCTTTACTAGCATGCCTCAAATCATCAATTTTTTGAAATTCTTCATTTTGTATATATTTTGATCATTACCCAAGGTTATTACATCACTTTACATATTTTGTTTATTCATTGAATGACTTTCTATTTCCAATAGAATATAAATAC
>ML791337.1:23000-33661 GCA_009831015.1 Picea engelmannii
ATACATGTTGAGTATGATGAGCCCATTCCAATATATTGTGATAATACAAGTGCCATCAGTATCTCAAAAAACCCAGTGATGCACTCCAAGACTAAGCACATTCCAATCAAGTATCACTTTCTACGGGAACAGGTTGCAGAAAATAAGATCAGAGTTGAGTATGTGGGCACAAAAGAACAAGTGGCAGACATCTTTACAAAACCACTTCCATGGGATGCACTTTTTTATGGTACAGGTTGATTATAGGTTGGTGCATGGTTGATGCACTTGTTTATGGTACATGTTTATTACAGGTTGAGGTACAGGTTGATGCATGGTTGAAGCATGGTTCAAATTTATTGGTACAGGTTTACAACAGTATATCTCACAGTGATAGTGTGAAAGTGGTTCCATCATTCTAATTCTACTTCAGGGTGGCAGGACGAGGCAAGGATAGGTGGTTGTAGCCACCTTCCGGTTGTAGCCGGAGAACATTGGGGGTTGTAGCCTCCTTCTGGTTGTAGCCAGAGAATTGGGGAGTTGGCGCTTCCCTCAGGTTGTAGAATGAGAAACTAGGGGGTTGGAGCCTCCTTCCAGTTGTAGCTGGAAAACAAAGGAAGTTGGTGCTTCCAATGAATGTAATTCTTCAAGACATATAAGAAAAAACATTCTGTGGTTTTCTCCCGATTTGGGTTTCCACGTAAAACACTGGTGTATTGTGTATGTGTGTGATTGTTTATTTCTTACTGCTCATTATTGGATAATAATTCTACATTGATATAACATTTGAAGAAAAAATATTATAATTACGCTATTATTGATTCACCCCCTCTTAGTAATCCAACATTTGGGTCTTAAACTTTCGGTGCCATTTTGAGGGCCTAAACAACTTTTTTTCATGATCGAGAACCTTAATGGTTGCCAAAGGAAGGTTTGAGCTTATGAAATGAAGATCCTTTTCAATACCTTTCCAACGAGCTATCTTTCTCCCTAAGTTGATATCGTATGCAAAAGTTACGACCCCGAGAAGTTGATGTACTAACTTACTCCAACGGGGCCCACATGACTTTTGGTGCTTCATCTCCTAGGGTTAGGTTTTTTGGATGTCTAGGGTTTTGGATTTAATGTTTAATGTAAAAAGTATTTAAGAGCCTCATTGTACTTGTCTTCTTACGAATGAGCGTAGCCTTCACATCTCTTCTTAGAGATAAGCTGCCACCATTCTAACAAGCTTGTTTTCAGTCTGCATTTTACAGTTTCAACACATTTCTTATTTAATAGAAGTCAATTTTTATTGTATCTCTGTTATTATTCACTGTGTCTCCATGTTAATATTATAAATATGTGGTTTCATTTTGTTCCTCTCATAAATCCAGATCAGTTGGTGCCTACAAATTTATAAAAATAAGTTTTTGTGGTTTTCTCCCAAAATGCTTTCCACGTAAAATATTGTGTTTTCTAGTTGTTAAATTTATGTGATTTATTCATTATAGTGTATGAGTGTTAAAAAAAATATAATTATACTGATTCACCCCCCCTCAGTATAAGTGTGTGCTCAACAATTGGTATCAGAGCTGGTTCCTTTAGAAACAGTGTAACCATTGTAAGGAAGATCTCGGGAGTACACATGTCCGGTTAGGAAGGTTTCTCTACAAACATGGCTCCATTGTTTGATGAACAAACTACGACTTTTGGAGTATAAGGATGAAAACATATCTAATGGACCTTGGTTTTGAGATTTGGAAATCATTTGTGATTGGTTATACAAGCCCAACAACTCCACCAAGAGATACAATAGGCAAAAAGGCTAGTGAAAATGATGTAAAAGCCATGAATTCCATCTTGTGCGGTTTGTCAGAATCAGGTTTGTCAAAGTAATGCATTGTAAATCAACGAAAGAAATTTGGGACAAACTTCCAAACATCCATGAAGGTGATGACAAGGTCGAGAAGAGTAAGCTCCAAACTCATAGAAGATACTTCAGGAGTATGAAGGTTAAAGATGTATAAAATGTTGCATCCTATCTCCTTTGTGTGATGATTTGTCAACACCATTAGAGGACTTGGTGAAATAGTTGAAGAACCAATGATTGTGCAAAAGGTGTTGATGTCACTTCTCTTAAGATTTGATGCCAAAGTTTCCACAATTTAGAAAATAAAGGATATTGATAAATTAACAATGGATGAATTGCATGGGATCCTCACTGCATATGAAATGAGAATTGAAAAGGAAAAAATATCAAAGAAAGAAGTAGCTTTCAAATCCTTAAAGAAGATGAAGAACAAAGAACGCAAATCAATTGATTGTTCCATTTGTGAATCAAACACATAGGAAGCAAATTTTGTGAGAAAACTCAAAAAGGGATCTATAAAATACAAAGGTAAGTTTCCCTTCAAATGTTTTAATTGTGGAAAAGTAGGATATTTTGCTGCTAAGTGTCCATATGCGGAAAATGAAAGTAGTAATAATGAAGAAGACTATAACATAAAGAACCAACATCATAAAAACAAATAACCACAAGAAAAACAGGCATGAAAAGAAGAACTCTCATAATCATAAGAAGAGCCTATACTCAAAAGGAGTTAGTGACTCATTTGTTGAGAGCAGTGAAAGCATTGCCGATAGTGATAGAAACAATTTTTTTTTATGGAAATCGAAACAAATATTGATAAAGACAAAGTGAAAGAAATGATGGATTCATAAGAAGAGGAAAACACTTGAAAATATGGAGAAGTGGATCTTGAAGAAGAACTCATGTGTGCCTTAAGAGAAATAAATAAGTTGAGGAAAAATAATTTGCAACAAAAAGAGCAGTTGAAGAAATATGAAGAAGAGGATTGTGATTCAAAATCCAAAATTTCACAAATCCTTGAAGAATAAAAATATATTATCACAATCCTAAAAGATTAATTAGAAGAGGAAAGGAGGACAAAAGGATAGAAGAAGTGGTGAGAATTCAATTGAAAGAAAAAGAAAAAAATTGGGAGAGGCTAGAAGCTAAACTTGTTTCCTTAAGAAATGATTTTGAAAATTCAACTACTCAATTGATCATAATCTTGAAGTTTGAAAAGAGTGCCAAAACCTTAGATCATATCATCAATTGTCAAAGGTCACCATTCGTTAAGACCATTATTGGCTATGATAAGAGTAATATGACCACCAAAGAGGATCCAAAATCTATAGGGCCATCAAAGAAAGTAAATGAAGAAAAATATAAAATCTATGTTGATGTACTCAAAAGTTCCATCAATGATGAAGACAACAAGAAGAAATAAAATGATGTTCCACAGAAAAATTGGCATTTCTCCCAAGGACAACAAGGACGTATTCAAAATATCTTTCCCACCAAGGCCACCTCACATGAACTGGTACCAAAATTATTTCTTTGGATATTGCTTTTATTGTAATCATTTTGGTCATAAAGCAATATGTTGTAGGACACATACAATAAATAATCATGTATGGAACAAAGAAATAAATGCTTATGGATTCTCAAACAAAAGCTATAATTTATTTTCCCCTTTATTTGATTACAATGTTGTATGCTATAAATGAAAAAAACTATGGGCACACAACACATTTTTGTAGAAGTGACCTTGTGGAAACTCCTAGACAAAACAAGAATGTGGATACCATTTTCAAACAAAAGAAAGAACTCACAGGATTTTGGAAAAGGAAGCATGAACAAGAGATGCAGAAGGAGGAATCTATTCTTGTGTAAACTTCCTTTCATGCTCAAAACAAAGGAAACCAATTGTATGTTGACAATGGATTCTCAAGCCACATGCCAGGTGATAAGAGCAAGTTTCTCACTTTGAAAGAAGTTAACGAAGGAAATGTGAAATTTGGAAGTGATGATACCACGAGGATATATGGAGAAGGTACTATAAGTCTCAATTATGGAAAGACTAAAACATAAAATGTATTTTATGTTGATGTTCTGAAATACAATCTTCTTAGTGTTATTCAAATGTGTGACCAATGACACAATCTCACAATTATTTCTCAAGGTTGTGAAATAAGGAAGGAAGGCTCATGAAGATTAGTGGAAAGTGCATATAGAACATCAAATAATGTATATATCCTCAATGAGATCCAAGGATAAAAATTCTATATGGGACAAACAAATGAAAGTTGGTTATGGTATAGAAGAATGGGTCATATGAAGTTTTATAATCTGGTAAAAATCAGCACTTAACAAGCAGTGAGAGACATGCGAAAGATTGTTAAGCCTTCAAACAGTCTCTGTAAGCAATGTCAGCATGGAAAAAAAACAAGAGAAAATTTTAAATCAAAGGAGTACTCAACAACTAAGCCATTGGAACTCATTCATAAAAATATTTGTGGGCCTACAAGAACACAAAGTGTACAAGGAGAAAATTACATCATGTTGCTCATTGATGATTATTTTAGAATTCCATGAGTTACGTTCCTAAAAGAAAAATATGAATCTTTTGAGAAGTTCAAATTATCCAAAGCCTTGGTTGAAAACAAAACGGATTTGAAAATCAAGTGTTTGAGATCAGACAAAGGAGGTGAATTTATCTCAAATGAATTTGAATAATTTTGTGAGACTCATGGAATAAAAAGATATTTCTCAGCTGCAAGAACTCCACAACAAAATGGAGTGGTAGAAAGAAAAATTCGAACTGCACAAGAGATGAAAATAACATTGTTGAATAAAGCCAATCTATTAGATAGGATTTGGAGAGAAGCAATCAACATCGTAGTTTACATTCTAAATAGAGGGAAAATTAGGGTTAGCTACAACAAAACACATCATGAATTATGGAAAGGTAGACCAACAATAGTTAAATACTTCAAAGTCTTTGGAAGCACGTGTTACATAAAGAGAGATGATGAGGATTTGGGAAATTTGACTCCAGAGTTGATGAATGTATATTTCTTTGTTATTCATCAAGAAGCAAAGCTTACAGATGTTACAATAAAACATTAAGGAAAATCGTAGAGAGTGCTAATGTCAAAGTTGATGAAGTAGGGCACCAGAAGGTAAAAACACAAGTAAATATTCAAGTAGATGAGCCAGGATGAAAAGAAGAAAAAAAAGAAGAAGGAGAAGAAAATTTATAAGAATAAATAGAACACCAAGATACAAAGACACCGTCTAGATTTGT
The DNA here is from genome assembly GCA_009831015.1 of Picea engelmannii. Lineage (NCBI taxonomy): Eukaryota > Viridiplantae > Streptophyta > Pinopsida > Pinales > Pinaceae > Picea > Picea engelmannii. The sequence continues at coordinate 28,115 of ML791337.1, forward strand.
CCAAAAGAATCATTCGGAAAATCTAATTCTTGGTGATAAATATACAAGAGTTAAAACTAGAAGAATACTTGCTAGTGCACCCGAATATGAAAACTTCTCCTTGCTATCTAAAATAGAGCGTAATAATTTTACAGAATCTAGGAAAGACAAGCATTGGATTGATTCTATGGAAGAAGAGCTAAATCAAATTGAGAAGAATGAAACATGGGAACTTTTTCCAAGGCCAATAGATAAAAATGTAATTGGCACCAAGTGGAGGAGCATTCTTTCCGGGGAAAAATTCTAGTGTCGTGGTTGAGCAAGAAACAATCTTCAGTCTCTCTATCGACAACAAAATCCGAGTATATTGCAGTAGCAACATGTTTCACACAAGTTCTCTGGATGAAGCAAACGTTGTAGGATGTCAAGGTAGAATATCGTCATCCAATCTCAATCATCTATGAAAACACAAGTGCAATAAAGATTTCAAAGAAACTTGTTATGCACTCAAAGATGAAGCATATTCACATCAAGTACCACTTCCTAAGAGAACAAGTAGTCTAACAAAGTGTTAAGCTAGAATACATTCCCAACAAAGAACAAGTTGTAGATATATTTACCAAACCCATTCCCAGAGAAACATTTTTATATCTCAGAGAGAATTTGGGAATGATATCCCTCTCATCTCATTAGTAAAGAAGCACAAATAAGGGGGAGCATTCCTTTTCCATTGATGTCAAAGGGGAAGAATTATAGACAGGGGGAGGAGGAGAATTACATATAGGGGGAGAGTTGCAGACAAGGGATAATTATTTCTATTTATGGAGGATTACATGTTTTTGAGTACATGATTTCCATCAATGACAAAGGGGGAGATTGTTGAATAAATTATTGTCATTGATGTCAAAGGTAAGTATTCAAATATAAATATTCAAAGAAAATGTGACTTTAAGAAATACAAAGTGGAAGTGGATTAGAATGAAATTATGTGAAAGTGGATTAAATATGAAGTTATGTGAAAGTGGATTAAATAGGAAGTTACATGAAAGTGGATTAAATATGAAATTACGTGAAAGTGGATTAAATATGAAGTTATGTGAAAGTGGATTAAATATGGAGTTATGTGAAAGTGGATTAAAAAGTAAAATTGGATTAAACATGAAGTTATGTGAAAGTGGATTATAAATTAAAAGTGAATTAAAAAGTGATAGTGGAGTAAAGGAGCACATGGTATTTACACATAGTTTTAAAAACCATGGTATTCACACATGGTTTAAAAACCCATGGTGGTATTTTTCCCATGGTATGTTCAAAAGTAAATTAAAAAAAGGGAAATTAATTATTTATTTAATGAAGGTTGTGTCTTTTCAATTGTACATGAATTTTCATGTAGAGTTAATGGTAAAGTATAAAAAGAGAAGAGGATTGTGAGAAATAGAGTGTGGGTGAAGAGCATAAATGTAATATTTACATCTGAGAATATAATATGAGAAAATATTAAATATTATTTAAAAATGAGAAAGTGACGATCTAGCTAATATATCTTGCGAAAGTAGAAGGAGCGAGTGTTGAGTAAATCTCATGAAAGCAGAAGGAGTGAATCTCGAGTTGATCTAGAAAATGTAGAAGGATTGAGCGCAGAGTAGATCTAGCAAAAGGAGAATTAACAAGCACAGAGCAGTTTTGGGGAAGATAGAAGCATAAAACAAACCCGTAAATGAAATGCATGTGAAGAACTTGTAAAATTGTAAGTGGGTTGGTGCCTACATGATCCAAAAAGGATCCAAAGAAGGCTAATAATAACTTAGAACTCGTAGAGGCAACTTAGGACGCTTATAATGGCTTCAACAGACAAAGAAAGGGAAAGAATTCAAAGTTCCCAAAACTCAGTGAAAATGGCATGATCATGAAGAGTGCTTCGTAAGATTTCCAATGGCGTAAACGACTCATCAAACATAGTTACAGATCGAAATATATTCATGGTCAAAGTTTTGTTCAACCTAGCCCAGTCAGTAGGGATGAGTCAACATCCATACTGTTGATGTCAACTTTAGTATGGATGACATCATCATCCATACAACATACATGGCAAGCGCACAGGGTGACACATGTCATGATGATGTCATCATGATGACATGGCATCACGAGAGGTTGCCACATGTCACTCATTTTTGGACTTTTTGGGTTGACTTATGGACCAATGAAAAGTTTCTACGTGGTAGGCTAACGTGGCATCTGTACGACATGTGGCAGGGTGACGTGGTAGATAGGTGACATGGCAGGCTGACAGTACAACGAGGTGACGTGGGCCAATGGTTGGCTTCCATGTGGCCCAGTCATGGGATACCATGTGGCAGTGGGAAAATTCCCAATGATGCCCAACAACTGAAAAATCCAAAAAAAAAAAAATAGTAATAGCTTGGCAAATCTGCCGACGGTTCCACAAGATTTGGTGGCATATTCCGCCAGCCGCCAAAACTAATCGCCCACCAAAATATCTGCCAATTATAGCGGTCCACCAAATAAATCAGTTGTAACCATGTATTAAAAGGGGAGGCCCACGGGTTCGACCTTGTGACCTCCTCTAACCAAAGCCTTAATATAGCATCCGCCCGTCGGTAGACCAACGACCCCATTATTACACAACCACCCACTTTTTATTATTTAAAGGGGATTCGATAGTTTACATAGGGGAAGAAGGCACAACTGTATGGAATTGGTATGAATTTCGAGACTGGGCATGCATTTCGAGAAAATTGCCAGTCATTTATTGCAGGTGCAGGCACATAAACCGAGACAGGGGTGGAAAGTGACATAATCAGATAGAGGTGTGGAGATAGTCATTTTTAGGTAATTCGACGCCACGAACGCAGTTGTGATGTTTTTTTTTTGATCAGAGAAAAACTTTTGTAGCTTAACTCCATAATGAGGTATACTTATGTATTTTTCCCAATTCTTTTGTGGAGTTAATAAAAAGACCTACCCATTTGAGAGCAGGACCTGAAGACGTAGACCACCTGGGACAAACTCCATTATTAAGTTTTTTCATTCATATTGCAAGCTTATGTCTCTTTAATTTTGAGATTTTACTTCTTTATGGTGTACTTTAGTTTATGCTCATTTAATACAATTCTTTAATAAGTCACCAGACGAAAAGATCCCGGATCATGTTGGTATCAGAGCAGTCGTCTTTGACTTGAATTGTTGAGTATGAATGCTTACTAGGGCCAAGCATAAGCAGGGTGAAGGAACTATTAATAATTTCAATCTCGAAGTTGGCCATGCATCCCGAAGGAAGAAAATGGCAGAAGAGGACAAGCGTGATGAATAGGAGAAAAACTTTCACATGGTCTTTTATCGCATATCAGAAATGGTCAAACAAATGTATGGAGATTGCGAGAAGAGGATGAAGAAGAAAGAGAAGAAAAATGAATCACATGCAGATGATGATTCTTCGATAAACCAAGGGCCTGGAGGAGATCCTCCTGAGCCTCCATCTTCACCTTCAAGTTCTAGTTATTCTTCCTCTAAGAATTCTCATCATTCTCATCATTCTAGCCATAAAGCCTCTTTTAAGAAACCATTATTAAATATTGATGTAAAATTTTCTTTACCTATGTTTAATGGAGATGCTAATCTTGAAAATCTAGATAATTGGATTCAACAGGTTGAAGTATATTGCCGTGTTCAACATATTGATGAAGAGGAAGTTAAAGTGCAACTGGCTTCTCTTCGGTTGGAAGGAACCCCTCTCATATGGTGGGAGAGAAAGCTTCAGGACATGAGTAAGTGTGGTAATCCTCTTTCCTCATGGTCGAAATTTAAATCAGAGATAAGGAAACAATTCTATCCATTAGGGTATTTACATAAAGCGATGATGGAATGAGAAACTTTAAGGCAAAGTAAAGGTCAGATTGTACAAAGTTTCACAGAAGAATTTAGGAAGAAATCTCTTGCATTGAAAATTCCTTTGGATCCTATTGATGGGACCTAAATCCCTTGAATCAACAGTAGGAACCAAACCCGCCACCAAAGCCCAATTAGACTCTACAACGTTTAAAATGGAATGGTTCTCTAGATCTTGCAATCCGACCAATTTATCGATGCGCTTTGTGTTTCTTTGTGAAGGCTCTTCCTTCAGTTAGGACTATTTTCTTCTGTATTTTCTCTGGGTGGGGATGATATGAGAGATGCAAGCCAGCACAAACCAACTTGACAATTAACATGATTAAGTTTTAACTACTGGGGAAGAGGTTAAGCTTGGGATAACCCGCTGCTCAACATGAAGACAATTACTCTATACCACAGGCCTAGTATTAATACATTAACCATGTGAGAATCCAATTGCTGTCTGAGAAACTAACTATCAGAAAGAAAACACATATGTAAACAGATAATGGCAAGCAAAATAATTTATCTACCATAACCATGCATCACATAATAACACAACGATTTATCTCCATCATGAAAGAAAAAAACATCAAGACATTGCACTAGATAACTTGACAACATAATTAATTGTTATTACTCATTACTACATCATTCATGAAACATGATAGGAAGTAGTTCTTCTCCAAGTCCAATCACATGGATCCGATGAAAATAGTTTGTCTTTGGTCCAGAAGGACTTCTCAATTCGTAGCAGTCTCAAAATAATTCTTAACAACCAAAAAGAAAGATTTCTTACAACAACCATCGATCCTTAATTAATTGGCCGATGTCCTTATTTATAATATAAATTTTTAACCGGTACTAATGGCTAATTACAGTTTAAACAAAGAAAAAATCGTCACGTGGCGTTATCTTCTAACAACTTCTTTAACAGTCATTTTGAGATACTTCTTGGAAAGGATGACTGCTCTCGTACTCAGTCCAACTGACAAACAGTTTTTCACAAGTTTGGGCCCATGGAAATCTATGTTGTTCCATTGGGGCTGCGTATATTCCCCTGATGTCTACTACATGCACCCAATACTTTACTAAACTGAAGTTCAATTGTTGTAGCATGGTTCAGGCTCTGATCAGATGTTTTGTGAATTGTCACACTTGCCCTGGAATTGCATCGGCTATTTTTTGTTAATGTTTAATCCATTATTATAGATGTTTGCATTTCATTAGATAACAATAGCATAATCCAAGATCACTGAGAAATACACAACACAAGAGACACATCATTTATCCTGGGAAACCCTCTAGGGGAATAAAACCCAGCAAAACTTCCTTAATATAGATAGCCAATACAATGCCAAGAGATCTCTATGCTAAAATAGAAAGTCCTCTCCAAGATATGCGCCACTCTCTCTCTCCTTTTCCAGTAACAGATCAGAACTTGTCTCTCAAATTGAGCAAGTGAGTTATGTTCAAATGAGGCACTAGCCTCCTTTATTTATACAAGTTCTGGCACGTGTGAAGAGTCTTTTCACTAGCAGGGCCGACTTCTCAATCTGGGTGGGTAAACCCACCTTTATTATATTTCTGGGTCTCTTAATTAACTGCTGGGGCTGACTTCTTATTCTGCCTATTACAATTGTCTTTTGACCAATCCGCAAAAGGGGATTTGGTCCTATT
>ML791337.1:33711-69644 GCA_009831015.1 Picea engelmannii
CAAAAGGGGATTTGGTCCTATTACAATATCCAACATGATCAATCCACAATGGGGATTGATCCTATGAATAAAATATCAATAATAATAAGAATACTCTTTGCAATTACATTATTTCAACACTCCCCCTTAACAAGAAGGGTATTGTTCAACAACATCATGCGAGAGAGAGAGGACAACATCATCAGGTGGGAGGACATCATCATCAATATCATCTTGGCTGGCGTATCTATAAATCATCGGAAGTTTTCTTCATCGGCAACATCGTCATTCTCGAAATAATTCCATCATCATATGCATCAATATGTATCAGTATAAAAAAAATGATACCTCTTCACAGCACTAGGCTGGCCCATCACAGTACTAGACTAGCTCTATGTCACAGCTGTTAAGCTGGTAGCTTAGTGCAAGTCACATCTTGCTTTACGTCTAACAACTAGGTCAGAAGTAAGGTATACATCATCTTGCTTTACGTCTAACAACTGGGTCAGAAGCAAGGAACACATCATCTTGCTTTATGTCTAACAAATAGGTCAGAAGCAAGGAAACATATTTCTTTACGTCTAACAGCGAGGTTAGAAGCAAGGAACACACACATCATCTTGCTTTACGTCTAACAACAAGGTCAGAAGTAAGGAATCATCTTTCTTTATGTCTAACAACGAGGTCAGAAGCAAGGAACACACACATAATCTTGCTTTACATCTAACAGTGAGGTCAGAAGCAAGGAATCATCTTGCTTTACATCTAACAGCGAGGTCAGAAGCAAGGAACACACACATCATCTTTCTTTACGTCTACCAGTGAGGTCAGAAGCAAGGAATCATCTTGCTTTACATCTAACAACGAGGTCAGAAGCAAGGAATCATATATACTCCCCCTTTCATGGAGGGTCCTTTCGGACTATACCAAGATTATCTCGAAAGTGTTCAAACTTTACACGATATATAGGTTTGGTCAACACATCAACAACCTGTTCATCCGTGCTAACATACAGGAGCTTCAAGTCTCCTCTCTGCACCATGTCACAGATGTAATGATAGCGAATCTCTATGTGCTTCGACCTGTCATGGAATACAATATTCTCTGTCATCTTTATGCAACTCTGGTTGTCATATAGGATCATGGTTGCTTCCATCTCTAGGTCAAATAGACCGGTCAACAACTTTCAAAGCCATATAGCTTCGCAACTAGCAGAACATGCGACAATGTAGTTTGCTTCCGCTGTGCTGAGAGCAATACTGGATTGCTTCCTACTCTGCCACGAAATCATTGATGATCCCAAACTGAAATAGCATCCGGAAGTGCTTTTTATGTCAGCAACGCTTCTTGCCCAATCTGAATCAGTGTATCCACTCAATGTGAAATTATGATCTCCATCATAACTGAGACCATAATCTATTGTACCTTTAAGGTACCTCATCACATGTTTTGCAACCACTAGGTGAACACGTCTGGGCTCTACCATAAACTGACTCAAAGTGTTCATGGAAAAACAAATGTTTGGTCTGGTGTTCGTTAGGTACATCAACGATCCAATAATCTGTCTGTACAGTGTGGCATCTATCAAGTCTGACGAAGTATCGACCAACAGCTTCAACTTTGCTTCCATGGGTGTATTCATGGGTTTGCATTCCAACATGTCGAATCTCTTTAAGATCTTGACTGTGTACTTCCCTTGGTTAAGGAAGATCCTCTCTGAACTCTACCATACCTCAAGACCTAAGAAATAATGCATTAGGCCAAGGTTTTTCATTTTAAATTCAGAGGCAAGTCTCCTTTTACATTCAACGATGAGATTTTCTTCTCCAGTTAAGAATAAGTCATCCACATATAGCAGTAAGATTACTGGCTCATTATCCATAATTTTGAAGTAGATATTTGAGTTTGCTTTACTCTTGGTAAAGCCTAAGCTCATCAAGAAACTGTCTATACGGCCATACCAGGCTCTAGGAGCTTGCTTCAATCCGTATAAGGCTTTCTTCAATCTGCAGACATGAGACTTCCTGTCTTCAACCTCAAATCCTTGAGGTTTCTTTATATACACTTACTCTTCGATGAAACCGTTTAGGAAAGCTGTCTTCACGTCCATCTGGTGCAACTTCCACTTCATATTAGCTGCAAGAGCTATGATGGTCCTGATCGAAGTGTATCTGTCCACAGGAGCGAATGTCTCCTCATAGTCAATGACTTCCTTCTGGGAAGAGCCACAGGTGAAAAATTTTGCTTTATACTTCTCAATACTTCCATCAGCAACATGTTTTATTTTGAAGAGCCATCTGGAGGATACCACATATTTATTCTTCGGTCTGGGAACTATTTCCCATACTTCGTTCTTCATTATGGATTGGTATTCCTCTGTCATGGCATCTGCCCATTATTTTCTCTGAATGGCTTCTTCAAAGCAGGGAGGCTCCTCTTCTAGGAGATCACACATCAAAGCCGTATAACTGGAGAATGGCTTTGGTCTTTTCACTTGTCTCGTAGTTCCTTCGGGAACACCATATTTCTCTCCATCTTGAATAAGCTCTCTAGACCAAGATGGATTTCTTTTATGGAGGATCGTCATCTGAGGAGGTTCTTGCAATTATACTATATCATGGTCTTTTGTAAGTTCCTCATCAGGGGAAGTTACAACTTCCCTCTTTGGTTCTGCAGCTCTAGGAACCTCCCTCATTGCAGTATTGGGGATTACGGGTTCCTCTTCATATACCTCTTCAAGCTGGCACAGTTTATATTTCTTGAGTGCTACATCTTAATCAAAGGTCACATCCCCGCTGATCTCAATGTGATGTTGACCTGGTATATAGATTCTGAAGGCCTTGGAGACCTCACAGTATCCCACAAATATTCCCTTCTTTCCTGAAGGGTCCAACTTGTTTATCTTTTCTTTAGGTATATGAATAAACACTGGACAGCCAAATATTTTGAGATGGCTTACCTCTGGCTTCTTTCTGGTGAACATCTCTTCTAGTGTCTTGAGCCCAAGTGCACTATGGGGCAATCGGTTATGCACATAAACAACTGCCATTGCTGCTTCTACCCATAAGCACATAGGAATATCTTGATCATGGATCATAGTCTTCACAACTTCCAGTATGGTTCTGTTCTTCCATTCAACTACACCATTTTGTTGGGGATCTTGATACCAACATCTTTGTAGAAGTTCACGAACTCTTTTGAGGTATATTCTCCTCCATTATCTGACCTGAGTATCTTAATCTTTCTTACATAAAGGTTCTCTATCAAGGTTTTGAATTCCTTGAACTTGTTGAACACTTCAAATATATCCAGGTCTTCACGAGAATTATCATCAATGAATGATACATAGTATACATACCCACTAATGGAGGATGATGGCATTGGGCCACATACATCTGAATGAAGGAGTTCTAGGACTCCTTCTGCCTTGTTGTCCCTCTTCGAAAACGGGTTCTTGATAGCATTTGCAGGTAGTGGCTCCATCTGGTAGCAACGATAATCATTGCCAACTCTTAAGAAAACTTCAAGGGTGATTGCAACTGGTTCTATAGCTGCAAATGCAACTGGTACTGCAACTACAACTGGTTCTGAGACTGCAACTACAACTTAGGGTTTTATGAGGAAACCCTAATTTTTCAAACTTTGAATTTTGAAATTCTGATCCAGGGGATAGATGCGCTGAGTTGAGGCGAGTATGCTGGTGTAGTTAGAGTTTTGAAAAACCAACTTTTACCCCCTCAAACTTGATCTGCGGATTTCTGGACTGGTGCTTCTGGTATTCTGGTACTTTGTGAAACTAGGGTTTCACTTTTCGAGAGATCTAGGCACTGAAAAGGTGCGCTGATGGTGCCAAAATAATCCTTGGGGGAGGGCACAACTTTCTAGGTGGTTTTGGAGCTAAAAAGATTCACTTTTGAAAAACCCTAATTTGAAGGTATGACAACAATGACATTTTTCTCTTGCAAAATATGCTTCCTTCAGGTTGGCTCTGAAACCATGTTAATGTTTAAGCCATTATTATAGATGTTTGCATTTCATTAGATAACAATAGCATAATCCAAGATCACTGAGAAATACACAATCACAAGAGACACAACATTTATCCCGGGAAACCCTCTAAGGGAAGAAAACCCAACAAAACTTCCTTAATACAGATAGCGAATACAATGCCAAGAGATCTCTATGCTAAAACAGAAAGTCCTCTCCAAGATATGCGCCACTCTCTCTCTCCTTTGTCGGTAACAGATCAAAACTTGTCTCTCAAATTGAGCAAGTGAGTTATGTTCAAATGAGGCACTAGCCTCCTTTATTTATACAAGTTCTGGCACGTGTGAAGTGTCTTTTCACTAGCAGGGCCGACTTCTCAATCTGGGTGGGTAAACCCACCTTTATTATATTTCTGGGTCTCTTAATTAACTGCTGGGGCTGACTTCTTATTCTGCCTATTACAATTGTCTTTTGACCAATCCACAAAAGGGGATTTGGTCCTATTACAATATCTGACATGATCAATCCACGATGGGGATTGATCCTATGAATAAAATATCAATAATAATAAGAATACTCTTTGCAGTTACATTATTTCAACATTTTTGAGAACTCTTCGGTCCATAGTGCATCTTGTTTGGCATGTAGCTTGACCACGTTGCTTAGATAAATGAAATTATCAGGGGTTCTGAACTCGGGGAGCCCGACATCCTTCATTATTTTGTTAATTTTATCCCAGTGCTTATTACACCTGGTCGATTGTTCTTGGATCTCTCGATGTGGGTCCCAAGACATCTTAGCCCAGTACTCGGTTGATCGCTTCATGCGATTAAGACTACTTTTGCCTATCACCTGAATGCCATGTTTTTCCTTATCTCGGCCTTGCTGGACTGCCTTAATGTACTCGAGTCTTTCTACCGCATGTTGCGCCCTTTCATACCATCACTCCATATCCTTGCAAGTTGTGAGTGCCATGAGAGTGTCCTCCTGGAACTCAGCTATGTTTTCAGTTAATAGGTGTCTCTCCTTCTTAAACTTGTTGTAAAATACTATGAACTCACCTTTCAGATACAAAATGGTCTGTGTGGCACCTTTGTAGTATTCGAGAAGATGGCGCAAGTGTTCGAGCTCCTTTAGGGTGACAACTAGTTCCTTTTTGTCTCTCCTGCCTCTGTCCAAGGTGGCATCTGAGAGGGATTTTCCTACACCGATCAGTTCAGACATATGGACGTCTACTATGTTGATCAAGTTCTCCTTTGTAGTAGCTAGGATGGAGTGATTCAACAAGATCCTTCTTTTCTTTGTAGTCCTTTGAATAATGACCTTTCTCTTCTGATTGTAGGAGATCGCATAGATATCTACTACCTCATCTAGTGGCTATGGTATCTACTGATCGCCCCATGTTAGTTTGTTTCCCAAGCTACCGGTGGTGTATATTTGTTCAATATTGGACTCTCGAACTTCCTCGTTGTATCTTGTGGGTCCGACCCCTACTTGTCACCCGTCGAGGATTTGAGTATTAGATAGAATGGATATGTTGGGTACAGACTAATTACTTACTTGCTTGTTGGACATTGAGCTACTGATTTCCTTTTGTGGGGATCCTTTCTTTGTCTCCTTCGGTTCGAGCTCGTTATTCGGATCCACTTTGATTTTCGATTCATTGGGTCCTTTTGTGTCGAGGCCACTTTCGACTTCTGTTTCTTTTTGAGAGACCTCCTTGTCTTGAAACTTGGGTTGAGGGGAAGAGGTTTTCTTGGGCTCAGCGGAAGAGTTTTTATTAGGACCTCCTTCCTCTTGGACACGCATCGGGGTACCATGAGATGGCTCTGGACTCTCGTCGTCTCTATATATATGTATAATTTTTCTTTGGGGGTTAGGCGCTTGGATTTCTATCGACACCCGACCTGTCTCTAGTTGATTTGTCTTGCCTTCTAAGGAATGGACTGAGGCTGCTTGAATCCGTTGGGGCGTTTCAGATAGTAGTTGAAATCGCAGGTCTTACGATAAGGTACAGATCATCCTGCATCCACTTCATTAGCAGTTGGCTTTGTTGGTACAAGAGTTCCCCCATTCCCTGCGTAAATTGAATTTCAGGGGAATCCCTGGTTCATACTGGGGATTCATGGTAAACGCTTGTAGCTTCAATGTCTTCATGAGGAACACCTATTTCTTCGTTCGATTCAGAGGCTGCTGTTGCTTCCTGGCTCCTGATAATTTCTTGAGTTGTCTTCTCCAAGGACGTCGCTTGCTCTTCCCAACTCATAGCTTTGAACCTAGTTTCTCGAGGATCAACCCTCCGTGTCACCACCTCATTCTAGTCTTGAGCATTTTCTGTGAAAATTTCATCTTCAAACCGGTCATGGGCATAAGGCCAATAGGATGATACCCACAACACGTGTTGTAGGACCAACCCCTTGGGGTCGTGTTTGCGAAATCCACCAGTTTGGAGCCATAATTCCAATTGACTTAGCCCTTCCTACTTAGCATGTGCGGTGTCTTTGACCATATAGAAGCCAATATGAAACCCATACAGTATGAAAGCCCGCTTCTTGTCTTTTACCAAAGTGGCATTGTATCCTTGTAGAATAGTCTGAGAGCAGATTTCTCCTAACACTAGTCGATCAAGAACATATATGGGTAACAAGTCTGGTGCCCCTATGGCGAAAAAAACCATGATGTAGGTTTCGTGCTCATCTAAATACCAGTGACCAACTTTTGATATAACCCTTTTTGCTTCGTCTGACAGCCCAGGGCATTCTTTCTTGAATAACAAAAAGTAAATGCGTGCAATAAACGGGTCACAGATAACAACATAGGATTTTTTGTACCTATTTTCCCATAAGATGCTGAAGTATACATAGACTGGGAGCTCCGAGGAGTGCCAATTTAGGTTCATCCTAGAGAAAGTGTTCCTGGTGCAAATGACATCCAGTAGATACGAGGCCATGTAGAAGGTGGGGGTTTCTCCCTCCTTTGGCACCTGAGCTTGCCTTATGCAGGTGCTCAGCTGTTTGGAGATGATGGCACCCCAATTGAAGCCCGTGGCTGAAATGACGACTGTATAAGATAGAGGCATCCAAGCCTTTGAGAACTGGGAGAAATATTTCTCCCCATGCAACCTACAGAGAAACACCATAAGATATATGTATGGTTCCCTAAGATTGGCCGTTGGGTACCAGCCGACAAACCAGTTCGTGAATTTTTTGTCTCCTCTCCACCAAGATGCCATGATTTTGCTGGTATCGTGTGATGCATAGAAACTCATAAAGAACTCAATGCTGAGATTTTCTTCAGGCTCCCTGAGCTTGTAGTAGCTATGAACCTCTGCTGGTAGGAAAACACCGACGCATTCACCGTTATCGTCATTAATCAAACATTTATGAGTGTCGGTGTGGTCAATGAGCCACTTTAGGAGCTTGATGCAAGGAAACACCGAAGTTCGACTTGCCACCATGTGTAGATAATCCCTATGGAGGTTTGGAAGGACATCATCATCGAGCTTCCTTGTATTATGATCGTTGTGCGGGGTATACTCAAGGGGTTCTTCTTTCTTGATTTTCTTAAATAATTCTTCCCAACGAGGAAATGCTCTTTTGGCCCCAATGTTTACCTCCGTATCTCCGAAGGCCGTGGCCTAGACAAAGGCCTTCTTGGTGACTGTCTTAATGACATGCACTGGCTTGGAAGAAAATTCCAATTGTCTTGCAACTGCTGGGGAGGAGCCCTCTCCTGCTTCTGCTTCTTGCAGCTTTGGCATTCTTGGTGATTTCCTGGTGGAGGGTTTCTTCGGAGGCATTTTCCTTGCAATTAAAACAGATTTTAAACATGTATACAGAACAACATTGGGTTGTGAACTCATAAACTGAAGTGTAAAACACCACAAGTGGATACATACCTGTAATGCCTGCTAAGAAAGTTGTCTAATGCTTACTAAAATTTGGACGACATATCCGGATTGCTGGCCCTGCTCCTCTGTTTGTTCTAAAATCTTTGCTGCACAGAATAACATCATGCGTAATAAATTCGAAAGAATATAACTGGAGAGACTCTATGAGTTGTATCAACTAGTTAATACAAGTAATAAATGAAAATTCAAAAAAAACTACCGTCGGTTCTTCATAATTAAATCCTAACTGGTCAACGGCGGAGGCGCAGTGGCGGATGCATTGTATCGACAAGCTTAAATGGATTGTTTTGATTCATGCACGGATAAGCAACTAACACATGATCCAAAAATTTATACACACTTTAAATGCGTCGTACCTAACTGATCCGTGGGAAAAAATGTCTCATCACGTCGTATCTCTCTGGCGTGGAGGTCGGGGATCGACACTCTAAAATGTAAAAAAATGTGTATTTTGTATTTTGTAATTCTCTGATGTCGAAAGAGCATCGGGTGTCGGTGATCGGCGATACCGCTCTTCTCTTTTCATGACACTAGACGTTTCGTGTTCCTACCGAAGCCGAATGGGTCAGTCTTCGGTGATACCCATGCTAAAGTTCAATCGTAAAAAGAAAGACTTTCATCTGCCGATGTCAATGAAGATCGGTGTTTTACTATTTTAAACTTCTCAAACAATTTTCATCACCTTTAACGTTTACCAATGCCGAAATCCTAAGTGCACTGGGGAAAGCTTTAGTGTGTCTATGCCTTGAGTAGCTTGTTAAGGACCCTTTAACAATTAAGATGATTCTTTGTTGTATGTTCAGGCAAAATTTAGAAAATTCAAACATGAAACATAAGAAATAAGCACAGGTATCAGTTTCATACTGAAGGTAAAACAAACAGTGCAAAGGATTAAGTGGTACCCAAAAGTAAAAAAATGAACATAGACTTTTAGGGTGTGTTGAGTGCTCAACAAATGGCGATTCTCTGGGCGAAAGAAGAATCTTTGTTCCTCCTTCGTTCCCTTTGACCCTGACTCATGACCCGATTTTTTATTTATTTATTTTTATTTTTATTGGAAGTATTGTTTTAGGGCTTGGCCATTTACTGGGAGGGCATCAGTTTCTCCCCTCAGACTCTATAATCGATAAGTGTCTGCCCCAATATTCTCAGCTACTTGGAAAGGTCCAAGCCATAGACTCTGAAAATTAGAATGTTTCCCTTTAGGTTCATTTTCTCTGTCCCACTTCAGGACTAAGTGTCCTACTTCAAAATTCTTTTCTTTAGCCTTATGCTTATCAAACCATCTTTTCACTATTTGTTGGTGAGATAGGAATTTTGACTTATCCTTTTATCTCTCTTCTTCTAGCATGAGCATAGTGTTAATCCTTTGTTTCATGGACAATGAGGGTTCTTCATTGGAATCTTGGGCCAACTGAAGTGACGGGAGATAAAGTCCATTTGGGAGGATGGATTCTTTCCCATAGACCAGAAAGTATGGGGAATTTCCTATGGCTTCCTTAGGTGTGACCCTATCGCCCCATAGAGCACTATAGAGTATATTATTCCAATTTCTTTGGTTATCCATACCCGTCTTCTTTAATATCCTTACCAGGTTTTTATTAGTTGATTCAACCACACCATTTCCCTGGGGATAGTAATTTGCAGAGTACTTGATTATGATTCCTTTGTCCAGAGAAAACTCTGTCAATAGGGTTGAATAAAAGTAAGCTGCATTATTGAATACTAGAACATAAGGGACAATGAACCTCGTGATCAGCTGTTGTTCTATGAATTGGATCACCACCTTCTCATTTACATGAGTCAGAGGAATGGCCTCTGCCCATTTCATGAAATAGTATGTGGTAGTAAGAATGTACTTGTGCAGTTTCGAGGAGATAGGTGTGATCTCTCCTATGATATCCAACCCCCATTTCTCGAAAGGCCGAGAGACAATAACCGGTTGGAGTGGGACTGCCACTCTTTTCTCCTTTCCAGTGCTTATTTGACAAGTCTTATAGTTTCTAGCGTAAGTATGAGCGTCTTTGAACAAGGTGGGCCAATAATAGTCAGCTCTCATAATCGTATGAGCGGTAGTGTTTCCTGCAAAATGTCCCCCAGCGGGGCCATCATGGAGTTCTTTCAATACCTTGTATGTGTCTTCTCGTTTGAGACATCTTAATAGTACCCCATCATAATTGATCCAAAAGAGCACCGAATGTATAAGATGGCATTGTGAAGATTTTAATCTCAGGGATCTCCTTTCTCTAGGGTTGAGGTTTTCGGGACAAGTCCCGTGATGTAGGAGATAAGTTAAATATTTGTACCAGGACTCTTGTCTTGGGGAGATGTATGCTACTTCACCACACCATAGTGTCATTTTGTTCTCCCATCCAAGATATTCATCTACTTGATCCTGGGCTTCGATTGCGAGCTTGCACAAACCTTGTCCTTTTACTAGTTTTGTAGGTTTTATATCTAGATCAAATTCCTGGACCACCGCCATCCAATTCCCCCTTATTTCCCCCATTTCCTGCTGGGTGAACAAGGATCGAACTGCAGGGTGCGACACAATTACTTTAGTGTGATTCTTGAGGATGTAAGACCTGAAATGTTTTACTTCCTTATAAACCGCATAGGCCTGTTTGTCTACAATAGGATAATTGATCTCAATTCCTTGAATATTAGTACTCATAGATGACACCGGGGCTTCATTGTTTCCACCATCCTTCTTAGTCAAGACTGCAGCTAGAGATTGATCGAAGGTGAGAGTATAAAGGAAAAAATCTCTATTGAAATCGAGACTTTGCAACACTGGGGCATGGGAAATGTCGGCTTTGATATTGTTGAAGGCGTCTTTTCGCTCATCGTCCCACTTAAATTTGACATCTTTGCGAATGATCTTTTGTAAGGGTTTGATGATTTCTGCGAAGTCGGTAGTGAAATTCCTCACAAAATTAATTTGCCTGAAAAAGGACTTCATAACTTTCTTGTTATGGGGTAAGGGAAGTTGAGCTATGGATTTAATCCTTTCCGGGTCTATGCGAATCCCTGCCTGAGATATAATGTGGCCTAACAACTTACCTTCCTCGACACCGAAGATAGTTTTCTTAGGATTTAAGGATATACCGTATTTCCTATACCTCTTAAAAATATGGGTTAAGTGTTGGATGTGATCTTCTCTGTTCTTTGAATACATTGTTACATCATCTAGATACACTACCACACATCTATTGATTACTCCCTGGAAAGCTACGCCCAGGCTCTTTGGAAGGTTTCTCCTGCGTTAATTAACCCAAACGACATTCACTTATAAGCGAAGGTTCCCCATTTGGTTTGGAAGGTGGTTTTCAAAAGGTCTTCCTTTGAAACCAATACTTGGTTGTAACCTAAGAAACTGTCCAGTAGAGAGAAAATTTCCGAGCCTAACACGATCTGGAGGAGTTGTTCCATCAGCGGGACTGGATAATTGTATTTTTCTGAAGCCCTATTGAGGTTCCTAAAATCTATGCATAGGCGGATCTCCCCTGAATTTTTCCTCATCGGAACAAGGTTCGCTACCCAAGCGGAAAGCCTAACCTGAAAAATGATCTTGGCGTTTAAGAGCTTATTTAAATCCTGATACATAAGAGGCTCCAGGGATGGGTGATACTTTTGAATCTTCTGTTGGAAGGTTTTAATTCTGGTTTTAAAGGGATGGTGTGTTGAATGATGTGGGTATAATATGTTTTCAAATCCCTATAGGACCACGAGAAGACATATTGGTATTGTCTGAATAATTTGAGGTAAGCTTTCCTCTCTTCTTTAGACATAGTCTTGCCCATATTCACATTCTTTGGAGTCTCTGGGGTCCCAATATTTATAGTTTCATGCAGGGGACAAGAGATACTAGTCTTTGTGTTTTTGGGTCCCTTAAATCACTCCTTGAGATAAAAAATATTTTCTAGATTAGCTATCCCTTTTGGGATCGTGTGACCCTTTGATTTATCCATAGGTTGTCCCGTCCGGGGATCAGTTTCTGTGGACATGTCTTGGAATTATTCATCGTTAATAGCGAGGTCTTTGAAATTGTCTTGGTTAGTCAAGAAGTTTATGATTTGTTCATCTCCTTCTAAGAATTTCCAATTGGAAATGTTATTAGGTACCGATGGTTTGTAGAGCAGTTTCACAGTGAGAGGCTTCATAATCTTCTAAAGGTGACAACTTGGAGGCGGCTGTGGCCAAGGAGTTAGCAAGAATATTCTTTGTTTTTGGGATCACAATGATGTTAAAATCCTCAAAGTGTTCTATTAACCTATGCACCTCCTGCTGATAGTTCTTCGGATGAGGAGAATTACAATGTATAGTATTTCTTACTTGTCTAACAATAATTTTGTAGTCCACGAAAACTCTCAATCCTTTGATATCCAAATCTATGGATCTCCTTAATCCTTGTAGTAGAGCTTCATATTCGACAGTGTTATTGGTGCATTTGAACTCTAGCCTATAGGACAAGAAACAACGTTTACCAATAGGATCGATGATGATGCATCCTGCTCCAGACCCTTCTTGATATTTAGATCCATCAAAATAGAGGGTCCAAATTTGTGAACGGGGATTTCTTTTTTCGTTTCCCTTATTAGTTTCTTGCTGCCTGACCTCTCGTTTCACAAGTTTTAGTGTCGAGTTTTGGAAAAAGAGGGTGTCTCCTGTCGGTATCGACGATTTGTCTTGGAAAATCAATTCGAAGTTTTGAGTAAGATGAACATCGGATAAGAGGGGAGTGAAGTTTCCAAAGTAGGAGTCGCAGGAATAATTTCCCAGTATGGGGAAATCTATGGAAGAGGGTTCGTTAGGGGTTTCTAAATCAGTGACCGTATGTTTTAGATATCTCTCCCTATCGATTCTGATCATGTTCTTAGATCCCTTCAGTGGTATCCAAAGGTGGTCCCAGTCCGTACTGAAGTATCCATTTAGCTTTTCAGACCAATATCGACTCACTAATAACCCATATTCCTCTGGGATATCTACTACAATAATGTCGATCACTTGCAAAAATGAGGGGTGCGTTGATATTTTGATCATCACATCTCTGAGTTCTCCTATAACCTTGAATTGGGTTCTGTCTAGTTGTATGACATGTTTATCATTCTTAAGAGGAAAGACATTTAATTTTTTGCAGATAGACAAGGGCATGACGTTGGAGGATGCTCCAAAATCTACCAAACAGTTGTGAAGGTTTCTATTAAATACTTCAAATGTTAAGAGGAACGGTGGGACAACAAGTTTTTCCTTTCTATCTCCTGAACAAGTGTTCACAGTTGGTTTTCCCACATGATTTGCATGAGTCAAATTTTTTTCTGGGCCATTTCCCGCTGTCGTATTTTCTGCGGAGTTCAACACTTGAATCAGAAAGTCTTTCTGCTGAGGGATCATGCATATGTCCATAACGAAAATATTGGCCTTTAGCTTCTTCAAATCTTTGACCACGTTGTAATCTAGTTTGGGCAATCCCTGGGTATGGATGCTTATAAGATTTTAACCGAGGGCGAAATTTTTTTTCGGACGATTGGGAGTTAACTTACTTTGCGAGGCCCGGGTGGCGTCGATATCTTTCGAGCCGAGTGGCCCCTTGCTGCGAGTCTGTATTGCCAAAAATTCCATGGGTTGTTCCTGAGACTCAAACAGATCATCGAAAAGCATGATCAGGTCGGGATCCTATATCAGCATGGCTGTATCTCATGGTGGGTCCACTTCTTCCTGGTCAACAATATTCATGGCCGAACTGCTTGATTGTTCGGTCAGGGAGACTTCATCTAGAAAATGATTGGCCATTAAATTCATGGTGTGGACCCATTGAGGGAAGTCTCTTTTAGATTGGTTCTTCTGATGATAAGTACATAAAGAATCAGACGCGAGATTCCCTAGATCGATATTCAAGTTAGCAGAGGGGGTTCAATTTCTTTGAAAGGCGGGTTTCTTTTAAAGAAAGGCTTGTAGGGCCTTTGGCCTTGGTTTCCCTCCCCTGCATTTCTCTTCATGTCTATAATTTAGTTTGATAATTTCTTAACCATGGGTTGTAGATATTCTATATCACCATTACCTTTGTCGGGAGTCTGTTGAACCAGTTTTCCCGGAGGCCTAGTTAGAAGAAGTCCTCTCCTGGGAGGGTGTTGGGCTTATTTCTTTACTAGAGAGAACTGGCCTTCTTTACATCCTTTCATATGGAATTCTATCATTTTGGCCTCTTCAAAATTTTCCGCCAGGGTTTTCTTAGCGGCTCTTTTTATAAACATAGAAATAGAAGACGGGAGCGCGTTGGCATAAACCTTGATTTGTAACTCTTGAGTTGGTTTCATCGCGGACTGGAATTTGTTTAAGATGGTCATGAATCTCTGATTGAAATCTTTGAACCTTTCTTTCAGACTCATGGTGGATGTGAACAACTCATCCATCAGGTCCCCCGTGGTAGTTTCTTCTGCAAACTTATCTAGAAAGTCTTTCTGGAACTTAGTCTAGTTGGTTATCGATCCTACTGACAAATTAAAGTACCACGTGGAAACTGAATTTTCAAACGTGTAGGCGAAAAGTATTCAGACTACATCTTCATGCTAGACATTCATGAGCCTAATCACGAGTATGAGATTCTTGATATGATATTTAGGTAATCCTGAAGTTTCAGGATCTTACTTGGGAAGCAGGTTCTCCGGGTGTCGGGGAATATTATGTACTCATTCGGGGACGGCCACAACGTCTTTGGCCAGCTAGGGCTGGTTGTTTTGAAGCGGTATTTCTCCTTCCACCTCATGGTCATTATTTCCTTTTATATCTTCAGAATCCGATTTGAACTCTTCTTCCTCTGAAAGTTCGTCGGGCTCGAAGATGTAACCGACTTGCGTTTCGAGAATCAGATCGAGAGGTTCTTGGATTTTGGTAATTGCGAAATCTATTAAGTCTTCTACGGAGTGTACACAAACTTCGTCGAGAGTGCTAACCACTGGTATTCTTTGTTGTTTTCTTCGAGGGAGTATGGGAGCTAAGGAAAACACACTGATCTGTCGGGTGTAGGCTCTAGTGATTCTCCTGAATTGATTCACTTCCTCGTGAGGAAGGGCGTAAGGTATTTCAGGGTGAAAAGGTTCTTCCTCGAGCTGGGGTGAGTTATCCATTTCAGGAATACTCAATGTGTGTGGGATGTCTTGTGATGAACTAGTCATGGACATGGGCTGTTATGAATCTATAGGCTGTTTGAGATGATAGATAAAATATATACTCAACCATTCATTCTCAGGCCCTCCTTCTAGCACCAATTCTGTTGATGGGACCTAAATCCCTTGACTCAACAGTAGGAAACAAACCCACCACCGAGGCCCAATTAGACTTTGCAGCATTTAAAATGGAATGGTTCTCCAGATCTTGCGATCCGACCAATTTATATATGGGATTTGTGTTTCTTTGTGAAGGCTCTTCCTTCAGTTAGGACTATTTTCTTCTGTATTTTCTCTTGGGTGGGGCTGATATGAGAGATGCAAGCCAGCATAAACCAACTTGAAAATTAATAGGATTAAGTTTTAACTACTGGGGAAGAGGTTAATCTTGGGATAACCCGTTTCTCAACATCCAAACAATTAATCTATACCACATTCTTAGTACTAATACATTAACCATGTGAGCATCCAATTACTGTCTGAGAAACTAACTATCAAAAAGAAAGAACATATGTAATAAGATAATGGCAAGAAAAATAATTCATCTACCATAACCATGCATCACATAATAACACAACGATTTATCTTCATCATGAAAGAAAAGAACATCAAGACATTGCACTAGATAACTTGACAACAAAATTAATTGCTCCTACTCATTACTGCATCATTCATGAAACATGATAAGAAGTAGCTATTCTCCAAGTCCAATTATCACATGCATCTGATGAAAATAGTTTGTCTTTGTTCCAGAAGGACTTCCCAATTCGTAGCATTCTCAAAATAATTCTTAACAACCAAAAAGAAAGAGTTCTTAAAACAACCATTGACCCTTAATTAATTGGCCGATGTCCTTATTTATAATATACATTTTTAACTGGTACTAACGGATAACTACAGTCTAAACAAAACAAAAATCACCACGTGGTGTTATCTTCTAACAACTTCTTTAACAGTCCTCTTGAGATACTTCTTGGAAAGGATGACTACTCTTGTACTCAGTCCAGCTGACAAACAATTTTTCACAAGTTTGGGCCCATGGAAATCTATGTTGTTCCATCGGGGCTGTGTATATTCCCCCGATGTCTACTGTATGCACTCGATACTTTACTAAACTAAAGTTCAAATGTTGTAGCATGGTTCAGGCTCTGATCGGATGTTCTGCGAATTGTCGCACTTGCCCTGGCTTTGCATTGGCTATTTTTGAGAACTCTTAGGTCCATAGCGCATATTGTTCAGCATGTAGCTTGACCACGTCGCTCAGATCAATGAAATTATCGGGGGTGCCGAACTCGGGGAGCCTGACATCCTTCATTAATTTGTTAATTTTATCCTTGTGCTTATTACACCTGGTCCATTGTTCTTGGATCTCTGGATGTGGGTCCTGAGACATCTTAGCCTAGTACTCAGCTGATCGCTTCATGCGATTAAGACTACTTTTTCCTATCACCTGAATGCCATGTTTTTCCTTATCTCAGCCTTGCTAGACTGCCTCAATGTACTCGAGTCTTTCTATCACTTGCTGCACCCTTTCATACCATCACTCCATCTCCTTGCAAGTTGAGAGTGCCATGAGAGTGTCCTCCTGGAACTTAGCTATGTTTTCAGTTAATAAGTGTCTCTTCGTCTTAAACTCGTTGTAAACTCCTACGAACTCACCTTTCAGATACAAAACGGTCTGCGTGGCGCCTTTGTAGTATTCGACAAGATGGCGCAAGTGTTCGAGCTCCTTTAGGGAGGTGCCTAGTTCCTTTTCATCTCTCCTATCTCTCTCCAAGGTGGCATCTAAGAGGGATTTTCCTACGCTGATCAGTTCAAATGTCTGGGAGTCTGCTGTGTTGATCAAGTTCTCCTCTATAGTAACTAGGATGGAGTGATCCAACAAGATCCTTCTTTTCTTCACAGTCCTTTGAACAATGGCCTTTCCCTTCTGATCGTAGGAGATCACATAGATATCTGCTACCTCGTCTACTAGCTCTGGTATCTATTGATCGTCCCATGTTAGTTTGTTTCCCAAACTACCAGTGGTGTATATTTGTTCAAGATTGGACTCTCGAACTTCCTCACTGTATCTTGCGGGTCCAACTCCTACTTGTCGCTCGTCGGGGATTTGAGTATTATATAGAATGGATATGTCGGGTACAGACTCATTACTTACTTGTTCGTAGGCCACTGAGTTGTTGATTTCCTTTTGCGCGGATCCTTTCTTTGTCTGCTCTGGTTCGGGCTCATTATTTAGATCCACTTCAATTTTCGATTCATTGGGTCCTTTTGTGTCGAGGCTGCTTTTGAATTCTGTTTCTTTTTGTGAGACTTCCTTGTCTTGAAACTTGGGCTGAGGGGAAGAGGTTTTCTTGGGTTGAGGGGAAGAGTTTTTCACAGGACCTCCTTCCTCTTGGACACACACCGAGGTGTTGTGAGATGGCTCTAGACTCTTGTCATCACTATATATATATGTATAAGTTTTCTCAGAGGGTTAGGCGCTTGGGTTTCTATCAACACACAACCTGTCTCTGGTTGAGTTGTCCCTCCTTCTGATAAATGGACCGACGATGTTGAGGATTCATGATTTCCTAACCCGTTGGTGTTGTTGGGATTCATGGGACCGAAGCCGCTTGACTTCATCTAGGTGCTTTAGATAGTAATTGAAATCACAGGTCTTATGAGAAGGTACAGATCATCCGACATCCCTTAGCAGCTGGATTTGTTGGTACAAGAGTTCCCCCATTCCCCGTGTAACTTGAATTTCAGGGGAATCCCTGGTTCGTACTGGGGATTCATGGTAAACTCTCACATCTTCAATATCTTCTTGAGGATCACCTATTTCTTCGCCCGATTCAGAGGATGTTTCTCCTTCCTGGATCCTGATAATTTCTTGAGCTGTCTGCTCCAAGGACGTCACCTTCTCTTCCCAACTCATATATTTGAACCTGGTTGCTCGAGGATCAACCATCCTTGTCGCCACCTCATTCCAGTCTTGAGAATTTTCAGTGAAAATTTCATCTTCAAACTAGTCATGGGCATAAGGCCAACAAGATGATACCTGTGACGCGTGTTGTAGGACCAACCCCTTGGGGTCGTGTTTGCGAAATCGGCCAGTTTGGAACCGAAATTCCAATTGAATTAGCCCTTATTTCTTATCATGTGCGATGTATTTGACCATATAGAAGCCAATATGAAACCCATACAGTATGAAATCCCGCTTCTTGTCTTTTACCAAAGTGGCATTGTATCCTTGCAGAATAGTCTGATCGCAGATTTCTCCTAACACTAGTCGATCGGGAACATATATGGGTAACAAGTGGGGTGCCCCTGTGGCGCCGAAAACCCTGATCTAGGTTTCACACTCATCTAAATACTAGTGACCAACTTTTGATATAACCCTTTTTGCTTCGTCTGACAGCTAAGGGAATTCTTTCCTGAATAGCAAAAAGTAAATGCATGCAATAAACTGGTCACAGATAATAGCATAGGATTTTTTGTACCTATTTTGCCATAAGATGTTGAAGTATACATGGATCGAGAGCTCTGAGGAGTGCCAATTTAGGTTCATCCCGGAGAAAGCGTTCCTGGTGCAAATGACGTCCAATAGCTATGAGGCCATGTATAAGGCAGGGGTTTCTCCCTCATTTGGCACCCGAGATTTCCTTATGCAGGTGCTCAGTTGTTTGGAGATGATGGCACCCCAATTAAATCCTGTGCTTGAAATGGTGACTATATAAGCTAGAGGCATCCAAGCCTTTAAGAACCGACAACAATATTTCTCCCCATGCAACCTATAGAGAAATGCCATAAGATATATGTATGGTTCCCTAAGATTGGCCATTGGGTACCAACCCTCAGTCTGGTTCGTGAATTTTTTGTCTCCTCTTCATTAAGATGCCATGATTTTCCTGGTATTGTGTGATGCATAGAAACTTGGAACGAACTCAGTGCTCAACTTTTCTTCAGGTTCCCTGAGATTGTAGTAGCTTTGAACCTCTGCTGGCAGGAAAACCCTGACACATTCACCATTATCGTCATTAATCAAACATTTATGCACGTCGGTGTGGTCAATGAGCGAATTTAGGAGCTTGATGCAAGGAAACATCGGATTTCATCTTGCCACCATGTGTAGATAATCCCTACAGATGTTTTGGAGGACATCATCATCGAGCTTCCTTGTATCAGGATCACTGAGCGAGGTATACTCGAGGGGTTATTCTTTCTTGATTTTCTTAAATAATTCTTCGCAGCAAGGAAATGTTGTTTTGGCCCCAATGTTTGCCTCTATGTATCCGAAGGCTGGGGGCTGGACAAAGGCCTTCTTGGTGACTGTCTTAATTATGGGCATCGACTTGGAAGCAAATTCCAATTGTCTTGCAACTGCTGTGGAGGATCCCTCTCCTACTTCTGCTTCTTGCATCTTTGGTGCTCTCGGTGATTTCCTGGTGGAGGGTTTCTTCGGAGGCATTGTCCCTACAATTAAAATGGATTTTAAACATGTATACAGAGAAACGTTGGGTTGTGAACTCATAACTGAAGCGTAAAACACCACGAGTGGATACATACCTGTAATGCCTGCTAAGAAAGTTGTCTAATTCTTACTGAACTTTGGACAACTTATCTGGATTGCTGGCCCTGCTCCTCTGTTTGTTCTGAAATCTTTGCCGCGCAGAATAAGATCATGCATAATGACTTCAAAATAATATAACTGGAGAGACTCTATCAATTGTATCAACTAGTTAATATGAGTAATAAATGCAAATTCCAAATAAACTATAGTCGGTTCTCCATAATTAAATCCTAACTGGTCGATGGCGGAGGCAGATGCATTGTATCGACAAGCTTAACCAGATTGTTTTGATTCGCGCATGTATAAGAAACTAATGCGCGATACACAACTTTATACACACTTTAAATGCGTTGTACCTAATGGATCCATGGGAAAAAATGTCTCATCACATCGTATCTCTTTGGCGTGGAGTTCAGGGATCGACACTCTAAAATGTAAAAAAACGTGTGTTTTGTATTTTGTAACTCTCCGATGCCGAAATAGCTTCTGGTGTCGGCGATCGACGATACTGATCTTCTCTTTGCATGATGCTTACCTTTTTGTGTTACTGTTGAAGTCGAACGGGTCGGTCTTCGGCAATACCCCTGCCAAAGTTCAATCGTAAAAAGAAATACTTTCATCTACTGACGTCGATGAATATCGGTGTTCGTCTATTTTAAAATTCTCAAACGATTTTCATCACCTTTAACGTTTACTGATGCTGAACTCCTAAGCACTTCGGGGAAAGATTTAGTGTTATGATTCCTTAAGTATCTTTTTAAGGACCATTTAACAATTAAGATGATTCTTTTTTGTATGTTCAGGCAAACTTTAGAAAATTCGAACATGAAACATAAGAAATAAGCGCAGGTATCAGTTTCATACTGAAGGAAAAACAAACAGTGCAAAGGATCAAGTGGTACCCAAAAGTAAAAAAATGAACATAGAATTTTAGGGTGTGTTGAGTGCTCAAAATATCCTTATGAAACTTTAATGAAGTATATTGGCGCACTTCACAATCATATTCATCATACTTTTCTCTTTTTTAACCCCACTAGTCTTGACGAAGTTTGTGTGCAAGACACTCACCTTGAGAACAAGGGGAAACATGTACAAGAAGATCCCATGAAGAAACCTTCAAATTTACCACATAAATCCTATAATAAGTTCAAAAGGAAAGACAAGAAGACCGCTACAATAACGAGAGAAGGAGGAAAACCATCTTGCACTCATTGCAAGAAGAGCAGTCACGATGAAGAACACTATTGGAAACTGCATCTAGAAAAGAAACCAAAACAGTTCGGTGGAAAGGGGAAGACAACAACCATTACTACAGTGCAAAAATATATTAGTTTCGATTCAAGAGATGAAGGAAATATCATAGCGGTTGGAGTACAAGGTAAATATTCCCTTCATTCTAGTTCAATTTCCAATAATGAATCTCAGGTTGATGAACGAAAGAGGAATGAGTTATTTGACATAAGAGTTGTATCTAAACATACTAAGATAGATACATTATTTGATCCAGGTTCCCAAGTAAACTTAATATTTGAAGCACTTGTCAAGAAGATGGGTCTTGAAATGAAACCACATCCAAAGCCTTATCCTCTTGGTTGGGTATGTGATAAAGAAAAAATTAATGTCACCAAACAATGTAGGATGAGATTTTATATTGCTTCAAAGTTGTTTCATGAAGTGGATTTGGATGTTGTACCACTTGATATATGTGGCATAGTGTTGGGGAGTCCTTATCTTTATGATAGAAAAGAAATCTTCTTTTGTCATGAGAACAAATACCACCTTACTAAGGGGGGATTGGAATATATTCTTAGAGATCACATCATGAGGGTAAATACAACACTTGTTAGTGCAGGACAAAGGAAAAGACTCATAAACAGTAATAAGAGATCTGTACTCATGGTCATCAAAGAGAAATATGCCGGGACATCCAATGCTTTCCAAGGATATGAACTGTCTCATAAAAAGGAATTAATTGATATTGTTTCTAAGTATGATGACATTTTTCAGGAACCAAATGGATTACCTCCTAAGAGGGAAATCCAACATGAGATACATCTTCAACAAGATTCTCCTCTTCCTAATGTGGGCATGTACATGATGTCAGTTGTGGAGATGACAAAGATCAAGAAGCAGGTACAGGGCTTATTAGATCAAGGGGTCATTAGGCCCAACTCATGTCCTTGTGGTTCTCCAATCGGAATGGTGCCAAATAAATATGGCACATGACGAATGTGTGTCAATTACCAGGCTTTAAATAAAATCATGGTGAAAAATCGATACCCTCTTCCTCGCATAGATGATTTACTTGATCAATTGAAGAATGCTAGTTATTTCACTAAGTTGGATTTGCGCAGTGGGTATCATCAAATCAAGGTCACATAACAAGATGCATGGAAGACTACCTTTAAAACCAAACATGGATTGTTTGAGTGGTTAGTTGTGTCATTTTGGATTTGTAATGCTCCGACAAATTTCATGCGTGTGATGAATGATGTATTTAGGCATTTCCTAGATGACTTTGTGATTGTGTACTTAGATGAAATTCTTGTTTTTAGAGGGACTTGGGATGAACACATGAGGAATTTGAAGCAAGTATTGAATACTTTGCAGAGGGAAAATCTGTATGTGAAAATGTCTAAATGTGAATTTGGCAAGACTACACTTGTATACTTAGGTCATATTGTAGGAGGAGGACAATTGGAAATTGATCCTTCCAAAATTGAAGTAATTGTAAATTGGCCTGAGCCAAAAAGCGTAACCTAAGTCCGAAGATTCTTAGGTGCAGTCTAGTATTGGAGGAGATTCATTCCCAACTTCTCCTTTATAGCATCTCCTTTGCATGCCTTAACCAATGTGAAGATAAATTTTTAGTGGGAAGGAAAGAAAAAAAAAGCTTTCAACATTTTGAAGGAGAAGATCAATACTGCACTAGCATTAGAACTGTCGAATATTCAACAACCTTTTGAGATCGAGAGGGATGCCAACAACTACACCATGAGTGAAATATTGATGCAATATCATAAGCCTATATGTTACCACTCTGAAACTTTTAACCAAGCTGTTGTTAACTATCCTACATATGATAAAGAGTTGTATGCATTAGTCCAGAGCGTAAATAAATGGAAGCACTACTTGTTAGGGAAGGAAACAATTATACATATAGATCACTAGCCCTTACAGTATCTCCAAGCACAAACCAAACTGCAACAATCTTGACACTATAGATGGATGGGTTTTCTACAAAAATTTCATTTGGTAATCAAGTACAAGAAGGGTACAAGTAACAAGGTAGATGATATGCTTTCTAGACCTCCTATTGTTGCTTCTATTATTTTGAGGAATACTATTTATCTCATGATAACTATGTAGAAAAATATGCCATCGATGAAGATTTTAAATAATTATATGAGAAGCTAACCCATGGTGCACAGGTAGAGAACTATTGTCTGCAGGGAAAATTACTCTATCATCTTGGGAAGCTATGTATTCCTACAAGTGAACGAGTATATGTAATATGAGAAGCTCACACTTCTCTTGTGTCTGGGCATTTTGGGGTAGGGAAAACTATGGCTCATTTGCAGAGGTTTTGTTATTGGCCTCAAATGAAAGAAATTGTAACTAAATATGTAAAGGGGTGTGTGATGTGTTCTACTTGTAAGCCCACTAATAGAAACCTGTGGCTATACTCACCACTTCCTGTTCCATTCCATCCATGGGAAATCATTTCCATGGATTTTGTAGGGGGTTTACCAATGACCAAAGGGGGTCATGATTATTTGTATGTTGTAGTGGATAGGTTAAACAAGAGGTGTATATTGATGCCATGCAAAAAGAAGATCATTGCTGAGCAGATTGCTAATCTCTTCTTTCAGTATGTTTGGGTTCACTTTGGGTTATCCACGTCCATTGTATTGGATCAGGATACTCGATTCCTTGGGGATTTTTGGACTAGCTTGTGAAGAATGATGGACACCAAATTGAAGAGGAGAACTTATTTCCATCCACAGACCAACGGATAGAGAGAGGTGGTAAACAAAACAATGGTACTTTTTCTTCGAGGATACTGCAACAAGCACCCCAAGTTATGGGATGAACATATACCCTATGTACATCATGCTTATAACTGAGCTTTACATTCATCCACTCAGATTTCACCTTTTGAGACATGTTTTGGGTACCTACCCAAGGTTCCTTTGGACTTGAGGTATGGGAGAGATGCCAATGTGAATGAATAACAAACAAAGGACATAGCCCGCAAGTTCATCTAGAGGATCCAATAGATACACTAGGTAGTCAGGGAATAGTTGGAGAAAAGTCAAGCACAATATAAAACTCAGCATGGCAAGCACATGGTTGATCATCAGTTCCAGGTTGGAGACTGGGTATGGCTTCACATCAACAAAGAAAGGTTGAAGGTTGAAGGCAAGAAACTCAATCCCATTCGTTATGGACCCTTCACTATCTTGGAGAAAAGTGGTACCAATGCTTTTCATCTGGATCTTCCACCATATATGCAGATTTACTCCATTGTGAACGTAGAGAACTTGAAACTTTTTGAGCCTCCCATGATCATGGGTCAGGATGAGGATGTTTCAATACCTTCAATTGATGAGTTTTCACCTGAGTACTTGGATGCGTTACAGGAATATATCATCTTGGACAGAAGGATGAGGACTTCATGCAGGGGTGATGTTGATTATCTTTGAGTAGGCTTATAGGGCACACATCCAAGCAAGGCAAAGTGGATTGGAAAGGAAAAAGTGAGGGGACTCTTCCCTCACTTACTTGTTGATTGATGAAATATTTTGGTGGTCCAAAAAGCTCTTAGTGGGAAGGCGTGATCCAAAAAGGATCCAGAGAAGGCTAAGAATAACTCAGAACTTGTAGAGGCAACTCAGGACGCTCAGAATGGATTCAACATAAAGAGAAAGGACAAAAATTAAAATTTCCCAAAACTCAGTGAAAATAGCATGATCGCGAAGAGCGCATCGTAATATTTCTAATGACGTAAATGGCTTGTCAAACGAAGTTATAGATCGAAAGATATTCACGGTCAAAGTTTTGGTCAACCTAGCCCAATCAACAGGGATGAGTCAACATCTGTATTTCTAATGTCAACATCAATACATATGATGTCATCATCCGTACAACATACATGGAAAGTGCAGAGGGCGACACATGTCATGATAATGTCAGCGTGATGATGTGGCAGCATGAGAGGCTACCACGTGTCACTCATTTTTTGACTTTTTGGGCCGACTTGTGGACCAATGAAAATTTTCCACGTGGTAGTCCGTACATGACATGTGGCACCTGTACACTACATGGAAGGCTGACATGGAATCCATACGACATGTGGCAAGGTGATGTGGTAGGCTGAATGTACAACGAGGTGACGTTGGGCAATGGTTGGTTGCCACGTGGCAGTGGGAAAATTCCCAATGACGCCCAACAACCAAAAAATCCAAAAAACAAATATAGTAATAGCTCGCCAAATTTGGGGGCAGTTCCACCAGATTTGGTGGCATATTCCGCCAGCCGCCAAAAATAACTGCTCGCTAGAATCTCCACCAAGTATAGCAGTCCACCAAAGAAACTGTTTGTAACCATGTATTAAAAGGGGAGGCCCATAGGTTCGACCCCGAGACCTCCTCTAACCAAAGCCTTAATATAGCATCCTCCCGTTGGTAGACCAACGACCCCATTATTACACAACCACCCACTTTTTATTATTTAAAGGCGTTCCGCCAGTGTACAAAGGGGAAGAATTCGTAACTGTACAGAATTGGCATGAATTTTTAGATTGGGCACACATTTTGAGAAAATTTCCAGTCATTTATTGCAGGTGGAGGCACGAAAACAGAGACAAGGGTGTCTCTTGGGCCTGAAAGTGACAGACTCAGATCGAGGCATGGAGACAGTCATTTTTAGGTAATTCGACACCACAAACTCAATGGTGATGTTTTTTTTCTGATCTAAGCAAAGCTTCTATAGATTAACTCCGGAATGAGGTATACTTATGTATTTATCCCAATTCTTTTGTGGAGTTCATAAAAAGACCTACCCATTTGAGAGCGGGACCCAAAGACGTAGTCCACCTAGGACAAACTCCGTTATCAAGTTTTTGCGTTCATATTGCAATATTGTGTCTCTTTCCTTTTTAGATTTTCCTTATTTATGGTGTACTTTAGTTTATGCTCATTTAATATAATTCTTTAATAAGTCACCAGACGAAAAGATCCTAGATCACTACAATACAAACAACAATGGGGATTGGTATCTCCAGTAGGTCGGTTCCTACACATATCAATGGGGGTTGGTGTCTCTAGTAGGTTAGTGATTATAAAAACAATGGGTATAGGTGTCTCAAGTCGGGTGGTGCCTACAAATTTATAAAATTAAGTTTTTGTGGTTTCCTCCTGAAAGGGTTTCCACATAAAATATTGTGTCTTCTGGTTTTTAAATTTATGTGATTACTTCATTATAGTGTATGAATGTTAAAAAAAAAAAGACTTATACTTATTCACCACCCCCCCGCCCCCCCCTCTTAGTATAAGTGTGTGCTCAACATATGGGAGATATTAGTCACTTGGAAAGTTGTAGTTATTATACAATATGAGGTTTTCTTCTTATCAACCAAATATTTGATGCAATATTTACATACATTGCACCACATAGCCTTGTAATGTTTCTCCTACATCACACACATTAAGAAGGCATGATTAAGTCATCGTTACAAGGACAAAAACAAGAAAAACAATAACATATGCCTTTCTATCTTTGCACCAAACACTAAATTACTTGAAAGCTGAGATATAGTTTTTGGACCACATATTAGCTAACTATATTTAACCTTTGTTTGAATAATTGTAAGTACACAATCTTGTTATTAGTAAATTCCAAATAATTAATAAAATTGCAAATAATTTCACTTTACATACCACAAAAATGTGATAGCCCGAGTGCATCATAAATTGTCCATGGAATTGGAATTGTCTTTTCCCTATTGGTTTGGATATGTCATACATAGTGATCCCAACCCATAAATTTCAAATTTCATCAATAAGAGGCTCAATATACACATCCATTCTCTGACTTGATATTTCCATGCTTATTTCAAAATGAATGTATTAAATACCTTGTACAAAGTAAATAATAACATCTAATGAACAATAAAAATGAGGTGGTATGAGACGCAAGGGTTAGCTCAATTGGTCTAGATCCAAACACGATTTTATATTGCTTGTTGTTGGTCATGGGTTGAACTCTCTTGATTCCCTAGGGGAAAGGCCCCATAATTAGGGACAAAAGTTTACCCCTCTTACCGCCCATGGAGCATGGGGAAGTATTCAGAGGGTTTTCCATGAGTACATTTTCTCGGAAAAAAAAAATGAGGTGGTATGTTGTAAATAGTTGGAATACAAATACCCAAAACTATCAATGAAAATATTGCATGCTCCTTCCTTATCGATATCCAAGGAGGAATATTATTTCTTAAAAGAAACATTGGCCACACTAAGTAAATGGATCTCATTTATGCAAATGTATTTGTGAATTTTTCATAGTGAACCTAGCTAGTAGAAAAATCACACAAAGCTTGCGAGAGAGAGAAGAGAAGAGAGAGAAGATTGAGAGAGAAGCTAAGAGAGACAAGCTTGAGAGAAAGAATAAATTGTACTAAATGAATGAGTAAAATGGTAAAATACACATGATATAATCTACATGGATATGTGAATGCTCCATAGTAGTGATCTATAGAGATCTAGACACTCACTGATGGAAACCAAAGTAATCTGCAAAGTAGTCCTAGTTAATTGGTCCATGCAATCATCACTTAACTAGTCACACATGTGGAAGTGAGAGAAACACACACAATCACAATATATGTGCTCTCTTGGCCACATGCATGAGATATGTTCTCTCCTAGTACGAAAACCAAGATGAACATGCAACTGTTGGTGATAAAACTAAGGTTGTCATGCATGAGTAGCCTCCGCTAGTTTAACTAAGATGTAATTGACTCTGAACTGAAGAGGGAAGGTGCCATGGAAGTGACCTCAACATTTGACTATCAACCTTAGGAAAATAATTATCTAGGTGAGTGTGTAATATCTCCAACAATATTAACACCATCAACCCAAAACCAGAAAACTAGAGAACGTGCCAATAAAAATGCGAGAGGAGAGCCCCAAACCAGTGAAATAATTTGTGGTCATGAAGGAGAAAATAACGTCGTTCCAATTTCCACCAAGGCCAAAATAAAGGAATCCATGACCTCCCAAACAAGTCTGCACACAAACTACATCATCACCAAAACATGTGTAATGATCCCCAACAACCATGGAACTCAAGAAATGCAATCGGGGGAGGGGGGAATCTTCCATATTCATCAATAATTAAGTGAGGGGATGAAAAATAAGGCCATACGTTCCTTTGAAATGATAACAATCTAGGGAGATGCATAGACTAAATTAAGTTGGGCTTCATGCAAAGTACTACCCTGTACAATTGACATCTGTGTTTGATGTGGTTCTTGATGATCCTCATAATTGTGATTAGTGGTATGGGGAGCCCCCCAAAAATTATTAAAATTATTAACATTTAGCTTAAGGTAGATAGATAGGTTTTAAAGCCTAATTTTCCTTTAACATACTTTGATCAAGGTTGCAAGCTTCCTTGGCAAGAATTTCTGCTTCACAATTCATATTCCTTAGTACATGATTATACTCTACCTTCTGAAATCACTTTTATTCCTTTGATATTCTCTAATATGATTCGATCAAAGTGTGATGACCATGTCCTGATTTCCTTATAATTCCATTTGTTATGATTTATGAGTCTCCTATTACTATTATTTCTTTATACTAGTCAGAGATGATTAGTTTCAATCCCATGTACAAATCCATTGCCTCATCCTGGTTGTTAGTGGATCAACCTAATCCCAAGAAAACAATATTCTTTCTATTCCTTTGGGATCATAAATGACCCCCCTTGTTCCTACTGCCTCTAGATTACCTCTTGAAACCCCATCAAAGAAAATAGTACATTTTTTTTTTGCCTCCAATTTCCAAATTCTTCCTCACCCATTTTGAGTTTCCACTTCTCCTTGGGAACATTTATAGTTAGTTGTTTCTAAATGACCACTTGTTGTCTATTAAGAATGTTTCTTACCCAAATTATCTTCGCATGATCCATCTCGGGCCATGATAGCCCTTTAAACATTGAGTATGAACAACTTCTTCTATCGAATTGCATGCCAAAGAGACTACCTTGGAAGGAGAGAGGTTCATTTGATGAAATATCGCCATCTGAACTAACCATACCTCCCAACAAACAACTTTAGGAAGGGCCATTCAAATCCATTTAAAATTACTTTTTTTGTGAAATGAACACGGGTATATTTGCTTCTAGCCTACAAACATTTCAAACCAAGAGCCTCGATGTGTAGCTCCTTCTTTTATTTCCTTGTATGTGTGCTCCCATACTTGCCTAAAGAAATGACATTCAAAGAAAATATGGTGAATATTTTCAGTTGCCTCACAACAAAGGACACACCTAGAGGGGCCCTCTATCTCTCATTTTTGGATATTTTTAGCTATTAAAATTTTCCCATGAGCCAAGACCCAACATAATTCATTTTTTTGGAGTGAGAGAATCACCTTACAAGATGTACTGCCATAGTTTCAATTTTGGTGGAAAAGGGGAGTCTAGAAGATGACTATTGTATCCTTCTTTTACTATGTAACATTTCAAGCCTCACCCCCGATCATTAGGAACATAAGGATCAATTGGGGTGCACCCCGATAGTATCTTGTATAACATATTCATTTGACCATAGAGCTCTTTTTGAGGATAAATTCTTTTCCATCATATCCATATTCCTTCCTCACCCCACTTAGTGATGTCTGAGATCTTAAGATAACCATGTATTAGACACCAATCTTAAATCCTATATAGTTTCTAATGGTGGTTTTCAAGGAATGTTGTCTATACAAATATTTATTAACTTCCCATTTTCTGGAATCCACGCTAGATTGGATTAGATAAAAGGTGTTGCTGGTTTGAAAATCCTCCATATCTTTGACCCTATGAAAGTTGAAAAAGGAGAGTCAAGGCATATTTTCCTTAATCCATTAAAATACTTGTGGTGAATCACATCCTTCCACCATTCTTGTTCACTTGTTACTAATCTACAAAGGATTTTGGCACCCATTGCTATATTCATAAGAGATGTATCTTTTATTACAACCCCCCCATTGTCTTTATCAGATCATATGATATTCAATTGATCAAATGGAATTTTTAAAAATTAGACTTACCTCCTTCCCACAAGAATTTTCATATATTTTTGGCTATCTGTTCCATCATTCCTTTTGGAGAAAGCATGGTTGCGCATCGATAAATAGAAAGAGAAGAGAGGATGAACTTGATTAAATTTATATTCCCTTATGGATTTAACCATCTTGTCCCCCACTACTAAATTATTTTCTCCATTGTTTTTAGAACCCCCTGCCATACTTTCAAAGTGGGATTTCTTAGAGATATCAACATTCCTAGATATTTGAAAGTTGTCTAGGATTCGACACTAGGAAAATCAAGAATTCTAGATATTTCCTATAACCGTTTTTATGAAATATTCCATCCATAAATTTGAATTTTCATGTTTTTTACTTTCCCTCCCGAAGACATTAAAAAACTATCTAAAACCATTTGGAACCTTTTATCTATTATTGTTGAAGTTGTGCCCAACAACAATGTGTCATTAGCAAACTATGAGTGATTGATTTCCTTTACTCCTCTGGTAAAACTTAGTCCTTAAATATCCCCTATTATTCATTCATGTTCAAGTTTTTGACTTAAAGTTTCAAACATTGTTATGTATAAGAGAGGGAAAAATGGGCAACCTTGCCACAACCCCATGTTGCCTTTGAAAAAAGAGGAAGGTCTTCCATTCATCATAGGGGAAATCCATGGAGATCCAATGCACACTTGTATCCAAGTTATGAATTCCTAATCAAAACCAAACTTCCTGAGCACACAAAAAAGAAAGGAGTGATGGACCCAATCGAAGGAATTTTCCATGTCCATTTTCATGATCATTCCTTTTTCTTTATTAACCATACTAGTATGAATTGCTTCTTGAACAAGAATAATATTGTCCATTATTTGTCTTTTCTTCATAAAACCACCCTGAATTTCTAAAATTAGTTTTGGCATGGCTTTCTTCATTCTGTTTTCAATAATTTTGGCTAAAAATTTGTAAACATAGTTGCAAAGAGAGATTGGATGAAAATGAGCAAAGGTGGGGGGTTTTTTTTCCTTAGGAATGAGTGCCAAAAAGGTGGAGTTGGTCACCCTGCCAACCTTTTTCTTACTTAAATTATAATTCAACATATTTTTTAGGTCATTTTTTACAAGATTCCAAAAATATTTGAAAAGGATAATTGAGAAACCATCGAGCCCTGGTGCTTTGTCCTGTTCCAGACTCCATACTAGTGAAAATTATTCCTCTTCTATTTAAAAAAAAAAGGAATATGTTTTCTTCCCTACTTATAATATGAGGTACGTGCTCTAACATTTCTCTATTGTGTTCATTATTCACTCCTTCTTCCTCCTAAGTATATAACTCCTCAAAGTGTCGCTTAGCCTTATCTTGATTTTTTAAGAACTCATCTATACTTTTTCCACCTTCTGTTTGAATTTTTTTGACTATGTTTTTCTACCTTCTTTCCTTGGCTTGTTTATGAAAGAAAGTGGTATTCATGTCTCCTAATTTGAACCAAAGAATTCGTGACTTCAATCCCCATTCCTCTTCCTCCTCTCTATAAGCTTCCTGCGATTTTTGGCATGCTTTTCTCTTTTCTTGCAACATCTGTTAATTAATTTCCGATTCTTCCATGACTTGCTGTATTTACTCCAAATCTCTTTGACAATTTAATCTTTCTTGTTCTAGAGGTACAAAGGCATTCTTGGCCCATCTCTTTAATTTTATTTTTTACCTCAATTTGGTCTCCATACCTCTCCTACAAGAGTGAAAACTTCCTCATTTCTGCAACTTAAGGGGGTTAGATGATAAGGAATCAATTTTTTTTTTTTTATCTTGGGTTTCTAGAGATAACACAATAGGTTTATGATAAAAATCTGCAAAAAGGATTTTTTTTGATGAGATATGTAAGTCTGGATGGAAAAAATCATCGTGAACAATAAATCTGTCAAGGGGGGATGTAATGTGGCTCATACCTACCCTTTTATTGTTCCAAATAAATTTCCCCTTAGTTGGTTTGACATCTAATATATCCCAATCATACATCAAGTCTTCCTATTTTCTCACATGGGATCATGAACAACATTGCCTCCTCTCTTTTCTAAATTGAACAATATTGTGTTGAAATCCCTAGCCACAATACATGAGGGTAAAGCTAGAGTTTACTTTATGGAATATGATGAGTTCCAACATCCTATCTTATCAAGATGTCTAATTGGAATGTAGATATTAATTAGAGTAAGAGACATTCCTATATCTTTGCAATGAAAGAGAGATAAAATCCAATATTGCAAGAAAACACACGCCTCTATCCCAAGTTTTGAAGTGTTTCACATTGTTGATATTCCTCCTGATACTCC
The DNA here is from genome assembly GCA_009831015.1 of Picea engelmannii. Classification (NCBI taxonomy): domain Eukaryota; kingdom Viridiplantae; phylum Streptophyta; class Pinopsida; order Pinales; family Pinaceae; genus Picea; species Picea engelmannii. The sequence goes on from ML791337.1 coordinate 65,933, forward strand.
TCTTGATCTTATTGCCAACCCTTAGCTATCCTTCCAAATATTTTTCCTTTCTTGAATAATTTCATAGTCTTCCATATTATACTCCTGAATGAGAATTACATTAGGCTTCTTTATTTTAATCAAGTCTCTAAGGGAATATACTTTGATTCCCTCTTGAAATCCCTGCAATTCCAAGAGAGAACTATCATGGCTAGGAAAAGAGAGATGGAGTGCCTCTTGATGGTTTTGGAAATGCATAAAACTCTTGTTCCTTGATTCCTTTTATGATATGTCCAAGTGAAGATTCAATGGAATGTTGACACCCCATTTCCTTCTCATGATTTGTTGTTTCTTCTCTCTTGTCTTTGTTTGATTTCCTTCTTGCTCTTTTGCTGGTTTTATATCCTTGGATTTATCCTTATTCTGAAGACTATTATGCCTTCTTTCTTGTAACAATTTTACTTGGTTGGGGAGGGGGATTCTCAATAATGGATTTTGTATCCTCTTGTCTCTTGACATCTGTATCTTCCTCCTCACTTTTGAGGGTTTGTTGCATTTGTTCTGGGAAGTATATATTTTGTGGAATAGGGTTTGGGTCCAAAACTTCTTGACATTTTTATTACATATCCACTTCATTTTCTCTCAATTCACTAGCTAGATCCTCATATTTGTTTGAAGTGTTAACCAAAGATTTAGATAAATATCCTTTGTTAGCTGACGTGTGGGTTTCCAGGGAATTTGCAGATATATTGTTTTCTCGAGTTGGATCCCTAGAATGTTTGGAGGAAGATGTAACCAATATTTGACCAACTCCCTTATTTGAATATGCCCTTTTCTTAGCAGGTTTCCAATATTCCATTTTCTCAGAGTTGTTTGAGGATGCCCCTAGGGTTTTTTTTGCGCATTTTTTTGCAAAATTCCCATATTCATGGAAGATTTTGCATTTGAAGGGAATTTGTTCACAATATAGTTGTTGTATGTAAGATTACCCATTTAGTTTTAAATAGATGGCTTATGGAAAACCCTTTTTAAGATCCACTAGTACACACATTTTGGCACAAGAATACATTGACATCTTGGGTTCAGACTTATCTATGTATTTTCCCAAAGAATCTCCTATATATTTGAGAACAATGTCTCCCCAACATTGAAGGGGAAAATGAGGGAGGCATACCCATACTGAGATAGATGAGGGGATGTCTAATACTTTTGGATCAAAATCCAACATCCATCAATTGAGATACATACCTATGGAACTAAGAAAATATGGGCTTCTTCTGAAAATGAGGTCTCTATATTGAACTCAAAGAAGAGGGTATAAAAATCCTATCCATAAAATAAGTGATTCATCATGCCTTTGATCAGAGGATGCCAATTCTTGGAAATCCAGGTTTCCATTTGGTGAGGAGAGGGCCATAATATAGATAATTGGTAAATCGACCCTTTTTCCATGAAATCAATGGATTTATAGTGAACCAAAACTTGCAGGAGGATAATTTTAGGGATCTGGTCTTGCTTCTTCACAAACTGCGATTGATTCAGCTTGGCTATATATTTTTCCAGAGATTTGACCAGTCATTTGAAATCTATAGCATTAGAATCAAAGTCAAGAGGAGTGACGATGCCTCCACCTAACATGGGTGTATGCATGGAATTACCAAAATGGATGAAGAGAAAAGTGGTGAAGGATTATGGTTTAGTAGAGTGTAGTGTCATAAGAGAGTGAAAAAAAACAACTAGGGCTAATATTAGCTATTTAAATGTGATTTTAATTATTTTTCCATGGAAAATATTGCAGAGAAGCCCAAGGGATGATTCCCCACAATATTTTTGTATGGAATCCCTAGTAAACCTATTGATGCAAGATAATGCACTTAGCTTAGGGGGGTTCAAACCAATCACTTGCTAGCATGGAACTAGACAATTTCCCAGCAACATTGGCTACAACTGGTTGAGCTAAGCCCTTGGTATAATGTGAGTCCAATTTACCCATGCCTTACATAGTTATCCCAAATATTGAAAAACACTTTCTACCAATAGATTTTCCTTAATTTTATCTTGCCAACAAATTTTGAATAATCTCAATTGGACTTTCTAATCAAAAGTTGTGTTAATTTTAAGATCTCATACCTTATAGGCCCTATATATAGGGACTTATTTGTAGGTTGACCTTGTACTTGATGTATCTTCAAAAATTTTGTGCCTATGAGTCAAAATTATGAACTTGTAAAATCCTGATATGTGTTCTTCAAAAGGTTATAGGTTTAATTGGATTTGGATTTTCCAATCAAAAGTTCTGGTCACTATTCAAAAACTTGTTGATATTTGGACCTTTCCATAGAGAAAAAATGTATTAACTTCCATGGTGTCCTTTTTTCTTATGTGTTTCTTAAATTTGGACTTGAAACACCTTGGTCTATCTTCTTTTCAATGACATAGATCATACTCAATTTAGACTTCCAATCTTTAGATATGATTGTTTAAATGAAATCACATGTTTAAGCCTAGTTTTAGGACTAGACAAAAACCCTAACATGCATAATGTGTAACTTTAATACTATGGAAACGTATTCTAAAACTTTAATGAGATATATTTCACATTTTTCTCTCCCAACCCTACAATTTATAGAAAATTCCAATATCCTAGAAAATAGTTGAAGAAAAAATGGTAATATGACTCATCTAGTTTCATCTAGTTTGATACCAAATGTTGCAAACCAAATATCCAAATAACCATGAAAATGACCCAATTCAATGATACCATGCCAAAATAGAGTAAAATAGTGAATAAAAGAAAAGCCTCTTAAAGGGGGAAACATCCTATCATAAGATATAAATGCATAGTAGAATACGATAATTCAAATATGTCTCCTTGGGTGATAAAGAGGGTTAGAAGGAAATAATAAGATTACATGACTATAATTAATGTAATGATAATTAATTGAGGGTAATATTTAGGGGTTTAAGAGCTCTCATAGTTCAATTGGAAGGGAAGGAAACATGGCTTGAATAAAGGAATGTAGTCATACAATGAGAGAGGATCAAATAAATGAACCTATTCATGAAATGAGAGATGATACATATGCCAATGCCACAATTTGTGACCAATATTTACCTTGTCCTCATGAGACTCCAAAATCGAAATAAATAAACATTTTTTTACCATGTGAAAATAAGGGACATATCTAATGCTAGGCTTCCATTTCTTAGATAACCATTTCTTTAGAGTTTCCTCTTCGATCTATCAACCATTGAGCCAACCTATGAGTGCATTGTTTTTGTAAATGGATATGCTATCTCTAACCATTGCCACCAACACCAATTTTATCTTGTTAGTTTTGAGTTTGACACAATATGTTTTGTTCATTATTCTCCCCCGAGAGGAGATTTTGTCTTCAAAAGGAGGCCTCTTTTGCACCAGGGAATCACTCATAGAACTGAGATTATCACTAGTGGTTGAAGAATGTTTATATGTATTTTTCATAACACCCATACAATGTTCATCTAGGAGCTTACCAAAAATAACTGAGAGTGAAAGATTTACATGCAATTTCACTAGCATATAGACTCATACTATAATCAATAGTGACATCCTATAGAAAAATCACTTACTCCTTGGGTTGATACTTTTGATTCAACTTACCACATGATGACCTTGGAAAAAAGATTATATCCTTATCACTTTGATTTCAACACACCTCACCTCCATCCACAACCTAAGGCTCCTTTCTCT
>ML791337.1:80221-97071 GCA_009831015.1 Picea engelmannii
TATTAATGTAACATTATTGTATTATTAATACATCATTAATGTAACATTATTAATTAAGTGGATACTTTCATAATATTAATATCAATAATTATAATGTATTACTATTTTATTAATGTATTGGTTTTTTAATTTATATTATATAGCAGCAAATTTAAAACCAACCACCTAAACAATAACATTTTATTCTCAATCATAAATAATTGTAATTTTTTTAATTATAAATAACTAAAAATCCTATATCAATTCCATATAAAATCCTATAAACTTTAATACAAAAGTTATCATGACTTATTTATAAACAACAATCTCACTCCATTTAAAATATAATGTAGTGTCAAAAATTTATAAATCAACATAAACAACTATATCAATCCATTAAAAACAGTGTAGTGTCACAAGTTTATAAATGTATATATTATTAAATTACATTTTATAAGAAAACGTGTTATTGAAACTGGCTTTCAATATGATATTTTATAAGCAAAAGTGTTATTGAAACTTCCATTGAATATGCTTATAGGTTAAATAACAAATTTTGGTACGTAGTACATAGTTTTAAGCTTTCCACGCGCCGTCTTTAGTGATTTAGTGAGACAACTCTTTCTTCTTCAATGGAAGGAAGCACAGTCTCTAGTGAGACGATTCTTTTTTCTTCAATGACAGGAATTTAGTTATGAAGGCGTGGGTAAATGTTCAAATTTTATTTTCTTTCATTTTACGAGTGTTTTTTTCATGCTAGAAGTGCAATTTCTTTCCACTTTTGGAAATTATTTAAATTACGATTTCTTATTATAAAATTATTCATAGAAGTGCAATTTCTTTCCACTTTTGGAAATTATTTAAATTACGATTTCTTATTATAAAATTATTCAAAATTATTACTAAATTGCAAAGTTCATGAATTAAGTACGAAGAAGAACGATGACTGCAATCATTTCACTAATTATGGTTTGAAAATTATTAATCAAAAACTTTTAAAAATTAAAAATTTCAAACTTTTTTTATTGACCAAAGAAACTATAGTGGGCGGGTTGCTCCAACTTGCTTATCATTAATCGTGTTAGTAATTATTTATTTGATTTCGGCTACTTGAAAGGAAGGGCCCCGTATTCAGGAACTACCAACTCATGATCATGGATGATCCCTCCACTCTTGTGACTTCAAAAACATTTTAAAACAAACATAGTTTATCAAAAACGTTTTTAAACGAACATTTTTTTTCAAAACTATTACTAACCCGTGCTAAAGATTGAGGCGGCCTCGTTGCCTTTAGAAAACCCTAACTACCTATCTAAGTACGCAGGGGAGGGGAGGGGAGGGGAGGAGAGGAGAGGAGAGGGGAGGACCTTTGTTGTTGTTGCTGTAAAATTATATCTATAAACTTAATAATGGACCTTTGTTGTTGTTGCTGTAAAATTAATAATCGACATTGGTTGTTTCTTTTAGTTTTCACACATTTTTTTGATAGGCGTCCATTTTCTCCCAATATCTTGTTGTAAAAGTAATAATCCACATTGGTTGCTGCTTTTAGCTTTGGCACTTTTTTTTGATAGGCGTCCATTTTCTCCCAATATCTTGGTTCTCTTTCGTGTACAACCAACCTACAATAACATATATTTTTAGGTTTAGGGTCAATTTTTTAAGGTTTTCAGTCAAATTGTAATTTAAAACAAATTGCAAGTGGAAATTCACATTCAGATTTAGTCTGCCAAAGGATTCCCATCATTAATTAAATGTAAATTTCCACTTGTAATTTATCTAAATGATAAACAATGATAAAAAAATAATATGAATTGAATTAAGTTAAATAATGAGAGCCCCGGAACCATTAATACCATATTATATAGATTCGGTAATTTATTTTGATACCTGAATGCATATAGATACTCGGTGGTGTGGACCATGATCCTCAGCGGCGGTCTAGAGCAGATTGAGTAGATTGGGCGTTCCCTGGACAATATGAGGACCCGCGATAACAATACATTTACTACCAAGGAACACCAGAGGGTTAGAGATTTAATTCAGATGGGGGATGAAATCCATTTGTTGTAGAATGACAAGCATAATATCCATTCAACACAGATATATGCGATGGTTAAGGTATATGATTCCTGCAAATAAATAAAAACTTAATCCATGATTCTGAGAAATAAATACCCAATCGAGATTATAAAGGAAAAAATATATAAATTTCAAAACCTTTTTTCACCCTAATATCGTTTTGTACTCGCATAAGAATTTGTAGCATATTGCTGGTCACTAATTAAATAACCTTAACCATTATTCCCTGGCACATTGCGGAATTTGAAAGGGCGTCCAAACCTGGCATCCAGCTTAACCACACGTGTGTTTTATGCGTTTAAACTCCGACACATCGCGGATATTGAAAGGGCGTCCAAACCTGGCATCCATCTTAACCACGCGTGTGTTTTATGCGTTTAGACCCCGACACATCGTGGAATTTGAAAGGGCGTCCAAACCTAGCATCCATATTAACCACGAGTGTGTTTTATGTGTTTAGACCCCAACACATCGTGGAATTTGAAAGGGCATCCAAACTCGACATCCAGCTTAACCACGCGTGTGTTTTATGCGTTTAGACCCTGACACATCATGGAATTTGAAAGGACGTCCAAACCTGGCATCCAACTTAACCACGTGTGTGTTTTATGCGTTAATAGAAACACAACCATCATGACCAGACAGAGATGCACTTCACATCCATAAAAGCCTGTATAAGATGAAACCCGTAGAATTAATCCGTGGTAAATAACGGAACATGGTAATGAAGTGTTTTATACATATTGGATGCATCCCTCCTATTGGATGCCGATATGAAGCGACCCGCCTCTGTCTTCCATAAATTTAAACGTGGCGCTTGTAATTTGCGACTCTATCTCATATAAATAAAATAAATAATTTTACAAAAAGTGGTGGCAATCATATATTGTTACAGTAATTTTTTAATCATGTTTAGTAAAAGTGAAAAAGTAAACATGATAAGTGTATGATTTTATAAATGCAAGGGAATTAGTTCTTGCATTCTTATTCATTGATTTGGATGTAAGATGAAGAATATACCAGCATCTTCACTTTCAGGGCATCAGATTAAATTCTGTAATTAAAAGAATGATTAATCCAACAATTCCAATAGGGGGGGACGCCTATCGGCGTAAATATAAGTAATATATATTTAATTGATTAGTATAAAGGGGTGTGATTCTTGTCACAATTTTTTCATATTATATGTGAAACTAGCTTTGTAATAGAAGGGGATAGATATATAGAAGAAATAATTCTTAAAAAAACATATAGAAAATAAAAGAGTATTCGACAAGGGATTTGGTCCATTATAACATGTAACTTATGCAAGAAGAAATATGTGAAATGCAATGTAAAACACCAAAATGCAATATGCAAGATCGAAATGCAACAAGCAACACCAACATGAAACATGCACAAAGAAACATGCAACATCAACATACATTGTAAAATCAATATGTAATTTCTACATACAACATGCAACATCAACAAGTAACCTCAAACGTGCAATGTGCAACATGTAACATGAAATATGCTAGATGTATCTTGCAACATGCAATATGAAATATCATGCAACATCCACATTCAACAAACAAAATGTAGCATCAACATGCAACATGTAACTCTCTCCACTCATAGAAGAGCTCTCTCAATAGGAAAATAATGGGAAAGGGTTAGACAATACCTCTCGACATAAATTCAACTTCAAAATTTTCCTCGCCCATAAAAGAGGAGCTTTGATAAATAAATTATGGGGAAGATTTGTTCGATCCTTATCCACATAAATCTTGATTTATATTTTCTCTCCCACTCACATAAGAGTAATTCATTAGTGGAAAAAAGAGAAAGGGTCACCCTATCCTTCTCCATATAATTTTTAATTTCACATCATCGTGAACTAGAAAAGAGGAGCTTCAATAGGGTAATAATGAGAAATGATCAACTGACCCTTGTATAGATAAATTGTCAATTAATCATTCTCCCCCACTCATAAGGGTTTTTCATTGTTGGAATAATGAGGAAGGGTAGGCCAACACTATTGCATATATTTATCATTTAAGACTTCTATCTCACTCATATAATATTTTTACATTATAGGTTGAATGGATAAGGGTCTTCCAATCCTTCTCCTTATAAATTTTCACTAAATCCTGCTCTACCAATCGTATAAGAGTTTTCCCATTAGGGGTACAATGGTGAAGACACTTCTCCACATTCTTTTTAATTTCAATGTCTTACACACCCATATAAGGTGAGATTTGATAGGGGAAGGACTTGGGCCAACCTACCATTTTCCATGTAAAATGTTACTTAATCCTTCTCCATATAATTTTAGTGTATTCCCCTTTGACAGGGGAATAATGAGGAATATTCAATTGACTCTTCGATTAATTTTTCATTTAAGGATTATGTCCCACTCATAGAGAGTTTTTTTTGCTGGTGTTAGAAAGAGGAATGGTCAACTAGAGAGATTTTCATTGGAAGAAAAAAGGGGAATTGTTGGTTGATACTTCTTCATATATTATTTAACTTAATCCTTCTCATCCACAAAATAAGTTTTACATTATGTCTAGTATGAGAAAGGGTTGGTTTCCACTTCAACCTTAAATACTCCCATTCATAGAAAATGAGCATATTTTTGGGATGAATGAGGATGGATTGTATAATGTTCACCGTATAAATTTTCACTTATGGCAATATATGAATTCAAAATCCTCTAGATGATTTAGTGAATGATGTAGGATAAAAGACATCATCTTTGAGACTCCCTAAAGTTCATATTTATCATAAAGAACTTTCAAATTGCATCACATATTGGTACATATCAGTTTGCAAGGATGACGATGATTTGGTGAATGACATGGGTTAAAACAACGACATTCTTAAGACTCCTTGACGTTCAAATTTTCCATCCAACCCATGTGAATAAGGAAGTGTAATACCCCCGTTTAATAACGTAATTGTTTATTTTCCGAGAGGTCAGAGTGTCAGAAAAATTAAAAGAGGCTGGAGTACCTAGGAAATGTAATGCTTTGAACATTTCTTTAATAATAAAGTACACGATGAAAATGGGACAAACAAGGAAAAGAGTTACACGGGGATATGATTCCACGAGAAAGGGGAGAACCGAGGGAATAAACCTTTATGCTTTGTTTTAATTAATTATCACCCATGTTGTGTTGGGGGGCATATGAGGGGGTGTATGAGTCTCTTGAGGAGACAACAATGGCCTTGGAGTGCCTTTGATACAAAATCCATGTTCTTGATTGTCTTGGGGGTTAATCACTCATTCATTTTGGTTCCTCATTCATTCTTTCTCTTGGTCTAGGCATGGGAAATGAATGAAGGGAAAGATAAGAGCCATGGTTTTTCGCTGTAAGGGACCAATGTTTACCCAACAATGAATTAATGCTTGAGTGCCTGGATGCATTGGAATTCTGATACACCTTGTCACAACTATGAGTCCTGGAGAGTTCCAACAATGAGATTCTTGACCAGATACACTAGATCCCTGGAAGGAGGTTCATTCTCTGGGAGAAGAGAGCTGGTGAAATTTGGATTACTGTGTGTTGAGAAACCATTGAGATCTTTAGTGCTGACTAGTCTGGGAAGCTGAGTATTGTCTTGGAACCCATCCTTGTGGATTCATAGCCTTGTCTTGGGGGTGACCTACTATTGAGACTTGGAACAACGTTTAAGGTTGGGTGGAATTTCCTTGGTCTACAACCAGTAGGTGTTTGTTAAAGATAAGTTCTCTCTGTCATGGTGTTTCTATGCTTATACATAATTATTTCCATTGTGTATTGATTATTGTATATGAGATATTCATTAATAATGTTCCTGCTTTCTGGTTATTTCTATGCATGGAATATTGTTCTCTCTTTTATAATTTAACATGATTCTTGATAACTGCATGTGTTATTTCATGCTTCTTTATTTAGTTTTTGATATAAGATATTTGAAATTATTTCAAGAAGAGGTTCTTGAGGTAGCGTGACTTAGCCTTAGTGGCTGGGTATGTCATAGTTTGGTATAAGAGCCTCTTAGAGGGTGTTCTAGAAGTAGCATGCCCAACCTGTGGTGGTGGATGGACATGTTAAAAATTGGTATCAAAGTTGTTGGTTTACAACATCGGGCCTTCGAGGGGCCTGTTACATGACATGACAAAATTTATTGAAGTAAAATTAATTAAATTTCTATGGACAATGTCGAGGCAAGAAGGTTGGGTTTTAACAATGTCAATATTTCCATTGAAGTCGTTCTTAAAAGGTCCTCTATGGCCTTGACACCTTGACGATCTCTTCCCATTCGTGATTTAGGCAACAAAACCGACATATATACCTTCCAAATAGACACCACACAGGAGCCGTGGATCTATTCCACATGTGGATCCCCACCATAGATCGATGATGGATGCTATTTATTTTATCCCACATGCATGGGGAAGCTCTTGATTAAACGATTTATAAGAAAAAGACAATCCTTCGTTATTTGTGCGTGAAGCATAGAAGTGTCGCAGAACCCTATGGAGCCTGCATTCAATGTAATATTTTGATTAGTGGGCCAGTGCCCCGATGTGCCTAATGGGTCAACCACCCTGGTGCCCCATATATTAGATATTGAAAGATATAAGTGGTGTCATGAGAAAGGAGCCAATAGCTCGGTGGGTTAGTGGGCCCATATCGGACCCTCAGTGATATCTTGGTAGCTCGATATGTCAATGGGTTGATTCTCCATTTCCTTAGGTGGGATGGTGGGTTAGTGCCCCAGTAGCCACGTCATCTGCCACATCCAACATATGTGGAAGGGTCCATGTGGATGCCACATCAGGTGGAAAAACATCATCAGGGAGAAAAGGGTGATAGGTGATTGGTGCCACATCATCTATCTCATCAGAGCCATGCTAGTGCAATGTCAGTTCCACGTGTAGCACTATGGTTAGCCCATGTTTCACAAGGATAAGGTTCCATGTGTGACAGGTGTTATTTGGACCTCCACCTTAGTGCCTTAAGTGTCGATTGTTGGATCTGGGAGGCTGAGAAATATTGGTCGTTGATTAAGCTTAAGTGGGCGGTCAGTGTAGGGTGCGCTTGGTGGGTCGGTGGGCCCATATCGGATGCTCGGACCCCTACAAGTTTCAATTCCCATTCCTTAATGATATCTCAGTATCCCAATAACTCTGTGGGCTAGTGCCCCAGTACCCTACCGGACCCATATTGGACCCCCAGAAGTTTCCAAGCCCCATCCTTATTTGACTTCCCAATGGGATAGTGGCTTAGTGTCGGATCATACTAGCGTTGAATTTAAGGAGTGTGTGGAAATTACATCCAGTGGGCTGGTGGGACCATGCTGGACCCCCAAAAGTTTCCAATCCCTGTTGTAGTGTTGACATCCCAATGCCCCGGTGGGTTGGTGGCCACATCAGGTGTCATTTCAGTGCCACATCATCTACCACATCATCCAACACATGTGGAGGGGTCCAAATGGATGCCACATCATCTTGAGAGACCTCTGCATAAGGGGAAATTTCCTAGAAACTTCAGAAGGGAATAACGTTTTACTCTGAGCTCGGAATTGAGAAAACAAATAGTAGTTGGAAAGCTCTCAAAGAAAAGAATCTAGTTATGTACCTGGAAAATTATTTTGAGCATCAAATATTATAGTCAACTAGGAAGAACACAAATGGTGACCTCAGGAATGAAAAAAAATTATATAATTTTTACATTCCTTTTTCCAGAAATGTGTATACATGTTTATTCTTTTATCCAACATAAATTATGTTGCATGCACACTTTTTTCCATAATTAATGGTATAAAAATATTAGTTCAAGATAAAAATTTATATTTGAGAAATGGAGGAAGGAGATGGAGCCTTCAATCATGAGATAGAATCCAAAATTCAAAATATTAGTGTTGGAAATGCAAAGACATAATATAATGGTCACATGAGCAGAGTGGAACTAGAAACATTAACAAATACTGTGAGAAGTTTGAGAATAGAAGTGCATAGTTACAAAGCATATAATGAGAATATTATGAAAGAATAGAACCAAATAAATTCCCAAATGAGGTAAATCCTAAATTAGTTGCATAAGTAAGCAAGAAATGGACCAGGTTCAAGACAGGGGGAAGAAGGTAGACAATCTGAAAGAAGATATAACTACATAAGAGCCAATCATTTAAGAAGGGTTAGTGAAACTTATAGACATCACTCACATCCTTACTCAACTAGGAAGGATTATGCATATGAGGATTCAAGGATAAGTACAGAAGTGTCTCCTGTCAGAAATCAAAGAATAAGGCATGAGTGGGATGGTTTGCAAGGAGAGATTAGGAAGCTTAAGCCACCATATTTTGATGGTGAAAGAGAAAGGGAAGATGATTTCGAAGCCTGGTTGCTTGGAATTGGGAAGTATTTTCAGTTGCACAACTATTCCTCTAATATAGAAGCTAGAATTTCCACCTACCATTTGCATGGAAAAGCTACCATGTGGTGGAATCAATTGAAGCAAGTTGAACAAATCAATGAGAGAAAGATCAATTGGAAGTAGTTCAAGAGGTATTTTAAGAAGGAATATCTTTTATAACACTACTATGACAAGAAGATGTAAGAGTTATTTGAACTCATGTTGGGGAACATGACCATGGGAGAATATGAAAATAAGTTCTTATGATTGCTGAAGTATGTGGGATTTATCAAGGATAAGAAGGTAAATATACAAATATTTTTGAGTGGACTACCATCATTTTATAAGGAAATGATTTAGTATGATGAGCCTAGAATTTTGACATAAACCATTAGAAAGGATAAGTACTTATATGAGCAAGGCAAGGGAAAATAATATTTGCAAAAGTATTGGAAGGATAAGAAGACGAAGAATTTTGATAAAATAAGAAAGAGATTCAAACCTCCTTTCAACAGAAATAGTCCAAATACAAATCAACAAGATTACTTTGCTAAGCAGGAATCCAAGAAATAAGACTCCTTGGGAAAAAGGGGAACACCACTAATCCAATGTTGGGGATGCAAAGAAGACCATATGTACAAGGATTTCCCTCATAGAGGAGATAAAATGAAGACCATGCACAACATCAAAGAAGCTACTATAGTAGAAGACATGAACAAAAGTATTCCAAGAATATATGCAACCTTAGAAGACCGACAAGAAGAATACCAATCCCATATGATTGAAGTGAAAGGTAAGATCATTAATCATCCCATTGCTATTTTAATTGACTCATGAGCAAGTCATTGCTACATTAATCCTAAAATAGTGGACACATTACATTTGGAGAAAAGTAAGCTCAAAAAATTAAGTTTGGTTAAGCTAGCAATTGGAACCAAAAGAAGAATCAATGAGACAGTAAGAGGTTGTCCAATAAATCTAAATGGAGTAAATGTAGTTGCTGATATGGATCTCATACCATTATGATCTTATGATATCCTAATCAGAATTGATTGGTTGGAAAAGCATCATGCTGTCCTAGATTGTCATGACAAGACATTTACATGCATTGATGAAGAAGGGAAAAATAGCATTGTGAAAGGAATCATGAGACCCATTTCCACAAGGAATATTTCATCCTTACATTGGAAGAGATGTTTTAGGAAGGGTTGTCAATTGTATGCATCTCCTGTAGAAGAACTAGAAAAGACAAAAGGACCAATCCTTGAACATTTTTCAATATTGCAAGAATTTGAAGATGTATTCCAAGAAATACTCGGATTGCCACCGAAGTGGGAGATATATTTCAATCTAAATTTCTCTATTGACTTAGTACTAGGAGATGTCCCAATGTCAAAAAACACCTTATATAATGAGTACACTAGAATTAAAAGAATTGCAAACGCAACTGGTAGGATTGTTGAAGAAAGGGTACATATGCCCAAGTGTTTCACCTTGGGGAGAATCGATACTCTTTGTGAAAAATAAGAATGAAACATTGAGGTTATGTATTGAATTTATACAAATGAATAAAGCCACTATGAAGAAAAAATACCATGTACCCAAAATTGATGACCTCTTTGATCAACTAAGAGGAGCAAAGACATTTTCAAAGATAGACTTGATATTTAGATACCATCAGGTAAGAATCAAGCAAGAAGAATTCTGTAACATAACATTTAGAACCAAGTTTGGACATTATGAATTTGTAGTCGTGCCATTTGGAACGACCAATGCACCAACTATATTTATGTGCTTAATGAATGACATATTTATAAATTATTTGGATAGGTTTTTCATTGTCTTTTTGGATGACATACTTATTTATTTAAAATCTGAGGAAGAGCATGAACATCATTTGAGGTTGGTGCTACAAGTACTGAGGTAACATCAGTTGTATGCCAAGATAAGCAAGTGTTATTTTTACCAAGAATAGATCCATTATTTGGGGCACATAATTTCAAAAGAAGGTATAACAATAGATCCAGAGAAGATTGAAGCCATTAAAGGGTGGCGAGCACCGAAGAATGTTTCAAAAGTTAGATATTTTATGGGATTATCCAGATACTACATGAGGTTTATAGAAGAATTATCTAAGATCAATCATCCCATCACTTCTTTGAAAAACAAGGGAACTAAGTTTGTATGGACAATAAAGCATGAAGATAACTTTAACTTGTTGAAATAATTACTTACTAGTGCACCTGTTTTAAATATTGCTGACCCAAATGAGAATTTTTTGGTTTGTACAGATGTATGCAAAGAAGGACTTGGTGGATTCCTCACTTAATATGGACATGTAATTAGTTATGAGTCCATAAATCTTAAAGAACATGAAGGGAACTATGCCACGTATGATCTGGATCTTTATGCCATAGTTCATGACTTGAAGAGGTGGAGGCATTACTTAATGGTGAAGAAATTTGAATTAAGGACATACCAGAGTGGTATGAAGCACCTTTTTGAACAAACAACTTTGAACACCAAACATACGAGATGGATGGAATTTTTAATTGAGAATGATTTTGACATTAAGAATATCAAGGGAAAGGAGAATAAAGTTGTTGATGCACTTAGCAGAATGACACATCTCATGCATGCTACAACCATCAGTATGAACTAGTCATATTTAAAGAGAAAACAATTAAATGTTGTTGTTATAGACCAACATTACCTATGGGTAAAATAAGGTTTACAGTAGGAAAATGTACAACAAAAAATTAAAGAGTATGAGATGAAGGAATATGGTCTCCTTATGCATAAAAATAGAATTTATGTTCTTAGTTCTGGAGAACTTAGGAATGTGGTGTTAAAATAAATGCATAATGTTCCATATGCCGGACATCCTGGTTACCAGAAAACAATTGCAATAGTAAGAAGCCAATTCTTTTGGCCAAGAATGAAGAGATATGTTGCTAATTACATTTCCAGATGTATGGAATTTCGGAGAGTGAAAGATGAAGATAGACGCCCAATAGATTTTCTAAAACCATTACCAATTCCAGAGAAGAAATGGGAAGTGTTAACCATTGATTTTATCACTAATTTTCCCGGGACAACAAGGAAGCATGATTCAAAAATGGTAGTTGTTGATAAATTGACGAAATATTCTCATTTCGTCCTTGTGAAAATGACTCATACACCAACTAATATTGAAAAAATCATGCTTAGGTTGCATGGTTGCATGAGGGAGATTGCTAGGTTGCATGGAATACCTAAGTCAATTGTCTTAGAAAAAGATACTAAGTTTACTTAAAACTTTTGGAGGGGATTATTTAAAGGATTTGGTATAAATATGAACTTTAGTATGACATACCATCCACAGTCAGATGGGAAGACAACGAGAATGAAATAAGTAATTGAATACATGTTGAGAATGTATGTGATGGATAAACCATCTAAGTGGGAATATTATTTTCATTTGGTTGAGTTTTACTACAATGATAGGTACCAAGCTTCATTGAAGATGACCCAATTTGAAGCTTTGTATGGGAGAAAATGCAATACTTCAGTGAGTTGGGACAACCCAATAGACAGAGTAGTACTTGGACTAGAATTGCTCAAGGATATGAAAGACTAGATGGTTAGAATTAAATAAAATTTGAAGGCAACACAAGATAGACAAAAGAGTTGTGCATATATGAATAGGATAGCTAGAGAGTTTAAAGTGGGAGAGCATGTGATTTTGAAAGTGAATCCCAAGAATATGTCCTTAAAGTTGGATAGTTGTACAAAAATAACTGCCAGATTCTACAGTCCATTTTAGAATAGAATAGTGCTAGTTGCATACATGCTAGCTTGCCTGATTCCATGAATTTGCATAATGTATTTCATGTCTCTTTGCTGAAAAAAGTATGTGTATGATCCTAACCATGTTATTGATTGGAATTTGATTCAGGTGGAGAAACAAGGGGACTTTTAGGTCCAACCTATGTGCATATTGGACAAAAAAGTAAAATTTCTCTGGAATCGAGTCATAGAACTAGTAAAAGTTCAGTGGACCTACTATGTTTCTGAAGATGCCATGTAGGAAGAGTACCCACAACATTTTGAAGATATTTGAAATTATGATTTCTTTTTTGTATATGCACTAAGGACAATGCCAAAATAAGGGGGAGGGGAATGTAATACCCTAGTTTGAGTCCCCAATTTAATAATGTAATTGTTTATTTGATGCGAGAATGGAGTGCCCGGACAATTAAAAGAGGTCAGAGTGCCTAGGAAATGTAATGCTTTGAACATTTATTTAATAATAAAGTACATAAGTGGCTATGGGATGGAAAAGGACAAGAGTTATAGGGGGATATGATTCCATAAGAGAGGGGGAAACTGAGGGACTAAACCTTTATTCTTTGTTTTAATTAATTATCACCCATGTTTTTTTGGGGGGCATATGAGGGAGCACCTGATTCTCTTAGGGAGACCACGCTGGCCTTGGAGTGCCTTTGATACAAAATCCCCATTCTTGATTATCTTGGGAGTTAATCACTCATTCATTTTGGCTCCTCATTCATTATTACTCTTGGTCTGAGCATGAGAAATGGATGAAGGGAAAGAGAAGAGCCATGGTTTTTGGATGTAAGTAACTAGTGTTAGAAAAACACGATCATGGAGAAATAAAATAAAATAAATGAGGAAATAAAACACAAAAGATACGTAATACAATAGAGACACAGATATATGTGGTTCACCCAGTGTGGGCTACGCCCACCAGAGAAATTTCCAGGTCCTTCCTTTATTATTATCCAGCAAATGAAGGGATACAACCTACAACACACCCACTGTAACTTCCTCTTCTTTCTCTCACAATATCCTCACTCATAATACAATATTTACAATGATACATAGCCACAATACATTTCCCTCATAAAATAGGGTTTCCTTCTAGGGAAAAAAACCCTAACATAACTTCTACCATCAAATTTGCAACTTTATAATGAATGGTCCATATTTACTATGAAATTACAGTATACATTTACAAGGAGGGGAAATCCCCCATGCACTTCTCCATGTGGAGGAGTGTACATTATTCTAGGGTGTAAATTCTTCATGGGGTATAAACACGACTGAAAACAAAGACCTCTGAATCAGGAAGATAATCAGGCTCCACAACCAATAATCTCCCACTTGGAGACTGATCTCAACAACTCCACCGTTGTTGTATCTGCTGGACTATGATCCTTCTTGGAACTGTAAAATTTCTCATCTTCACCTTCATGCTTGAAGACCAACTGAAACTGAGCAGGAACTCAGTTTCTCCCTGGTTACTCCCTTTGTTAACATGTCTGAAGGATTCTGGCTAGTGTGTATCTTTTCCAAATTCAAATTTCCATCTTCTAAGACAGATCATATGAAATGGTACCTGAGATATATATGATTAGTCTTTGAATGGAAGGATGAGTTCTTTGCAATATGAATGGAACTCTCACTATCACAATACAACCTGCTATTCTCCTGCTTCTTTCCCAATTCCTCCATAAACCTCTCTAACCAAATCATTTCTTTACTAGATTCTATAGCAACAACATACTTTGCTTCTATTGTTGAAAGTGCAACAACCTTTTCCAGTTTCTAAATCCAACTTATTGCTGTTCCACCTATAGTAAAAACATACCCTATGGTGCTCCTCCTGCTATCTTTATCACCTGCCATATCTGAATCAACATATCCCAATAGAACAATGTCTGAACCTCCAAAACATAATCCATGAGTAGCAGTACCTCTCAAATACCCGAGAATCCACTTTCCTTCCTCCCAATGTTCTTTACATGGATTGTTCATATACTTGCTCACAACTCCCACTGCATGTGCAATATCTAGTCTTGTGAAAAGCATCACATACATCAAGATGCCAATTGTTGATGAATAAGGGACCATGGACATGTATTCTATCTCCTCTTGTGTCTTGGGACACATTTCCTTAGTTAATTTGAAATGGCTAGACAAAGGTGTACTAACGGGTTTTGCATTTCGCATTCTAAACCTCTCCAACACCTTCTCTATGTACTCACCCTGAGACAATGTCAATTTGAGATTTTTCATGTCTCTTGTTATTCTCCTACCAAGGATTTTCTTCGCAGCACCCAAATCCTTCATCACAAATGAGTTAGCTAATTTCTTCTTGAGCACATTTATATCCTGCATATTAGAACCTGCAACAAGCATGTCATCTACATACAATAGCAAGATAATATAGCTTCCATTTTCTAGCCTTTTAAAATAAACACAGTGATCAAAATGACATCTACTATAACCTTGTTTTGTCGTAAACTTGTCAAAATTCAAATACCAATGCCTTGGATATTTCTTTAGGCCATACAATCTCTTCTTCAACTTTCATACCAAATTTTCCTTCCCTTTGACCTCATACCCCTGTGGTTGCTGCATATAAATCTCTTCCTCCAAATCCCCATGGAGAAAAGTTGTTTTTATATATAGTTGTTCAAGATGCAAATGTTCTACTTCCAAAAGACTTAAAATAGTCCTAATTGAAGTCATTTTAACAACAGAATAAAACATTTCATCAACATCTATACCTTTCTTTTGTGAAAACCCCTTTACAACAAGTCTAGCCTTGTACCAATTTTTGCCTCCATCTTCTTCCTTCAACTTGCAAACCCATTTATTTTGTAATGCTCTTTTTCCTGCAGGAAACTGAACCAAATCCCAAGTCTGGTTATTTACCAGGGAATCCATTTCCTCTTTCATGCCTTGCTCTCACTTCTTTTTAGTGTCTACTTGCATTGCCTCTTCATAACATTTTGGTTCACCAGAATCAGTCAAAAATAAATAAGACAATGACAAAGAGTATTGTTTAGGGGGTCTACTTAATCTGGTAGATCTTCTAACAACACTTGCAGGAGTTTGAGGTACCTTCTACTCCTGTTGTTGTACATTTTGATTTTCTGTTACCTTTGGAATTTCTTTTTCAGTGATCTCATCAGGCACCGTGTATTCTGGTTTTTCTTTTTCTTGTATCTTTCCCTGCAACTGATCTTTGTACGTGACCTTGTCAATGAATATGGCATCTCTACTCTTAATGATTTTTTGATTTTCATAATCTCATAAACGATAACCAAAATCATTAACACTGTATCTAATAAATATACACTTCTTGTATTTTTGCTCAAGCTTTGTTTTATTTTCTTTATCAATATGGACAAATGCTTCACAACCGAAAGTCTTCAAAAAATAATAGTTTAACTTTTTACCTGTCCATGCCTCCTCTGAAATTATACCATCCAAAGAGATTGAAAGTCCTCTATTTATTAAGTAAACAACAATATCTACATCATCTTCCCAAAACTGTAAGGGTAGACTAGCATGCAATCTCATACTCCTTGCACGCTCCATGATTGTCATGTTCATCCTTTCTCACACACCATTTTCTTGTGGTTTCCTAAAATTATCTTCTCTCTACGAATCCCATAGTATGAACATTAATCATCAAACTCCTTGTTGCAATATTCACCTCCATTGTATGATCTAAGACACTTCAACCTTTTTCCTGTCTCATTCTCAACCAAAGCTTTCCATTTCTTAAAAGTATAAAAAACATCATATTTTTGTTGAATGCAATAAACCCAAGTTTATCTAGTTGCATCATCAATAAAAGTAACATAATAACAAGAGCCACCAAGAGATTATACCTGAGATGATCCCCATACATATGTATGCACAAGCTCTAACCTTTCACTCTTCTTTTATTTTCCAACTCTGAGAAATCTAACTCTCTTATGTTTTCCATAAATACAATGCTCATAGAAATCCAAATCAATTTGTTTAAGATTTGGAAACAAATTTCTTTTGTGAAGTATCTGCATCCCCTTCTCACTCATGTGTCCAATCCTATGATCCCACAATGTTGTATCCACTCCTGTATAAGCTAATGAGATAGAAGAGTCAGTATTACCAGTACATAAATACAATGTACCTACCTTCTCTCCTTTTGCTATCACCAGTGATCCTTTGGTGACCTTCCACACCTTATCTGTAAATATGGATATACAACCTTCACTTGCCAACTACCCTATTGAAATTATATTTTTCCTTAGATATGGAACATGTCTTACCTCTTTCAACAACCATTCCTTTGTTTTATTTCAACCTCCACTTGCATTCCTTTCCTTTATTTTTACCTTTCCCATTCCAACAATTTTGCATGGTGCATCATCACCCAAATGAACCTGTCTAAAATCACCTTGAACATAATTGATCCAGGTGGATATCGGGGGCCACCCACCTTTTCCAAATGGCTCAAAACATTTTTTTGGCCATTTTGGCAATTTACTATTTTTAGCAGGTTTTCACTTCCGGGGCCATTTTGAGGGCCTAAATGAAGTTTTCTCGAGATCGAAGTTC
>ML791337.1:99692-124022 GCA_009831015.1 Picea engelmannii
ATTACTGTATCTCTGTGTTTATGGTTGCATCTATGATATATTTCTGTTATATTACTGGATATACGCAATATCTCTGTGCATTTCTTTATTATATCTCCGCTCTCATTTCGTGCCGAAAATAATCCGGATCAATAATCTAGAAAATGTTTCCTATGGGGTGTGGCATGAAATGAATCCCCTTAATATAATACCCAAGACTTAGAAATATTATCTACAGAAAGAATCAAAACATCTTGTAACACATCACCTGTTACATTTGCTTCCTGATTTTTCTCCTGTTGTCCTCTCTTTGTTTCTTTGGAGCTCTACAATATTTCTTCAGATGTCCTTTCTTCCCACAATTCCAACACTCTATCTTTCCCAGTATATATTTGGATCTACCCTTTCCTCTATCCTTTTGTCTTCCCATGTTCTCCATGTTTAACGTATTACCTAATGTCCGACTTGTGCTTTTTCGTCGCATTTCCTCACTAAGGATAACACTAACAACATCATCAAATTTTAAAGTGTTTGAACTAGAGACAGAGTTACTTACAACCATGACCAAGCTGTTCCAACTTTCTGGCAATGAGCACAAGATTAGAAGAGCCATGACCTCATCATCAAAGTCCACCTTTACATAACTTAGTTGATTAGTTACCGTATTAAATTCATTTTAATGATCTGCAACAAACCCACCTTCTGACATCTTCATATTAAATAATATCTTCATTAGAAATACCTTATTGGACGTTGAGGGTTTTTCATATAGTTTAGCCAATGTGTCCATCAACTCTTTATTTTTATTTTCTTTCGAAA
The DNA here is from genome assembly GCA_009831015.1 of Picea engelmannii. Lineage (NCBI taxonomy): Eukaryota > Viridiplantae > Streptophyta > Pinopsida > Pinales > Pinaceae > Picea > Picea engelmannii. Next base: position 100,491 of record ML791337.1, read on the forward strand.
TATTGAAAGCCACCGACGCTGCTAGGCTCAACCGTATCATTCCTAGTGCCTTTATGTCAAGAACCTTCCATTCTTCGTCCTTCATGACCATCGACTTCTTTGCTATTCCACCCAATGGTAGGAATAGATCCTTCTGATATAATAATCTTCCATTTTCATCTTCCATAATTGGTAGTTTTGGCCGTTAAATTTCGCGACCCTAAACTTTCCATCTTCCGCCATTTCTCCCACTCGAACCAGGAACCCTCTTTTTCTACGAGTTACCTTTTGCTCTGATACCAATTATTAGAAAAATAGGACCGCGGAGAAATAAAATAAAACAAATGTGGAAATAAAACATATAAGATACACAATACAATAGAGACACATATATACATGGTTCACCCAGTGTGGGATACGTCCACTAGAGAAATTTCCAGGTTCTTCCTTTATTATTATCCAACAAATGAAGGGATACAACATACAACACACCCATTGTAACTTCCTCTTCTTTCTCTCACAGTATCCTCACTCATAATACAATATTTGCAATGATACATAACCACAATTCATTTCCCTCATAAAAGAGGGTTCCTTCTAGGAAAAAAAACTCTAACATAACTTCTACTGTCATATCTGTGACCTTATAATGAATGGTCTAGATTTACTATGAAATTACAATATACATTTAAAATGAAATTTTTCCTCAAGGGATTCGCCCCTGAACCCCCGTCAGGGGTTCGTTTGCCCCTGAACCCCACAGCCAGGGGGATATCCCTCTCGGACCCCACAGGAGGGGCAAGCCCCCCGTGCACTACCTCGCGTGGAGGAGTGTACATTCTTCTGGGGTTTAAAGTCTTCATGGGTTATAAACACGGTTGAAAAAAATACCTATGAATCAGGAATATAATCAGGCTCCACAACCAACAACTAGTGTTTACCCAGTAGTGAATTAATGCTTGAGTTCCTGGATGCATTGGCATTATGATAAACCTTGTCACAACTGCAATTTCTGGAGAGTTCCAACAATGAGATTCTTGACTAGATGCATTGAAGCCTAGGAAGGAGGAAGGAAACATGAGGGACTATGTGGCAGAGAAGGGGGTTCATTCTCTTGGGTTGTGCAGGCTAGGAGAAGAGAGTTGGTGAACTTTGGATTGTTGTGTGTTGAGAAACCTTTCAGAGTTTCAGTGGTGACTGGTTTGGGAAGCTGAGTGTCATCCTAGATCCCATCCTTATGGATTCATAGCCATAGCTCGAGGGTGACCTACTATTGATACTTGGAACAAAAACATCTAATGTTGTGTGGAACATCCTTGGTCTACAGCCAATTGGTGAATGTTTTTGTTAAAGATAAGTGCTCTTTGTCATGGTGTTTATCTGCTTATACATAATTATTTTCACTATGTATTGATTATTATCTTTGAGATATGTATTAATAATGTTCCTGCTTGTTGGTTATTGTCATGCATGGAATATTGTTCTTTCCTTTATAGTTTAACATAAATCTCGATAGATGCATGTGTTATTTCAAGATTCTTTATTTAGTTTTTGTTATCATATATTCAAAATTAGTTCAAGAAGAGGTTCTTGAGGCAACATGACTCAACCTTGGTGGTTGAGTATGTCACCGTTTGGTATCAGAGTGTCTTGGAGGGTGTTTTGGAAGTAGCATTCCTGACCTGTGGTGGTGGCTAGGCACGTTATAGGAATCATGATTAAAAACATTCATTATATCCAAGTATGGACCTCGTGTATGATTATGATGAATTTTGGAAGAAAGGAAAATTCACTCATGCTAACCTTCCATCATCAATTTAGGAATAATGTTGAATGCTATTCTCATAATCTAGATAGATCTATCCTCAATGAGAATATTTCAACTACTTGAGTCTTCTCTTCATTTGAATATTAGCCTAATCATGGATTCCTAAGCATCCACTAAAAACTAATCCCAAGGAACAATTTGGATAAGTAACATTTCAACATACAAGCCTCAAGATGATTTAATGAATGACATGGGTTAAAACAACAATGTCTTTGAGACTCCCTAAAGTTCATCTTTATCATATAGAACTCTCCAATTGCATCACTTATGGGAACATATCAATTCACAATCCTTAAGATGATTTGGTGGATGAAATGCATTAAAATGACAACATTATGGAGACTCACTAATGTTTGAATTCTTCACCAAACTTGTGTGATTAACAAATCATGTTCAAAGATATTCATTATAGTTAGGTATGTATCTTATGTAAGATTAATATGAATCTTGGAAAATGATAAGTCACTCATGTTGACCTTCCATTTCCTTTTAGGAATAACCCTGAATGTGTTTCTCATAACCTAGATAGATTTGTCCTCAAATATCATCTTTCAAGTACTTGATCCTTCTCTACATTTGTAGCTTAGCTTGATCATGGAATCCCATGCATGCACTACAATATAAATCCCCCGAGGCACACTAAGGAAAGGTAACATTTCAAATCACAAGCCTCAAGATGATTTGATCAATAATGGGGGTTAAAACAATAATGTCATTCAGAGTCCTTGATGTTTGTCTTTATCATAAAAAGAAATATCAAGTTTCACCACTTATTGGAACAAATCAATTTGTAAGCCTCAAGATGATTTGGTGAATGCCATTAATTAAAACCATGACATTCTTGAGACTCTCTAACATTTGAATTCTCCACCTAACCTATGCAATAATGGATGCACATTTAAAACAATTCATTACATCTGTGTATGTATCTCATGCAATATTGTGATGAATCTTGGAAAAAGGATAAGTCACTCTTGCTAACCTTCCATCAACTATTAAGGAATATCCCTAGATGTAGTTCTCATAATCCATATGTATTTATCCTCAACTAGCATTGTTCAATTGCTTGAGTCTTGTTACATTTGAATCTTAGAGTAATCATAAAACCCTAGGTATCAACTATAGAAGAAATCTTGAGGCATAGTTTGGACAAGTAAGATATCAATTCACAAGCCTCAAGATGATCCGGTGAATGATGTGGGTTGGAATGGTGACATTTTTTAGACTCCTTGAAGTTTGTATTTATCATAAATAAATCTTAAATTTCAATGTTTATGGAAATGTATTAATTCACAATCCTCAAGACAATTTGGTGAATGATGTGGGTTTAAATGATGTCATTCTTAAGGCTACCCAATGTTTGAATTCTCCACCTAACTTTCTTGATTAGGGAAGCATATTCAAAACCATTCCTTGCAATCGGGTATGGATATCATGTAAGATTGTGATTTCCCTTGGAAAAAGGACAATATTTTGATGTTGATCCCTATTTAGTAATAGCCTCAGGTGTGGTTCTCATAATCTAGATAGATTTATCCTCAACTAGCATATTTCGACTACTTGACCCTTATCTAAATTTGAATTTAAGCCCAATAATGGAATCCCATATTTCCATTAAAGAAGAAATCTCAAGGCATAGTTTGAATAGGTAACATATAAGTTCATAAGACTCAATATGGTTGACAAATTATGTGAGTTAAAATGACAATGTATTTAACTCTCCCTAAAGTTTATCTTTATCATAAAGAACTCTAAATTGCATTAGTCATGGCAACATATAAATTGGCAAGCCTCAAAATGGTTTGGTGAATGGCATGGGCTAAAATGATGACATTATTGAAACTCCCTAATGTTTGAATTCTCCATCAAAACTATGAAAGTAGGGAAGCACATTCAAAACTATTCATTACACTGGGTATGGATCTCATGTAAGATTGAAATGACACTTGGAGAAAGGAGAAGCAACCCATGTTGACCTTCCATCACCTATTTAGGAAAAACCATGGATGTGGTTCTAATAATATAAATAGATTAATACTCAATTATTTTATTTCAACTACTTGAGCCTTCCTTGCATCTGAAGGTTATTTTGTTCATGGAATCACAAACATCCACTACAGAAGAAATCGTGAGGCACAATTTTGATAAGTCAGATACCAATTCATAATCCTAAAGATGATTTATTGAATGACGTGGGTTAAAATAATGACGTCTTTGAGACTCCTTGAAGTTGATATTTATCATAAAGAACTCTGAAATTACATCATTTATGGGAGCATACAAATTCTCAAGCCTCAAGATAGGTCGGTGAATGTCATGGTTTAAAATGATGATGTTCTTAAGACTCCCCGATGTTTGAATTCTCCACCAAACCCGCATGAGAATACCATTTAAAACATGACACATGGAAAACGGATAACTCATGTGTGCTAGGAACAACCATGTATGTGGTTATGAGATAGATTTGTATTGAACAACTCGATATTTCCATGCAATTGAATCCTATCTTGATCATGGAATCCTAGACATCCACTAGAAAAGAAATCTAGAGGCATAACTTGGATAGGTAACATACCAATTCACAAGCCTCAAGATGATTCAATGAATGATGTGGGTCGGTCAGAATGATGACATATTTAAGTCTCCTTGAAGTTCATATTTATCATAATGAAATATTGAAGTGCATAAATTCACAAGCCTTGAGATGATTTGGTGATGACATGGGTTGAAATGAAAATATTCTTAAGACTCCCTAATGTTTAAATTTTCCACCTAACCCATGCAAATAGGGAAACACATTCAAAACATATGAGATTGTGAGATTGTGACGAATATTAGAAAAATGATAAGTCATTCATGTTGACCTTCCATCACTTATTTAGAAAAAAAGTTGGGTGTAGTTTTATAATATTAATGGATTTATTCTCAATTAGACTCTTTCAATTACTTGATCCTTCTCTACGTTTGAAGCTTATCTTGATCATCCGATCCTAGACATCCATATGGATTAAATACTAATGCATATTTGGGATATGTAACATATCAATTCATAAGCCTCAATATCGTTTATTTAATGATGTGGGTTAAAATAGACACATCTTTGAGTCTCCCTAAATTTGTCTTTATCATAAGAACTCTTGAATTCCATCATTTATGATAACACGTGAATTTTAACACCTCAAGATGATTTGGTGAATTACATGGGTTAAAATGAAAATGTTATTAAGACTAATTGATGTTCGAATTCTCCACCCAAACCACATGAGAAGGGAAGCACATTCAAAACCATTCATTACAACTAGGTATGGAACTCTTGTAATATTGCGATGACTCTTGGAAAAATGAAAAGTCACTCATGCTAACCTTTTATTTCCTATTCAAGATCAACCCTATTTTTGGTTGCAATAATATGGATAGATTTATCCTCAATTAATGTATTTTAACTACTTGAGCCTTCCTTGCAATTGAAGCTTACCTTAATCATGGAATCTCAAGCATCCACTACAAATGAAATCTTGAGGCATATCTTAGTGTTGGATGCAGACCGAATCAGAAAGAAAGGTTATTTTTGGAAAAGAAGCACGCAAGAGGAAAAAGACAGATGGAAGGAAGAGCAACACGCACACATGCATGGACGACCTAACGACGCTAGGGTTAGGGTTTTTGTAATACATTTTAATGGCTGGTGAGACAAACATATAAATAAGTGGTAATTAGAAGGAAGATAGATATATAGGGAGATAGATATAGAAAGACAGATGCGACGCCGAGAGGGACAGAGAGGAAGAGAACTATAACCATTGTATAAGTCATTAAGCTGGTGAGGTAGGGAAGGCATGAGCGACTCGATCCCAAGGGTTAGATCACATGCTGAGGAGCCTGATGTGATCTAATCAGCCTCACAGGGATCGAGGAGCCTGTGGGAGAGAAGAAGCACTAAGACTGTAACCACACGCGACATGATATCTTTCTAAACTATAATAAAATCTTGGGAGCCAGATCTTTGTGGACGTAGCCCAAGAGGGGGTGAACCATGGTAACACTTTGTTATGTGACTGAATGAATATGTCTTTTTGTCTGATTAGTTGATGAATGTTGAATAAATGAAGTAACTAGTAGATATGGTATTTTACATGCATGCATAGGATGAATATTATAACTAAATGTTAAATGGAATGAATAAAGGTTACGACGCATAAGCACATATCTCTCTTAATCCTAGGTTGCAAACACCTGAGTATTGCAGCCACTGATAGAGCTATCTCGGGTAATACTGCGCAGTGCACTCCGTGTACTACGTTGCCTTCTGGGTTACTAGAGGGGCCGATAGTCTTTAATGGATTTTGTTGGGAAGCTTCTTAGTTCTGAACCAGGGTCAATCTGTAATGGTCAATGAGAATCAGAATCAAAATCCCTCAAGACCAATAAGAGTAGATAGATAAAAGGGAATAAACCAACAAATGGTTCCGTTTCCGGGAATAAACCATCCCGATCGCTTTGTTCGGATGGAAGGAACCCATGTATGCATTCTTTGGCACAAGACCCAAGCCTTGCCGCACATCACACTACCTATTGCTGGGGTGCGGGTCAGATCTGAAGAATAGAAAGGAGAATGCATCCATATTCGAAGGATATTATGAATACCTATATGAGAGCATCACCAATACTTGGCGAGTTACACCGGAAACAATCACACATTATCGGGGCATAGCCAACTTCAAAGCAACTAGGCATGAAATGTGGATGCAAGCACATAAGGATCCTGACAATCAATGGCTACAACTACGCTACTGCATCAAGGAGGAGGACATAGATATGGCCATCAAGGATTGGAAGGATGACTGGAGGATTCCAGTCTTAAATCGGGAAATGCCTGCAGGAATGGAAGAGGAGGCAGGGCAGGAACAAACACCTGCAGAAGATATAACAGTGCCCAAGAAGCCAAGGACATGCTAGAACAAGGCACAATAGAACAAAGGGGGGGTGTCCAAGAATAACAACACCTAGGTGGGGAAGAAAACAACACCCAGGCGGGGAAGAAGAACAACACACAGGCACCGCAAGTACAAGAGAAACAAAATGAGACAACACAAGGAACCACCTTGAGTGCTACTCAGCAGGAGCAAGGCCATACAAAGAGGCTAGTCATCCAAATGGGGGGTGTACGCAAGAAATCTAAGGCGCACATAACGCCCCCAGAATATATGATCATAGAGGATGATGCGGACCTTGTGGCCCAAATGGTCCAGGATCGTACAATGGAGGATTTTGACAATGCTCAACGATAAAGGGATAAGATTGAGGAGGAGTTGGAATAAATGCGACAACTCCTCCAACAACTTAGAGAAGCACATACGACCGACAATAACATAGGAACGGTCCCATCAATGTCACAGATAGGAGGTGAAGATGGATCAAGTGAGCAGGACAAGATCCAGATGACAACACAACCGAGCTCGACATTTCATGTCACACCCAACATGCTGCACATGGATTAAATAGTGGGGAAGAAACCCCTAAAGGAATTGGACCAAATACAATTGGTATTGACATAGATACTAACCAAGGCCTTGTATAAACTACAAGTCAACGTCGCACAAGAGGTACAATCACACGCACGTACAGACACAACGGAATTGCATCAGACAAAGGACAATTAGGATGAGTTGGAATTGGTACTCGAGAAGGATAAGCTTGAGACCAAATATGAAAAAGACCGCGCAGATAGGATGGAGCAGGAATTGGCTGTAGCCTATGAGAAAATCCCAAAGAGTGCATAGATGACATAACTCACAGTCACACAAAAGATTGTTCAGATTGTGCAGAAAACAATCAATAAATACAAGAGATTGAGCACCTCCAAGAGCATATCATACCTACCACCCCACCAGAGGTGAAGGAGTAGAGGAAGTAGGAGGAAACAACACAGATAAAGGAGATAGACTGAGAAGTCCACACGACGACCGACTTGTTCGAGAAGACAACACAACTTTGGACAAAGATGGAAGAGGATCAATAGGTCCAACATTGGGACTAGGAAGAAGAAAGGATAAGTGCAACTATCCAAGACCTCAAGTAGAGGAAGAAGACAATGCCGATCACTGAGCGCATCAAAGGAGTACAAGATATGAAGAAACTGTAGGTAGAACTCATAGTTGTGCAGACACAGAAAAAGGAGTGCCAAGCTCAAATGGAACTGCTCCAGGAGTGGGAAACAAAGGTCATTGCGCACGCGGAAGATGCAAAGAAACACATGGCACAAAATCAGGCTGAGTGTGTAGGGATGGTCAAAGACGAGATTGCAGTGCAGGTATTGGATGCACTCAAGGAGAAGACCGTGCAGGCCCAAACACAAGAAAAGGAGCTCACTGAGAAGTTCCAAGCGATCGCAGGAGAGATCAATGAAGCGCACAAGGTTTAGGTGGCTCAGGACGAGCCACATGTCAGTGTTGGGGGCTTGTTGGATGCAGTTCAAATAAGAAAGAAATGTTATTTTTTGGAAAAGAAGCACGCAAGAGGAAAACGACAGACGAAAGGAAGAGAAACACACGCACATGCATGGAAGACCTAACGACGCTAGGGTTAGGGTTTTTGTAATACATTGTAATGGATGGTGAGACAAAGATATAAATAAGTGGTATTTATAAGGAATATAGATATATAGGGAGATAGATATAGAAAGACATACAAGACGCCGAGAGGGACAGAGAGGAAGAGAACTGTAAGGACTGTATAAGTCATTAAGCTAGTGGGGTAGGGAAAGCATGAGTGACTCAATCCCAAGGGTTAGATCACATGTTGAGGAGCCTGGTGTGATCTAGTCAGCCTCATAGGGATCGAGGAGCCAGTGGGAGAGAAGAAGAAATAAGACTGTAACCACACGCGGCATGATATATTTCTAAACTATAATAAAATTCTGAGAGCCAGATCTTTGTGGACGTATCCCAAGAGGGGGTGAACCACGATAAAACTGTGTTATGTGACCGAATGAATATGTCTTTGTGTTTGATTAGTTTATGAATGTTGAATAAATGAAGTAACTAGTAGATCTGGTATTGTTGGCTCTTGACCAAGTTTTGGGATATCCTTGGTCAAGTTTGACCTATTTTGGGACTTCGACAACCTGTCAAAGACGGAGCGCAAGACGAAGCAGAGATTGTGGGATCTCAACCCCTTTTTGGGTCCTTTTTTGGGATTTGGGAATATGTAATGGGAATGGGATGTCGGCCCATGGGTTTACCCATGTTTAGCCCTCTTTTGTATGTATAAATAGAAGGCTAGGCAATGTAAGAAGTAGTTTAATAGTGCACAAGAGTTGTGCAATTTGGCTAAGTGCTAAGAGTTGGATCTGTGTGATTAATAATTGTAATGTTTCATGCATACTATATGAGGCTTGCAGAGCTAAGTGTAAGTCATTGTAAGAGACTGTGAAGGCTTTGTGCTATAACGCAAGGAAGAAGGATCTAGCGAGCTGTGCAGATCTCCTGTCCTATGTGGAGTAGGGTTTTGTGGCTCTGTGCATGTAGATGACTGATCAAAGCTAATAAATAATAAGAGTTGGTGGACGTAGCCCCAGGGTGGGGGTGAACCATGTAAATATTGTGTTATTCTGCTCTATGCGATGTTGTGATGCATTTATGTGTTATTTTCTAAGTGCTTTGAGATAGATAGATAGATCTGTTTATGCTTTGTGCTTATGATGAATCTGGATGCTAGATCTGACTCCTTTGAACTTGCTTAGTGCTTGAATATTCTAGATTTGATCTAATCCCTTATGCTAAGTGCTTATATACATTAGATCTAGGTGAATGTTGTGATGCTCTATTTTATCTGCGAAGTAGATATTGGTTAAATATTAATGAACTGACGGTGCTAAGTGCTCTATTAAGTATTATAATCACATATCTGTGTCCCAGCTAAGGTTGTAGACACTTGAGTCCTGCAACCACCCCTACCTCTACCTCGGGTGAGACTTCATTTTCTTCGCAGGTGTTGCCAAAAGGGCCGTTAGTTAGGGTTTTGTTGGTGCGTTGTTGTAGCGTTGAACCCTGGGTCTGCCCCTATGCCAACAAATGGTTTCGTTGTTGGGACCTGAAACTGTGATTGCTGGGAACTGAGGAAGAAGAAGCTCTGTGAAAAGATCCGACCTGAAATAGTGAAATGTCTCTGTGTAGATCTATTTCTCTAGTGCACAATACTCTACTAGTTTGGCAAGCTCCGTGCGAAGGAAAATAAGTCTGATATGAAGAAAAGAGGTAAGATCCAGAAGCTTTGTGCTCTAAGAAAGGTAAAAGTGAGAATTCTTGATTAAAAGAGGTAAGATCTAAAAGCTATGTGCTCTGATAAAGGTAAGAATATTGAAAAGTTCTAGATCTGAAAGCTTTGTGCTCTGCAAAAGTAAGATAAGTGGAAATTTTTGTTTCTAAAGCATGGATCTAGGTATATTTGATAGATTCTATCCTAGATTAAAAACTAGGGTATTCATAGATGAAAGAAGGTTTGATATGAATAGATCTGATAAGAATAGTGAAAAATATGTTATACCTATGCATAGAAAGAATGTTTGGACTAATTAGTGTATGCAAGATCTTAGAAAGAATTTTTTGCAGGTTAGCTACCATGATCCTAGTGCATGGTACAGAAAAGGATGGGGATCATTTAAAATAAAGAGAGGATTAACCCTCTATTACAATTGAAGAAGACCATGACATCTTGCTAAGGAATGCCCTGGGAAAAGACCCAGTTGTCTTGTTGTAAAGCTATGGACCATGAAGTATTGGATTGTCCTAGAATGATTTCTAAGCTTGAAGGAATGAACATGAGACAAGAAAACCCTAAAGCATATCCAAAAAATAAGATTATGACAGAATCCTAGGAAGAATCAGAGAAAGTATTTCTACAGATGAAAGAAACCAGGAATGATCACCGACATGTCAGATTATCAGGGATCTTCAAAGAAAAAGAATGCCTTGAAGCAAGAATAGGAGACTTCGACATTGACTGTGTTCTAGATGAGGAAACACAGGTGAATATCATGACAAAGAGAACTTGGGAAGCTATAGGGAAGCCTGTTATGATTCCTTCACTAGAAGGAATAGGAATATTCAAAGGAAAGATGATAAACCTATGTGGAAAGCTCACCCAGATACCTATGAATGCCAATGGAACTTTGACAGAGAAAGATTTTGAGATTATTAGATTTATTGAGAACAGTGCCCCATTTACCATGCTGCTAGGAAAACCTTGGATTGAAAGAGATTAGGATAGAAGGAAAGAAGAAGAAGAAGTTTTAGAACATAAGAAGCAAGAGTTAAAAGAATTCATGACTAGAAAGATCGCACACTTAATTGAAGAACATAAGAACAGATCAAATCCATTTAACACTAGAGACCCAGATGTCGAAGTTGCAAGAACATTAGAAGAACCATTGAAGATTGAAGTACCTATTCTAGATAAAGAAGAAGGATCACCCACAAATCTTAGGAAAGGATATCAACAACGCAAAGTCACTATGTCAAAAGAAGATAAGAATCATAACGGAAAAAGACATATCGAGACGAAGCTCACTGGAAAGAAGGCTAGAAAGATAATCAAGAAGCAAGCTAAGATCAACAAGTTGCAGAAGGTTCCAGAGGAAACCTCGAAGAAGAAAAATTTTCAAAATTGGAGCTTCACCGGGATATCAGAACAACGACACATGGCACTTCGCCATGGCGAAGCAATATAGCCATTGGGGACATTATAACTGTTAGACCAACACTTCGAACGGGTAGAAATACATTTATGGATAGACAACTCGCCATCCGACCGTTGGGACCATGCCATAATGGACATAACAGAGTTAATGGAGGCTTCATACCCATTGCAAGCGACCCGTTGCCGAGTTACCTATTTATCCCGTTGCGCCATGCACCAAGAACACTTTTTCTAACTGATAGTTTGAGCCCACAAACTAAGTTGATTTTATACAGTGATCATCACACTCTTTCTGTCTATCCTATTACAGTGTCTAAGTTATTCCCTGAACCTGAGATTGTTAACCCCGAGTGTGTATGTAGGACGAATTGAGCGTTGTAGAGAAATATGTTGAAGAAGTTTTAATCGACCTCATGACTGAAAGAGTCATGTCGATGTCTATAGGTGTAAAAGAATCATCAACGAGAGGACTGTTGGCCTCTCCATCCACTACTCGCGGAGCCGTACCATCCCAACCATTTGATGAAAAGCGAACCAAACACATGGATGATCTAGTGAATGCTAAATTGATCCCGACCATATTACCCACCTATATTCCACCCCTGAGCGGTGCAGTAAATCGAGACAACGTGCCCAGAGATTTCGAATACACCTTGGTCACGTTGTACCTCAGGAAGGGGATATGTGTAGTTCGAGAATACCATGATAAGATTGCAGCGTTGAAGTTTAGCAACTTCAACCTCAGAGATCACAAATTTTACAACATGCTCGCCCCACATAAGTACTTGATCCGGATTAAGGGGAATAATTCAAAGATAAGCCCCCAATCGTGGACTATGAACCTCGCGCAGTCCACCTTGCTCAATGTCATGAAGATTCCTCACTTCGGACGACACCAGGAGGTAAATGCATGTGTCAAGATGATGTTGTCTTTTTACCATGGAGGTTATCTATGGATAAACTATCGTATAATAGTTGATCCGATGCTGATCAATTGGATCACGGGGTTGAGTATGCAAGGACTTGATCCACAGGAATTTTACCCTGGAAAATCCATGGATCACGCTCCAGCACAGCAGATCAAGGACACTTATGGCGATGTCGAGAAGGGCACGTGAGGTTACAAAGTAGCTTCTATCTAGAGTGGCGCAGTGCGCCTCACCTGTCAGTTGATTGTAGGGAAGTTAGTCCAAAAGAATCGACCCACCCAAGTCATCGGTTTTGTAGTCGACCTCGCAGACAAGTGCGTGGAAGGCCTTCAGATGAACTGGATGAAGTACCTGGTGAACAAGTTGGAACTCGACTGGAGAGAAGCATAAGATCAAGGATATGAATTTCATTTCAGTTGGCTCTTGATCCTTATATCTTTTATTTCCTGGGAGATGATGAAAGGTACGACCTTCTCGGATATCGAGCCTTTTGAACCACTGGCCGCGAAGTTCAGTACACTGTGGTACTCGAGTGAAATGAATAAATAGTGGCAGTCAAATGTTGTTTTTCATACCTACTATAATCAACTGAAGGTAGCCATACAGTACGAGCCTCGCATGACTCCGAACACTCTACACCGGTTCAGGCCTCTGATGAAGTTCAACGTAGATCGACATTTTACATACATCACAGCGCGCGCTGATGAACACAAGCAAAAAATTCAGTCTTACTACAAGCTGACGAAGGAGGACTTGGAGGAGATCACCAAGGACTGGTCAACGGACCTCCTTGTTCCAGCAGACCTTGCGGAGATATTCGACATCGATAGCCCAAAAACTGCGTAGGATAGATCCAGACCTAGCGGGGCAAAGAAAACTGAAGAGGTCCAAGAATTAGGCAGTGCATCCATGAAGACTACATCCGTCTCACCAGAGTAAGGAGGCGATGGCGAAGAGTTAGGTGACAAAGAAGTCAAGCAGAAGCAAGGAGACGAGGTTGATCCCCTGAAGAAGAGAAAAGGTTCACCTCCGAAACCTTCCTCTCGAAAGAAAGTGAAGGCCACCATGACCAAGATGCAGACCGTCCTCACCTATGATGACTTTGACTTCCTCATAGCAACCTTGTAAGATGCTTCATTGGAAATAACAGAGAAACAAGAATCAAAGAAAGAGGAGCTGTATGATCGAATTGAGACTAAACTTCGATGGGTACAACAAGCCCTACAGTCCAACTGCGCAGTCTCCACTGCGCCGGGAGAGTTAGAATTGGGAAACAAGCCAGCTCAACTCCACCGCTTAGCCGATATAGTCGAAGCTCGACTTCGACGAGCATAGGAAGAAATAGTGCAAGCCACCCAGGCTTTGACACAAGTACAAGGGGTACTAATAGAGCAATGCAGTGCTGTAGAACGGGAAAAGATTTATCTCCAAGCGAAGTTTGACGAAGAAAAAGAACAGCTTGTTAGGTAGCTAGAGAGGTAGTGGGGGGGCCCAGAGGGACCATAGTTATAATAGTGGAGGCCATTCAATGTAAGGTGTACTAGGTCCACTATATTATTAAATAAGGCTCACTATGGTAGTTAGACATAATAAATGGGTAGTTAGATATAATAAATGTAAGAAGACTTCTTAGAAGGTTCTACTTCTAGAATATTCCTCCTCTAGAATGTTCTTAGGTGATGGTAGAACTATATAAAGGGGTTCAAGTAATGTAATGGGACATGAAGAGAAGTATTGTATTGTGAGATTTACTTCAATAGGAGGATGCCCCCTTGAAGAGACAAGTGAACATGAGAGGATCCCTTCCATAATAGGATCCATTGTACGGTGTTGCCCTACCTCAAGGGTTTGGTAATAATAAAGTGTGGTTTCTTCTATCTTGCTCTATGGATCTATTGTGTATTCAGTATTTGTGGTGATTATATGTGTAGATATATTCAGGTTCTTAACAATTGGTATCATAGAACTTTCCTTGACAGACATTGTGGGAAAATATTTTTTATTTTTGCAGATTTATTTTTTTTTCGGAGAAGAAAAAAGAGGGCCGCGACATTTCAGAAAATTTAGGTATATTTATGTGAAAAAATTGCATAAAAAGTTATATATCTGAGTTCCTCTTAGAAAAACAACCAATTTGAAAAAAACAATCGTCTGAAACGGAGTCCGGGAAGTCAAGATATTGAAGTTTTAAAATCTGCAAATTTTCAGGGTTTTTTCCGTGGACGACGATGAAATTTTATTTATTTATTTATGTAGCAGCTGGAGGTCGAATTTGCCCAAACAAATTACAGATATTAGTTCCTCTCACAATTTCACCGAATTTCAAAAACAAAATCATCCGAAACAGAGTCCGGGAAGTCAAGATATTGAAGTTTTAAAATCTGCAGTTTTTCAGGGTTTTTCCGGAAAACGCCGTGATTTTCTGCAGTAATTTATTTTTCTATTTTTGGGGTTTTTTCGTGATGGCGGCGGGACTACAGATTTCATAAGGTGCTCAGATGGCTATTTATTCTCAAACCCTCAAAGAAATTCTACATATTACTGAAGCATTCAAAGCCCAATGGTGTGGAACATTGCATGACAGATTCCATGACCTTGCAGATGGCCTCAATGATAGTTTTCGTAGTATTCAAGATTCATTGGATAACATGCAGGAGAGATTTCTTATGGCATACATCATGAATGAATATCATCAAGAAGTTTATTCTTGGTATGCTTTGGAGGACGATTGTGATGATTGGTATATGGATAGTTTTCATTTCTGGGATGACAACCACTTCCATCTTCTATTTGATGACTCTCATTCACATCATATAGAACACATTATGGAGAGAAGTCCAACGTCTTCTATGCACACTATTTTTTAGTATTCTTCAGTACTAGTATGTTATTCAAATGATTTTTGGGGTATGGAGGGATCTACATATTTGGATCCCCATGATCATTGTAGATCTTTGGAGTATCATTTTCAGTTGGTTCTTGAGTTCAAATATATTTCGTGTGGAGTTCACCTGAACACTTGGGCATGGGACCCCAATTCACAATCGATGTTGGACTACTTTAGCATGATGGTTTTCATTTCTCCATGGGACCCTAGTTCTCTAGTTTACTTCAGCACTATGGTCCACACTTATCCATGGGACCCTGGTATATGGTTGTACATCAAGCATTGAGGACAACGCTTTCATAAGGGGGATGGAATGTTAGGTAGCTAGAGAGGTAGTGGGGGGGGGCCAGAGGGCCCATAGTTATAATAGTGGAGGCCATTCAATGTAAGGTGTAATAGGTCCACTATATTATTAAATAAGGCTCATTATGGTAGTTAGACATAATAAATGGGTAGTTAGATATAATAAATGTAAGAGGACTTCTTAGAAGGTTTTACTTCTAGAAGATTCCTCTTCTAGAATGTTCTTAGGTGATGGTAGAACTATATAAAGGGGTTCAAGCAATGTAATGGGACATGAAGAGAAGTATTGTATTGTGAGATTTATCTCAATAGGAGGATGCCCCCTCGAAGAGGCAAGTGAACATGAGAGGATCCCTTCCATAATAGGATCTGTTGTACGGTGTTTCCCTACCTCAAGTGTTTGGTAATAATAAAGTGTGGTTTCTTCTATCTTGCTCTATGGATCTATTGTGTATTTAGTATTTGTGGTGATTATAGGTGTAGATATATTCAGGTATATTCAGGTTCTTAACATAGCTACAACAAGAAAATGAATAGTTTCTCACGGAGCAACTCGAAGTAAAGGAAATGGTCAACATAACACTTTGCTCTGTGACATTCGTAGAAGTAAAGGCCAAAGATCGAGTTCCACAACAAGTAGCGCAACTTGAAGAAGTGATCCAAGAGCTACAACAATTCATCACAGACTTGGAACTACGTGAAGTACCTAAGACCCCACAAGATGTGAGAGACCAAAGGGAAGCAACCGCCAGGAGCGCAGTTGAAAGGCTCAAGGCTCTTACCTTGGAATGTAAGCACCTCACTGATCGCAATGCCCAGAACTATGAACAACTCACGGAGAACCCATAATTGAAGGCACTGGAGTCACAACTCCAAGAGGCAAAGTATCAAGCCGAAAATATACAGGCGCAACTGAAGTCCCTGTCAGCTGTGGAAAGAATGAAGCGCTCTCAAGAGAAACACACTGCACAACAACAAATCCATACTATCCAGAGCAGAGTTATGGAGGTAATTCAGAAACTCCAACCTGTGCAAGATAAGGCCTATCAATTGTTTACAGAAGTAGAAGGCCAAGGAGCAGAACTAGAGCAGGTTGTCACTACAGCTGAAAAACGTCTAGAGGGATCGATCAACGATGCAGTCATCCAGGAGTTCGCAGAACAAGAGGTTGTGGCATAACGACAAGTCGAAGTAGCTCGAGCCAATCTTGAGGCATTTGAAGCAGAACTAGTCAGACCAGAGTGACTCGTGACGAGTCACAGGTGAGTGTTGGGGGCCTGTTGGCCCTTGACCAAGTTTTGGGAGATCCTTGGTCAAGTTTGACCTATTTTGGGACTTCGACAGCCTGTCGAAGACAGAGCGCAAGACGAAGCAGAGATCACGGGATCTCGACCCCTTTTTGGGATTTGGGAATATGTAATGGGAATGGGATGTCGGCCCATGGGTTTACCCATGTTTATGCCTATTTTTTATGTATAAATAGAAGGCTAGGCAATGTAAGAAGTAGTTGAATAATGCACAAGATTTGTGCAAGTTGGCTAAGTTCTAAGAGTTGGATCAGTGTGATCAAGAATTGTAAGGCTTCGTGCATACCGTATGAGACTTGCAGAGCTAAGTGCAAGTCATTGTAAGAGACTGTGAAGGCTTTGTATTGTAACGCAAGGAAGGAGAATCTAGCGAGTTGCGCAGATTTCCTGTCCTATACAGAGTAGGGTTTTGTGTCTCTGTGCATGTAGATGACTGATCAAATCTAATAAAGAAGAAGAGTTGGTGGACGTAGCCCCAGGGTGGGGGTGAACCACGTAAATACTGTGTTATTTTGCTATGTGCGATGTTCTGATGAATTTATGTGTTATTTGCTAAGTGCTTTGAGATATATAGCTAGATCTGTTTATGCTTTGTGCTTATGATGAATCTGGGTGCTAGATCTGACTCCTTTGAACTTGCTTAGTGCTTGAATCTGCTAGATCTGATCTAATCCCTTATTCTATTTTCTTCTATACATTAGATCTAGGTGAATGTTGTGATTCTCTGTTTTATCTGCGAAGTAGATATTGGTTAAATAGTAACGAACTGACAGTGCTAAGTTCTCTATTAAGTATTATAATCATAGATTTGTGTCCCAACTAAGGTTGTAGACACCCGAGTCCTGCAACTATCCCTGCCTCTACCTCAAGTGAGACTTCATTTTCTTTGCAGGTGTTGCCGAAAGGGACGATAGTTAGGGTTTTGTTGGTGCACTGTTGTAGCATTGAACCCTGGGTATGCCCCTGTGCCAACATGCATTTTACATGCATGCATTGGATGAATATTATAACTAGATGTTAAATGGACCGAATAAAGGTCATGACGCACAAGAACATATATCGCTCAATCCCAGGTTGCAAACAACTGAGTATTTTAGCCACCCATAGAGATATCTTGGGTGAGACTGCGTAGTGCACTCTATGTACTGCGTTTCCTTCTGGGTTACCAGAGGGGCTGAGAGTCTTTAAGGGATTTTGTTGGGAAGCTTATTAGTTCCGAACCAGCGTCAATCTGTAATGGTCAATAAGAATCAGAATCAGAATCCATTAAGACCAATAAGAGTAAATAGATAAAAGGGAATAAACCAACACTTAGATACACAACATATCAATTCAACCCTTAAGATAATTTGGGAATGAATGGGTTTAAATGGTGGCACCTTTGATACTCCATGGATTTGGTATTTATCATAAAGAACTCACAAATTTTATAATTTATGGGAAGATATCAATTTATAATCCTCAAGATGATTTGGTGAATGTCATGGGTTACAATGATGACATTCTTGAGACTATCTAATATTCAAATTCTCCACCCAAGCCATCCAAGAAGGGAAGCATGTTCAAAATTGTTCATTACATCCAAGTATAAATCTCATGTAAGGTTGTGATGGCTCTAGGAAAAATGAATAGTCATTAATTCTAGTCTTCTACATGATATTTAGGAAAAACCCTATATATGGTTCTCATAATCTTCTCATAATCTAGATAGATCTATATTCAACTAGTTTCTTCCAACTTCTTAATCCTTATTTGAAGTTGAAGGTTATCCTTATCATGGAATCCCATGCATCAATTATAAAAGAAATATCTATGCATAATTTGGATAACATGTTGGTTGAATTGAGCCGACATTTGCAGGAGGATGGGAGAGCCCTCATTGATTACAACATTTAAAAGGACTCCACCCTCCAATTCCTCCTAAAGATTGAAACACATATGGAATTAGTCACCTCAAAAGTGTAGTCTGTTAAGTTATGCATATGAAGAAAGGGGGGTTGAAAATTGTAGGAGGATGGATTAAATTTTTCCGATCACAATATTTAGAAGGAGTACACCCTCCAATTCCTCTTGAAGATCAAGACACATGTATAATTAGTCACTTCACACTTAGTGTAGATTGTATTAGTGTAGATTGTATGGTTGCACACATGAAGAAAGGAGTGGTGCTTCCACATACATATTATATATTACTTTCTAAATATGTAGTCGATTATACAAATAAGTATCAATCTCAATGTCAAATCACAATACAATGATATTTTGGAGTGCTTTTCTAGTAAATATGTGTGAGCTATGTGGGAAAGGTGTCACCTTGCTATCTAGTAACAAAACCGGACTTGTCTTCTCACCATTAACATCACCTCATGTAAGACAATTTGATCATTGTTAAGTGGATGTGGATGGAAACATGAGCATGCCAATATGGCCAACAATCCTTAACAATGACAATGAATTTTGACCTTTCATAGACATTAATTCTTATTTTTATCATTTAATAAAAGACAAGTTTGTATTAAACTTCATTGATAAACATGTTTTACAAGACTTAATTAAATCATATAAACTAAAGGTTGACACCATTTTGATGATGCATATACATAGAAGATTCTTTTAATATAACATGTAACTAGTCATCCAGGTAAGGCCATAACCCTTTTGATTAATATGAACACGTATCTCCATTACTTTAAAATAACTTATTTTTTAAATCTACATTTCATCTAATATCGGGAAAACTTAAGGTCAAGTTTTGGTTTGAATTAATATGTTAAAACTTTTTTTTAAAACTTGCACATGCTAGGTAGATAAAATCAATGGTGACAAAGGACCACTAAATTTAATGTAATTATTTAATAAGCATTAATTATTTAATAAGCATTAAGTTGTGTATGATCAAAACACATATTCATTTTATTCTTTGTAAAAGAACAATATGGCAAGGTTTCACTTTTTGGTGAGAAAATGATAACAAAATTGTGTTGTTTGTAATTTTGGAAATAAAATGTGTAAGGAGTTTTTGAAATGTTCAACGTTTCGAGTGGGCACTCCACCCATCATCAGGGACTGTTGAAGAAATAAACATGAAAAAAATTATGGTGTAGGGGGGTATATAAAGGGGAAGATAATATGACTGTTAGGGAAAATGTAATTAAGAGTAATTAATTATTGGATAGTATATCGATGCTTGCCGAGTATTTTTGAAATATTGGGGGCTCAACAACAAGAGCATCTTATAGACCCATTTAAGGACACAACATGTCACTCACAAGGAATTGAACCTGGGTGGGGAGGGTAAAAAGCATTCCTCCCAACCACCCAAGCTACATCCATTGGACAAAAGAATGGTTAGTTAATAATAATTATATAATTAATACTGATTAAATTACAAAATTAATAATAATTACATAATAATTAGAATTAATTAGAGGATAGGAATAAGAATAATTGAAAGTCATGGATTTAGGAAGATTAAATTGATAATTATGAATTTAGGATGATAAACAATTATTGATTAGAGATTGGAATGATGAAATTTTTTGACAAAGGCGGGGGGAGGGCGGGGGTGGGGGTGCGCATGAACAAATGAGGAAAGGGTGGCACAAGAAACCCATGAAAACGTTTAGTTTGATTATTTTATGTGACGAATGACATGTTTCTAGGATTGGCTAAGTTTATACCAATCTTCACAGTTAAAATTGTTAGGATGTTTTTCGATTTTGAGAGCTTCGTGTATGATGCAAGAAGAGTAATGGGGTGTTGAAGGTTATGATTCTGGTTTTTTCAAAACAAATTAGATGTTTAGAATTGAAAGAGTGTTCAACAATAACTGATTTTGAGATGTAATTGTGGGTTGTGTTAGCTATGTGTTCTTTGAGACAGGATTTGAAGGACCTCTCAGTTTGGCCAATTTATTATTTGCTACAGGAGAAAGGAATTTGGTAAACTCCCAGGCCAAGCATTGGGTCAGATTTATCTTTGGCAGATCTGAAGGATTGTTTGAGAGTTTTGAAATGGTTTGGAGACAATTTTGATATAATTTTTGGCAAGAATTTTGGATATGTGATCAGTAGTGCCTTGGATGTACGGGAGATAAAGGAGAGATAGAGGGGGGGAAGAGGAGGAAGAAAAGTTCAACCTAGGGTCACAAGTTGAATGGAAAGAATTTTTTATTTGAGAGGAGGTGTAGCCATTTGACAAAAGGGCCTAGGTTAGGTGGGATTTTTCTTTCTCAAGAAATTGGGGGTCAGAGATTCAGATGGCTCAAGTGACAAGAGTTTTGAGGAAAATAGACTTTTGAGCATGATGGTGATGGGATTGGGCATGAAGGTATCAGTCAATATGAGTCTTTTTGTGATAAACTTGGTGGGTAAGGGAACCATTATGGAGGCGAGATATGAGAACATCGATAAAGGGGAGGGATTAGTCCTTCTCCATTTCCATATTGAATTGGATATGGGGGGAAATGCTATTTAAATGGTTAAGGAAGGAATTCAACGAGGAGAGACCATGAGGCTAGATAACGAAAGTGTCATCGAAGAATCTAAACCAACATTTAGGTTTGAGATAAAATCTATTGAGGGATGAGGTCTCAAAGTGCTCCATGAAAATGTTAGCAACCACAGGGGATAAAGAAGACCCCATGGTTGTTCCCTCGGTTTGTTCATAGCAATTACCTTTAAAGGTGAAGAAGGAAAAGGTAAGGAATATTTCAATTAGGTTTAGGGTTTCATGGTCCACCATCTTGGAAATGCAATCTAATGATTCAGGGACAAGAATTTTGGTAAATAAAGAGACGACATCAAAGCAGACCAGTAAGTCTTCGTCATCGAGTTGAAGATCATGAGTTTTTTGGATAAAGTCAGAGGAGTCTTTAATGAAGGAAGAAGTTTTTTCAGTAAAGGATTTAAGTTTGATATCCAAAACGCGGGAAAGGGCATGGGTGGGGGCACCAATAGCGCTAACTATGAGTCTGAGGGGAATGCCTTTTTTGTGCATTTTTGGTTGTCCATATATTCGGGGGGTTTTTGGGTTATGGGGAATCAATTTCTTTTGAATGTTTGGTTCTAGAAAGGAAGAAAGATTTAATGGATTTAGTGAACAAGTTAGTGATGGTATTCAAAGGAATTTTTGCGAGAGGTTTGTAAGAAGAAGAGGAAAGGAGGTTTAGAATTTTGGATTCAAAGTCTGAGGTCTTCGTGATGATTATGGTGTTACCTTTATCAATGTTTTTGAAGATAATGATGTCACAATTATTATTAAGATGTTGAATAGATTGATATTCATCTTTACTTAGATTGGGTTTAGCAGGTTTGACACACTCAAGAATTCTACTAGAATCTTGCCTAATTTCTTTCGCTTTGTGAGGGGGAAGGTTTTGGGTTACAAATTCGATTGAGCTAATAACATCTTCGAGGGGAATACATTGAAGAAGAAGGGAAAAATTAAATCCTTTCTCTAAAAGGTGAAGGGAGGGTGGATCCAAAATGAAAGAGGATAAGTTTATGGCAGTGGCAGGGGACCGAGGAGGAAGATTGGTGGTCAAGGCAAGGAAAGGGGGGGGGAACAACCCAATTTAGGGTTATCTGGGGAGACAATGAAATTAGGGGTGTTATCTATGGATAAAGGGCACAAGTTATTATTACAAGGAAGAGAGAGACCGAGGGATGAGTAGATAANAGGGGGGGGGAGTGGGATCGTAAGGCTACGAGGCCGGATTTTGATCGTGGAGGTCAGGAGAATTAGATTTGGAAACAAGGGTTAGGTAAAAAGAAGAGAAAATGGTGAGGAGAAAAGAATCAATGGTTAGATAGTGCAACATTGGAGGGTGAGAGGACCGATGGAAAGAGTAATCTTAGGTATGTAAACTGTTAAAATTGTAGGAAGTCGATAGATAAGAGAGATGAGGGGAACACTTCAAGGTGAGCAAACTATTATATTTGCGAATATGTTGAGTGGTGGTAGTTTAAAAGATAATATAGTTACCAACTTAACAAGAACTCTACAAAGTTCTCATTTTTTGGGGGGTCACATTTTTTTATCTCATTTTGAAAAGTTGTGCTACCGGTATCACCCCCCTGCCTTTTTAGGTTGTTTTTGATATTTTAAATCTTCTTATCCATAATGTATACACATTAATTTTTACAATGTTTAAAATTTAGACCTATCGCGTTAACAACTGATGTCATTGTGGACAAAGACTTTAAAATTTACCCTCGAATAAAAAAGCAATGCTACCAGTAGCACTGTTTTTTTGGAGTTGAAATCGTAACTTCATTGAAACTGTGCCCTCAACAACTGGTACCATCGTTGATAAACAACTCAAAATTAGCTCCAAAAATCATTGCTTAGATTTTTTTTTTTTTTTTTAAATTTACATTTAAAAAATAAATAAATTGGAGAAAAAAAAATCGCAAGTTAGTTTAAAACAAAAACCTATTTTAAAAACAAAAAATCTAACCCTAACTTTTTTTTTGACAAATCAAAAACTAAAAAAACTAAGAAAAAAAAAATTGAAATTAAAAAATATAAAAACTTAAAAAACAAATTTATATATTAAAATAAAAATAAAAATAAAAATATATATAAAAATAAGGGAAAATG
>ML791337.1:126767-162938 GCA_009831015.1 Picea engelmannii
TTGTGAAGATTTTCTCCTTTCTATTTTTTTTTTGGTGTAAATTAAAAAAAATGTTTGTAAATAAATTTTCAAGTGACCATTTGGTGTCCAATTTAGAGTTGTTTATTTGCGTAGGGATCTGTTGTCAATGCCACAGTTTCAATTAGGTCGTAAAAAACTATAATTTTAACGTTTAGAAAAAAAAATTGTTTTAGGTAACATCACTTTTTGATTTAGGTGTTGATTTTAAGATTTTTCTGAGCAACTATATGAGTTTTGAAGGCCATGCTTTAAAAATGTTATAATTTTAACCCTGTTAGAAAAAATGGTGCTACCGATAACACCACCCAATTTTTTATTTGGGGGTTGATTTTCATGTTTTTTATGCAAAAATATGGGTTTTAAGGGCTAGAGTTCTCGTTTTGAGGTGATCGTTCTCATTAAGTCAGTCATTGTGTTAAATATTGAATTCTAAATTAAAGGATCTATGGTCAATTATCGACTAGATATCAAAAGAAAGAAAAGAAGAGAGTTTTAATAGAAGCTTAAATACCTTGGAGGATAAGCGACTGAGCTCTAACCTAAAATTATGGATTTTTGCATGAAGAATCGTGGTGCTAGCCCTGGTAAAAATGTTATTAAGATCAGGTCGGTGATGACGCTGGTGGATTCAAGTGAAAGAAGGAAGGATCTAAGAATCTCAACAACGTTTAAGGAAGGGAAGATCAACATCTCTTTTTATCATTTTAGTTCGGAGCTTCTCAAACGTCCGAGTCTCTTTGAGACAATCCTCTCCATAGAGGTTTAGAGTTAATGTATGTATATTTTCATAGTTCCTCATAATGTTTTTTGTAATTCTGGAAATAAAGTGTGTAAGGAGTTTTGAAACGTCCAATGTTTCGAGTGGACACTCCACCCATCATCAGGGAGTGTTGAAGCAATAAGTATGAAAATAGTGTTGGTGTATGGGGGTATATAAATGTGAATACAATATGACTATTAGGGCAAATGATAGATATAGCCGTTATAAATTAGACATTGTAAAAAAAGAGTTATTTTGTTATTATTAAAAATGTAAAAGTAAATAATAAAAAGTTAAATTTTAAAGCTAAGAGAATACTTAATCAATAATAATTATTAAATACTAATATAGTTAATCAATAATAATTATTGTCCCCGAGGTGTAGGACAGTCGGTGACGGAGTGTGTTGTTAAGCCACTCCGTGATGTTAAAGTCACCGGTTCGAAACCTGCGGGGACAAAAAATCCAACCATGTTAAGGGTTGGTGTGGCTCAGGCCGGGTGTGATCCCCGGGTGATTTTGACAGCTTAGATGCCCCTGAGTCGCGGTTTCTCAAGCCACAGGTTAATCGCAGGTCCTGCACAAATTAACAAACAAAAAAAAAATCAATAATAATTATTAAATAATAATATAGTTAATAATAATTAATTAATTGAAATTAGTTAGAAGCTAGGAATTGAAATATAATTGTAAAAGAGAGTTATTTTGTTATTATTAATTAATGTATTAAAGGTTAAATCATAACTAAGAGGACATTTGATCAATAATAATATAATTAAGCTTAATTAATTATTGCAATTCATTAGAGGTTAGGTATTGAGGATAAAAATTAATAATTAAAAAAAAATAATTTTTTTTAATGGATTTAGGAAGGTAGAAAATTGGTTAAAGAAGGGAACGTGTGAATAGATGAAACATTGAAAAATAAATTTAAAAGAATGGTTAGTTAATAATAATTATATAATCAATATTGATTAAATTATATAATTAATACTAATTAGAATTAATTAGAGGTTAGGAATAAGAATAATTGAAAATCATGGATTTAGGAAGATTAAATTGATAATTATGGATTTAGGATGATAAAAATTATTGAATAGAGATTGGAATGACGAGAATTTATGAGAAAGGAGGAGGGGGGTGTGTGTGTGTGCTCGGGAACATACGAGGAAAGGGTGGCACATGAAATCCATAAGAAATCTTAGTTTGAATTCCTTATATGATGAATGAGAGGTTTCCATGATTGGCTAAGTTTATACCCATCTTCATGGTTAAAATTGTTAGGATGTTTTTCGATTTTGAGAGCTTCACATATAATGTGAGAAGAGTAATGGGGTGTTGAGGCTAGGATTCTGGTTTTGTCAAAACAAATTAGATGTTTAGAATTGAAAGAGTGTTCAACAATAGTTGATTTTGAGATGCAATTGTGGGTTGTGTCAGCTATGTGTTCTTTAAGACGGGCTTTGATGGATCTCCCAATTTATCCAATGTATGATTTTCCACAAGAGCAAGGAATTTGTTAAACTCCCGGACCAAGCATTGGGTTAGATTTATCCTTGGTATATTTGAAGGATTGTTTGAGAGTTTTGAAAGGATTGAAGGTAATTTTGATATTCTTTTTGGCAAGAATTTTGGATATGTGATTAGTAGTGCCTTGGATGTAGGGGAGAGAAAGGAGAGCTAGAAGGGGGATTGAGGAGGAAGAAAAGTTTGACTTAGGGTTGCAGGCTGAGCAGAAATATTTGTTATTTTGAGAGTAGGTGTAGCCATTGGAAAAAAGGGCCTTGGTTAGGTGGGATTTTTCTTTCTCAAGAAATTGGGGGTCAGAGATTCAGATGGCTCGATTGACAAGATTGCTTAGGAAAACATACTTTTGAGTAGGATGGTGATGGGATTGGGCATGAAGGTATCAATCAATATGAGTCTTTTTGCGATAAACTTGGTGGATAAGGAAACCATTAGGGAGGAGAGAGATGAAAACATTGAGAAAGGGGAGGTATTTGTCCTTCTCCATTTCCATAGTGAATTGGATATGGGGGGAAATGCTATTTAAATGGTTGAGGAGGGAAGTCAACGAGGAGAGACCAGGAGGCGAGATAATGAAAGTGTCATCGACGAATATGAACCAACATTTAGTTTTGAGATGAAAGTTGTTGAGGGATGAGGTCTCAAAGTGCTCCATGAAAATATTAGCAACCACCGAGGATAGAGAAGACCCCATGACTATTCCTTAGGTTTGTTCATATCATGGCACCACTAATCACATATCCAAAATTATTTCCAAAAATAATATCAAAACCATCTTCAAGCCTTTCAAAACTATCAAACAATGTTCAGATCTGCTAAGGATAAATCTGACGCAATGCTTGTCCCAGGAGTTTACCAAATTCCTTTCTCCTGTGGAAAATCATACATTGGACAAAATGGAATATCCTTCAAAGCCTGTTTCAAATAAAACATAACTAAAAAAACCCACAATCACATCTCAAAATCAACTATTTCTAAACACTCTTTCAATTCTAAACATCTAATTTGTTTTTACAAAATGAGAATCTAGGCCTCGACACCCCATTACTCTTCTCTCGTCATACATGAAATTCTCAAAATAAAAAAAAACATCCCAACAATTTTAACCATGAAGACATGTATACATTTAGGCAATCCTGGAAACCTATCATTCATCGCATCAGACAATCAATCTAAAATTTCTTATGTATTTCATGTGCCACCCTTTCCTTGTCTGTTCACGTACACCCCACCCCCTGCCTTTGTTAGAAATTATCATGAAAATATACATACTTTAATTCTAAAAGTCTATGGAGAGGATTGTATCAAAGAGACCCAGATGTTTGAGAAGCTTCAAACTAAAATTATGAAACAAGTTGTTGATCTTACCTTCCTTAAACATTGTTGAGATTCTCAACTCCTTCCTTCTTTCACTCGAATCCACCAGCATTGTCATCGACTTGATCTTAATCACATTTTTACTAGGGATAGCACCGTGATAATCGAGCAAAAATCCACCATTCTAGGTCAGATCTTAGCCGCTTATCCTCCAAGGTATTTATTAGCATCATTATTTTTAGGGTAGAGTTAGAGGCTTGTCTAGAATTTTTAGAATCATGCCTTGGTCTTGGGAATACCAAGGAATTCCTAAATGAGTCATAGTGAGTGTGTTCTATTCATGAAGTCATTGATCAAATAAAGGGTAATATGCATGTCAAGAGTTAAGTCATATGTTTGAGTCAAAGGGTGTTGTGTCTATCTCATAATACACCATCAAGAGGTATGAGAGTTCATCATGTTGAAAGATTTGTAAAGGTCTTTGTCTTCCTAGTTTAAAATCATGTCACTAAATGGGAAATTATGTGTCAAAGTTGAGTCATAGGTTAGGGATGAAAGTCATGTAAAAATGTATCATGGTTCATCATCACAACTGATGAGGTCAGAAAAGGGACAATAATTACACCCCGTGTCATTTGTATCGTTGGCAAGCTTCAAACATATGTGCGTTGCACAAATTCGCTGCGAAAATTACTAGAATTGGCTTGGGAGGTCTTGTCATCTATGAAGAAGTACTTTCTTTTAAAATATGCTCCTTATCCACAATTGCATGCACATTTTCCACCTTTTTCCTATTTGTATGCACCCTCGACCTGTTCGTAAGCCATAATCTCCTGAGCTAGCTTCAAATCCCTCTGCCATGCAAATGATCCCCCTCGCTACACAAACATTGTGCAAAACTTGTTGCTCCATTTTTTGCTACACATCCTTTGTTCGCTTTGTCACTGTGCAAAAACCTTTTTGAGCTCATTGTTTATCCTAGATTATCCCATGAATAAGCTCTCCTCTCATACAACAAAAGTCTGTTACTCTTATTTGAGCAAACCCTAGCCCTGCTGATTTGCTGCTCAAACTTACCTACTGAATTTCGAAGACACATTTTCTTTTAACCAATTTGAAAATTTTACCTTGCAAAGAATATATCGTAGAGCCATGACAACATAGGAGAAAAATAAGTACAAGGGAGGAAATGTGTTGAGGTATGAGCCATAATATTTGACTTTGGTAAATTCAGACCTTGCCTACATAATGTATTTTGAGCAGGCTGGGTGCATAAGATTTTGTGAGAAGATCCAAGGGTATAATGCTCAATTGAAAAAGGAGTTCTCCATGAAATTTAATGGTGTCTAGACAACCATTGATGAGGTCATTGTTCCAGTATCATAGGATACCATAACAACTGCACCATCTTGATTTTTAAATAGTCAAGGTTAAGCATGAAGATCATTCCATTTTAGCATTTAACCATAACCATAAATGTTGCAGCAACTAAGATCACAAGAAGAAGTACCATGCACAAGAACACAAGAAGTATCCTGGGAAACCCTTCTCAACAAGGGAAAAAAACCCAACCAAATCCTTTTATATATTATTCAAGAGAAATACCTTCACCACCAAGAAAACCTAGCACACAAGAGGGTGCTCAAACCCTAGAATACTAGCACCCAAGAGAGGTGCACACTTTTCCCAAGAAGGTGTACTTGCTGAAATTTCCAAACTCACTTGAAATATATGATTCCTCAATGGGGAATTTACCTTTAGTTATACTAACCTCAACCTATGAATATAAGTGTTTATTGGCACAACAAGGCCGACCTCACTAACTTATAATATAATTAATATTAACCAGATTAATTATCTTTTACATTAATTACCAGTCACATTAAGGTGGAGCCGACCTGTACCCTTTACATTACAATTAGGGTTACAGGCAGGTCTAACTCTTGAACAATATAGAAATGGATCTGATACACCCTAGTGCTCATCCACTAGGGGCACATCCAAAGGGATTTCCATATCTCTGGCTCACTTCATTACATAGAATAACCACTTGTCCACACATTCACCTGTGCTCATCCACATGCACGTCCACTCAACAGATCTTCTTTCCCACTATATTACACATGAGAGTAATCTAGAGTTTCTCATCAACTCTTCTGCTCAGAGGAGGCTAATACATCATCTTCATTTCTGTTCTCATGACGATGCACCCAACACTTTGGGATTTCACACATTCACCTTGTGCTCAACCACATGCATGTCTAACTCAATAGATAACCTTTCCCACAGGAGAATCATATGGGGTTCTTCTCAACTCTCTGAATGGAGGAGGTCATCTCTACGTTCCATTTCTGTCTCAGATAGGAACCACATACCCTCTTCAAGGAATTTCTCTCAGGTTTGTAAGCTGGATAATATTTCACATGGATGCAATGATCCACATCTCACATGTTTGTAAGATGGATAATGTCTCACATATATGCAATCATCAACACTCCCTCTCATCTAGGGATGCATTCTTCATCATGCCAAGTCTCACACATATGTACTTTGAATTTTTTCTTGGTTGGAGTCATCAATACTCCCTCTCAACTAGGGAGGAATTCTTCACCAAGCTAGTTTGGTGAAGATGTTTTCTCATGTGTAGGAAGGTACTACATGTGTACGATTTTACTCTGCATCATATCTCCGATATAGGGATATTTCATCTCACCGTGTTTCAATCTATCATGAAACACTGGGTTCTCAAAGAGGTTTACACACATCTTTGGTTATCATCATAGGATCCATCTCATCATCAAGTAAATCTATCAGAATCTTGTGAGGCCATAATTTTTCGCACACTCAATGGTACATACTCTGCTTCTGTGGTATTCAAGGCCACAAAGATTTCGTTTCCTGTTGCATCAGGAAACCATGGAAAACTTCATGGTAGAACATCAACCAGATGTTCTCTTTCGGTCCACTGTATTTTCTGCTCAATCTGAATCGGCATATCCTGCAAAGTCAAGTTCACTCTGGAGGCATATCTCAAGTCATATCCAACTGTGCCTCATATATATCTTAATACATGTTTTGCTTGTTGTTTAGTGAGTCTATTTCGGTTGACTCATGAAATGACTAAGCACATTCACTACATGGAATGAATCAAGTTTGGTGTTAACCAGATAAATCAGTGATCCAATTAGCTATGGATTAGTCTTGTTTGAATTATCATCAATCTTCTCCTTTTACATTCATCATGGTGGATTTTTCATTCTGGCATACTTGAACTTCTTTAATATATTCACTGTATATTTTTCTTAACTCAGGAAAATCTCATCGGTCCTCTATCATACTTCTTGTCCCAAGAAGTAGTGCATCATATTCAGATTCTTCATCTCGAATTCATAAGTCAAGGATTACTTGTATCCAACAACAAGGATTTTTGAATAATTCACCAAAATCAGGCTCTCGTCATCAACACTGTAATGATATAGATTTGGATCAACAACAGTCTTGCTGAAATCTAAACTCATCAACAATTTATCTATCTGATATAGTTTCCAACACATGGATGGTAGTATGGATGGAAGTGTATTGGGTTTACTGGATCAAGTGTCTCATCATAGACAACTCCCTTTGTTTGTGAGAAACCTCTGGATATAGATATCGTTTTGTATTTCTAGACACTTCCATCAGTTGCATGTTTGATCTTATAGATCCAAATGGAAGTTACCACAAACTTCCCTTCTGGTCCCTGAATAATATCTTATGCATCATTATTTAAGATATATTGGTATTCCTCTATTATGGAATATTTCCATACCTTTTCTCTTGTTGCTTCTCTAAGACAAGGAAGCTCAACATCAATAAGGTGGCTCATGACTTGAAGGATAACTTGAAAAACTCTTTTACTTTCTCAAGATGTGCCTTGAGGGGCTTGTATGTTTCTCTGCCTCTTGCATAGTGAGTCTAGGTAGGCATTTTATGTCCTACTGCAATATCTCTGAACATATCAACTGGAGCAACTGGATCAACTTGAATAATGTCTGTCTCCCTCTGAGCTGCTGAAGGGGGGAGAAGGTATTATCTTACTATCAATCTCCATCTGAGGTTTTCTAGGTTTTTTTGAATGGGTATCTCTTCTTTAAGGACAACGTTTCTGCTTTTTATCTCATAATAATCAATTAAATATGGTTTGGACTCCCGTACCAAGGATAATGGTCCAAGTCTTTGAGGGCTCCCATACTAGGGATTTATTCAATAATGCAATCAACTAAAAAATTTGAAATCAATTGATTTACTTGGTTTGTATTCATTCTTTAGTTTTAGAGGAAGTACTTCTCCTCTCTCTTCTCCTCATTCTTTTGAGGTGGGTCTGTATCAATGTCAACGGTAGAAGCATACTGTCTTCCCTTATTCCTGGTGGGACAGTTTCTTGCATAGTTTCCATAATTGTCACATCTGAAGCACTGAATTTCTGAAACATCTCTTCTTTTATAAACTAGATTTGATGAAGACTTTTCACCTTTAAATATTTGCCTGAAATTTCTTTTGAATTTTCCTCCTTTCTTTGTATGAAGTGCAAGAGCATGATTTTCTTTTGAGGAATCTTCCACTCCTGTATTTCTAAGTCTAAGTTCTTCTTGAGTACAATTTTTCCATATATGATCAAAGGTTGGTAGATATTCTCTTCCACTGATAATTTGAAGGAAAAGATCCCATGATTTTGGAAGGTTGTTGAGAGAGGTTAAGACAAGTTCTCTATCAGACATGATTTCTCCGATGGTCTCTAGCTGTTCTTTAATCTATGATAACTTTATAAAGAAGATGGAAACTGTGTCACCTTTCATCATCTTGGTACTTTGAAGTTGGCTCTTCAAGGTAAGAGCTTTGAGGGTGTTGTCACTTTCAAACATTTGTTTTAAAACTTCATACATATCATAGGCTGTCTTCAGGTTGGCAATACAAGGTAAGAGATGATCTCTTACTGAGTAGATGATTAATTTTATTTCTTTGACATCTTATTGCTTTCTTATCTTATTCTCTACATCTGTAGTTGTGTCTGGTAGGGTTTTAGTTACCACATCCAAGAGGTCATGTTATTCAAGGGTGACCTGAAGCCTTGATTTCCAGGAGTTGAAGTTGCTTGCTCCATCAAGCCTATCTTCTACTAAGGCTCTGTTCTTCATTTGATTGGTTTCTTCAAACTCTCGCCAACTACATTTTGAAAACCTAATGATTAGGTTGAATTAGTAACCTTGGATTATGTTGGAATCATGACTACCAAAAATCAACTTGATAGTTTCACATAGATTCGTGCTGATTTAAAAATGTTTCTTCAGAAATATAAGATTAATATTTTGCAGGAAATTTCGACACCCTAGAAACCCTAGGGTCAAAAACTCAAAATTATCAGAATTTGATTTTAAGAGCTTTTGGATATGTGTTGGAGGTGTCCGTACTCTTCTATGGAAAAAATAGCCTCAACTTCCAAGTATTAAGGGTTGGATCACCAAAGAAAGGAGGGTCGTACGATTTTTTCTGGAAACCCTAGGAGGGCCATACGGTTATGCAAAAGTGAGAGGAGACTTGGTAGATGCTTGTGCAATGGGTTATTTCAAGACCTATGCTCTGATACCATGTTGATTTTTCAATAGTCAAGGTTAAGCATGAAGATCATTCCATTTTATCATTTAACCATAACCATAAATTTTGCAGCAACCAAGATCACAAGAAGAAGCACCATGCACAAGAACACAAGAAGTATCCTGGGAAACCATTCTCAACAAAGGAAGAAAACCCAGCCAAATCCTTTGCTATATTATTCAAGATAAATATGTTCACCACCAAGAAAACCTAGAACACAAGAGGGTTCTCAAACCCTATAAGACTAACACCCAAGAGAGGTGGGCACTTTTCCCAAGAAGGTGTATTTGCTGAAATTTTCAAACTCACTTGAAAGATATGATTTCTCAATGGGGAATTTACCTTTACTTATACTAACCTAAACCTGTGAATAGAAGTGTTTATTGGCACAACAGGGATGACCTCACTAGATTATAATATAATTAATATTAACTAGATTAATTATCTTTTACATTAATTACCAGTCACATTAAGGTGGGGCCGACCTGTACCCTTTACATTACAATCAGGGTTACAAGCAAGTCTAACTCTTGAACAATATAGCAAGGGATATCATACACCCACTAGTGCTCATACACTAGGGGCACATCCATAGGGATGCCCACATCTCTAGCTCACTGCATTACATAGAAGAATCACTTCTCCACACATTCACCTGTGCTTGTCCACAAACAGGTCCACTCAACAGATCTTCTTTCCCACTGCATTACACATGAGAGTCATCTAGATTTTCTCTTCAACTCTTCTGCTCAGAGGAGGCTAATACATTATCTTCATTTATGTTCTCATGACAATGCACCCAACACTTTGGGATTTGACACGTTCACCTTGTTCTCAGCCACAGGCACATCTAACTCAACATATCACCTTTCCCATAGGAGAATCATATGGGG
The DNA here is from genome assembly GCA_009831015.1 of Picea engelmannii. Lineage (NCBI taxonomy): Eukaryota > Viridiplantae > Streptophyta > Pinopsida > Pinales > Pinaceae > Picea > Picea engelmannii. The sequence continues at coordinate 136,917 of ML791337.1, forward strand.
TTCTTCTCAACTCTCTAAATGGAGGAGGTCATATCTACATTCCATTTTTGTCTCAGATAGGAACCACATACGCTATTGAGGGGATTTCTCTTAGGTTTGTAAGCTGGAGAATATTTCACATGGATGTAATGATCCACATCTCACAAGTTTGTAAGCTGTATAATGTCTCACATAGCTGCAATCATCAACACAATAGAGATTCCAATACAGGAATAGAAATGGTTTAAAGGTATTCCTTTGGAGCTTATGTTTTATATTGATTTCCTCAAGCCTTAGTATAGAAAACATAAGATTGGTGCCACTATCCCCAGGGAGTATGTTTTAGAACCCTATGAGAATTTGTTGAGTGTAATCCAAAGGTATTTTAGTTGTGAGGGTAGGTTTGAAAGTGTATACCAGTACCATATAAGGCTCCTCATGCATTTCACAGGGAGAATCCCCATAAAATTACCCTTTTACCTGTATAGAATCTAGGAAAAATGGCAGACAAATTCCAAGCCAGGGATGACCAACTTAAGAGCAACCTGTTCCATTTCTCCTTGGTGAAGCTGTTAGTGGTTGAGGAGATAAGAAAGCTAAACATGGACTGAGATTCCTTCTTAACCTCAAAAAATATTCCCCTGGATCCCAAAGGAGATACTCCCTTGTCTACTGAAAGATTGGATTCTAATAACTAAGGGGTGAAAGGAGGAAGTACTGCTAAAAAAGGAAAAGGAAAAGAGAGTGAGGGTTCATCACCAAGCCAACCACGTCTGAAGAAAGGTAGGAAACTATAATTCACTGATGAGCCAAAGGAGACACGAGCTCCTAATAAAATAATCAAAACGTCATATGCTATGAGGCTTCCCATACCCACAGTGCAGATCAAGTTTGTTGAAGCCACAACTTAGGAGATGGATGAAGAGAAGGTAAAGTCAATGGAGAAAGGTTCATAGGATAGGGAGATGCAACAACAACTCATGGAAGCTCAACATGTTATAACTTGGTTTTACCAGGAGAGCAGAGAATTGAAGAGGAAGTTAGCAGAGAAGGCTCTTGAGGCACAAACACCACAAACCAAGGAAGATCCTAAAACTGAAATATCCAAGGGAAAGGTAGTTTTACAAAGTCTTGAGATTGCAATTACAATCAAGCCTTCAGCTCCTGTAACAAGGTCTTCGTCCAGGAAAAAGGGTGTAGATGTGCATGGTCAACATGCAACAATGGAAATACCCCATACATCACCTGGAGAGGGTGAGAAAACTATGAAATGGTTAAAAAAACAGTTAAGAGAGTCCCATGACCTAATTACCCATCTTAGAGAAGAGAACTGGTTAATGGAATAGAGGATAGAAAGGAATTTCTGAGAATGTGTACTCGCCACCAAAATTGTTTGTGAAGCACTTTCAGTTGCCCAATTCAAATTGAAGAAAAATGCATGTTTATCTAATAAAATCCAAAATTTAAAGAGGCAGAATCTGTCATTGAGAAAAGATATCAAGGCTTTAAGATTACAAGTGAAAATTGATGGAGAAGGTAAATATAGAATGAACCATCTTGCTGAAATGGCATAGATATGAGTAAGGAAGCCTTACAGTTTTGTATTTTTGGGTATTTGATTATTTCAAGTTTTTTTTATGTCATAAAAGTTGTGGGAAGCATGCATTTAATGTTGGAGAAAGGTTTTCACAAGGGTGACAACATAAAACATTTTCTGGGCACATTTGTTTTTTTGACTAATAAATTGTCATACACAACATTTGTGTAGCGAGTTCTTACAACACAAATGTTGTAGACTCATATGATTAAAAAAGACATCATGAGGTGAAAGGAATATGATTTTTGAGGTAAATACAGGTTCCCAGTCATTTGATGCCACTTGGATCTGCACGAGTTACAAAAAAATGGAGTTTGCTACGCAAAGTTGATACAAAAATGCTATAGGTAGCACTTGCACAACAATAGCCCAAATTTTCTACGCAAAGGTGGCAGAGTTGTCCAACGATGTATAGGTTGACTTGAAATACTTTCTAGATGTACTTGGTGATTCATCACAACAACATGGTCAAATGTTTCTCAAGATACATGATTGTAAAAGATATTTTTTTTGTTACATTAAGATGGTCAAAATCAGATCTTCTATTTTTAGCAAATCATGTAGGAGTTGTTCTCCTTGAAAGCAACCAGATCCATAATTATAGGAAGCAGCAGTTCGACTCCTAGTAGCCTAGTGTGGAAATAGGCTCTTATATATTTTGATCATTTTCATGTAAAGAAGCGCGAGTTGGCATAAAGTATAGTTATTTTGATCCTTATTGTAATATTCTCCGAATCTGAGCGAAATACAAATGCATAAGTCTTGAACTTTTTATGAAAAAGATTCTAATGGTGGTGGTATGAAGTCCATACTCTTATCTTTGTATGTACTTCTTGTGTCCATACTTTCATCTTCATTTTCTTCTGTTTAAATTGGATAATTGAAGGGTCTAGAATTCATCTAATGGTGCTTTAGACTCAAGTTATTTAAACTCTCTTCCTCTTCTTAACTAGGTCATAATTCATCTTTCATGGTGCTCTAATTCTGTTATATGTTTCTTTTCCTCTTCCACCCTACACAACCAAACTCAAAACTGAAATTTCATCACCTAATTTAGCCTTTGTTTCTCTGGAAATTTCTACCTACTGGTCATTGTTTTCATTCATTTTTCAGGGGTTAAATCCATAGCCCAAAATATCCCTCTTCTCCTTGCCAACAAAACTTTATAAAATCCCTTCAAAACATTAAAACCTAGCCATTGACCTACCAAGAAAATCTATCTATTAGAGACTAAGTGACAAGATAGATCCCTCTCTGAACTGAGTAGGCTAGTATCTAGTTCTAAAGTGGTTTGTGGTTACCTTTGTAGATTGTTTCTCCAGCCCAACAATTTACTCATTGCTAACAATATTTAAGATTCATTTAAAACTCTCTTCTTTTCTTTATTTTGATATATGGTCGATGATTGACCATAGATCCTTTAATTCAACATTCAATATTTTTGAAGCTACCACTGCTCAAAAAATTCACAAATATAACAATTTTCTCACCTTGAAGTGTTCCCCCATCCCTCTCATATATTGAATTCCCGTTATTTTAAAATTTTACCTACCTCAGATTACTCTTTCCCTCAGTTCTCTCACCCTCCAACACTGCACCATCCAACCATTGATTCTTCTCTCCTCACCACTTCCTCTTCTTCTGACCTAGCCCTTGTTTCCAACTCTAATTATCTTGACCTACATACTCAAAATTCAGCCTCACAACCTTAATATCCCACTCTCCCCCCTCTTCATTCTCCTAATTCAGACTCCTCTTCTGTTGATCCCTCACCCTTTACCTACTCGTCCCTCGGTCTGTCTCTTTCTTGTAATAATAAATCACATCCTTTATCCATGGATAATGCCCCTACCTATGTTTTCCTCATATATAACCCTAACTTGGGTTGCGCCCCCCCTTCCCTTTTCTTGACCACCAATATTCCTCCTCAGTTCCTTTCCACTGTCATAAACTTATCCTCTTTTGTTTTGGATCCACCCTCCCTTCACCTTTCATAGAAAGGATTTAATTTTTCCCTTGCTCCTCAACGTATTTCCCTTGAAGATATTATTAGCTCAATCAAATTTGTAACCCAAAACCCTCCCCCTCATGAAGCAGAAGAAATTAGGCAAGATTGTGGTAGAATTCTCCAGTGTGCAAAACCTCCTAAACCTAATCTAACTAAAGACGAATACCAATCTATTCAACATATTAATAATAACTGTGACATTATTACCTTAAAATATGATAAAAGTAACACCATTTTCATCATGAATACCTCAGACTTTGAATCCAAACTTCTAAAACTCCTCTCCTCTTCTTCTTACAAACCTCTCTCCAAAATCCCTTTTAATACCATCACTAACCTGATCACTGAAGCCATTAAATATTCCTCTCTAGACCCAAACATTCAAAATCAATTGATTCCCCACAACCCAAAATCCCTCGAATATATGGACAACCAAAAATACACAAAAAATACATCCCCCTCAGACCTAGAGTTAGCGCTATTGGTTCCCCCACCCATGCCCTTTCTCACTTTTTGGCTGTCAAACTTAAACCCTTTACTGGTAAAACTTACTCCTTCATTACAGAATTGTTGGCCCTTGGCCAAGTTTTGGGAGTTTCTTGGTCATGTTGACCTATTTTGGTACTTCAAAAACCTGTCGAAGGAGGAGCGCAAGATGAAGCAGAGATCACATGATCTCAACTCTCTTTTGGGATTCTTTTTGGATTTTTGGGAATATGTAATGAGAAAGGGATGTCGGCCCATGGGCTTACCCGTGTTTAGGCCTATTTTGTATATATAAATAGATGCCTAGGTTAGGAAGGAAAGGAGGAGACTAATGAAAGGATAAGTGCTAGATCTAAGTGATATGAATGTATGCTAAGTGCAAGTAGGATTTTGGATGCTTTATGCATGATTGTAAGAGACTTGTAGAGATGAGTGAAAGTAGTTGTGACAGATTGTGAAAGGATTAGTGTTGTAACGCAAGGAAGAAGGATCTAGCAAGCTGCACAGATCTTCTGTCCTGTGCGGAGTAAGGGTTAGAGGCTCTGTGCTGTAACAGATTGACTAAAGGCAATAAAGAAGAAGAGTTGGTGGATGTAGCCCCAGGAGGGGGGTGAACCACGTAAACACTGTGTTATCTTGCTTGGTTCTTGCCTGAATGTGTTGATGTCTTCTTTGCTTAGTGATTTGATATGATTAGATAGATATTCTTATGCTCAGTGATAATGATGTATAGAATTTTAGATCTAATGTACATGAATATGCTTAGTGCTTGATCAGTTACATATGACCTATTTTACTTATGCTAAGTGCTTGTATACGGTAGAGTACTGTGAATACTGCGAGGCTCTATTTTCTTAGAGAAGTAGACAATGATTGCATGTTAAGGAACTGAAGGTGCTAAATGATTTATTAAGTAATATGATCATAGATCTATGTCCCATCTAAGGTTGCAGACACTTGTCCTGCAACCACCCCTGCCTCTACCTCGGGTGAGACTTCATCTGCTTCGTAGGTGTTTTTGAAAGGGCCAGTAGTTAGGGTTTTGTTGGTGCGTTGTTGTAGTGTTGAACCCTGGGTCTACCCCTATGCCAAAAAATGGTTTCGTTGCCGAGACCTGAAACTGTGATTGCTAGGAACTAAGGAAGAAGAAACTTTGTGCAAAGATTCGATCTAAAAGTGTGAAAGCTCTGTGCGTAGATCTGTTTCCCTAGTGCGTAGCATTTTACTTGACCTGTGAAGCTTTGAGCTAAAGAGAGAAGGCCAGATCCGAAGGAAAGAAGCCCGATCTGAAGAAAGGAGGTCGGATTTGAAGAAAAGAAGCAAGATCTAAAAGATTTGTGTTCTAAGAAAGGTAAAAGTGGAAACTTCTGACTAAAAGAGGTAAGATCTGTAAGCTCTGTTCTCTGATAAAGGTGAGAATAGTTAAAAAGTCTTAGATCTGAAAGCTTTGTGCTCTGTAAAAATAAGATAAGTGGAAATTTTTGTTTCTAGAGTATGAATCTAGGTATGTTTGATAGATTTTGTCCTCGCTTAAAAACTAGGGCACTAATAGATGAAAGAAGATTTGTTATGAATAGATCTGATAAGAATCATGAAAGATATGTTATACCTATGCATAGAAAAGATGTTTGGACTAATAAATGGATGCAGGATCCTAGAAATAATTTGTTTTAGGTTAGCTCATACGATCCTAGTGCGCAATACATAAGAAGATGGGGATCATTTAAAAGGAAGAGAGGATTAACCCTATGTTGCGGTTGCAGAAGGTTGGGACATCTTGCTAAGGAATTCCCTGGTGGAAGACCTAGTTGTCTTTGTTGTAAATCTATAGACCATGAAGTATTGGATTGCCCTAGAATGATCACTAAGCTTGAAGGAATGAAACTGAATAAAGAGAACCCTAAGGCAGATCCAGAAAAGGTAGAACCCCAAAAAGAATCAGAGAAAGTATTGATACAAATAAAAGAAACCTTGAATGACCACCGACATGTTAGCTTATCAGAGATCTTCAAAGAGAAGGAATGCATCGAAGAAAGAATAGGGGACTTCGACATTGTCTGTGTTCTGGATGAGGAAACACATATGAATATTATGCCAGAGAGAACCTAGGAAGCTATAGGAAGGAATGCTATGATCCCTTCACTAGGAAGAATAATTTTATTCAAAGGAAAGATAGTAAACCTATGTGGAAGGCTCTCTCAGATACCTATGTCTGTCAATGGAAATTCGACAGAAGAAGACTTTGATATTATTAAATTTGTTGAAGATAGCACTTCGTTTACCATGCTAATAGGGAAACCTTGGATTGATAGAGATCAAGCCAGATGTAAGGAATAAGAAGAATTTTTGGAACAGAAGAAGCAAGAGTTAAAAGACTTTATGACCAGAAGGATTGCGCACTTGATTGAGGAACAAGAGAGAATATTGTAGATATTTAATACTAGAATCCAAGATGTCGAAGCTAAGAGAACACTAGAGGATCCTCAGGAGATTGAATTACCTATCCCAAACACATAAGAAGTATTATCTAGGAACCCTAGGAAATAATTTCAACAACACGAAGTAGCTAAGACCAAAGAAGAAAAGAATCATAATGAGAAACGCATTGCCGAGACAAAGCTCACTGGAAAGAAGGATAGAAAGTTAAGAAAAAAAAGGGCTTATACTGAAAGGTTACAGGAGGTTCTAGAGGAGACCTTGCAGAAAGAAAAATTGTAGAATTGGAGCTTCGCCGAGATATCAGAACAACGACACATGGCACTTCGCCATGACGAAGCAATATAGCCGTTGGGGCCGATATATCCATTCGAATTCCACTCCGAACAGAAAGAGAATAAATAAAGGTTCTTCATTCGACCGTTGGACCATGCCATAACGGATCGAACAAAAGTTAATGGAGGCTTATACTCGTTGCAAGCCAACCGTTGTCGATTTACCTATTTAGATCATCACGCCACGCACTGAGAACACTTTTTCCAACTGAGAATTTGAGCCCATAGACTAAGCTGAGTTTATACAGTGATCATTGTTCTCTTGTTCTCTATCTCATTACTGTGTCTAAGTTATTCCACGATCCCGTGAATTGTTTATCCCGAGTGCCTATGTCGGAAGCATTGTGCATTGTAGAGAAAGTTGTTGAAGAGGTTCTGATCGACTTGATGACAGAGAGAGTCATGTAAGAGCGAGGGTTGTCTACAGGTGTACAAGCATCGTCAATGAGAGGACTGCAAGCCTCTCCTTCCATTGCTCGAGCTGGTCCATCCCGACTAGCTGATGAGAAACACACTAAGCACAGAGACGATCTCACAAATGCTAATATGATTCCGAGCATTCTACCTGCTTATCTACCACCTCTGAGTGGCACCATCAATCGTGACAATGCACCCCGTGAATTTGAGTATTCTTTGATCACTGCGTACCTTACGAAAGAAGTGCACTCAGTTTGTGCCAACCAGGATAATCTCACCGCGTTGAAGTTCAGTGACTTGTACCTCGGCGACAAGAAGGTTTACAGTATGCTCGCCCCTCATAAATATCTGATGTGAACCAAAGGAAAGAACTACAATATTATCGCTCAATCATGGACCCAGAACCTCGCGTAGTCAACCCTACTTAATGTAATGAAGATTCCTCACTTCGAGAGGCATCAAAAAGTGAATGTCTACTTCAAGTTGTTTCTATCCTGCTATCATGGAGGATACTTATGGTTGAATTGCCACATCACAGTGGATCCGAATTTGATTAATCAGATCACAGGGCTTAGCATGCAAGGCCCCAACCCACAAGATTTCTACCCCGGAAAGACCGCAGACCGCACTCTCGCCCAGAGAATAAAGGATACCTACAATGATGTAGAGAAGGGCATGCGAGGCTACAAGGTAGACTCTATCTAGAGCGGCGCAATGCACCTTTCCTATCAGTTGATCACAGGAAATATAGTTCGCAAGAACCGACCAACCCAAGTAACCGGATTTGTAGTCGAACTCGTAGGGAAGTGCGCGGAGGGCCTACATATGAATTGGGCCAAATACTTGGTGAACCAGCTAGAACTGGACTGCAGGGAAGCGCAGGACCAAGGGTACAAGTTCCATTTTAGTTGGCTGTTCATATTAATTGCTTTCATTGCATGGGAGATGCCGGAAGGTGCAACCTTCCCGGATGTCGAGCCCTTTGAACCACTGGCCACAAAGTTTAGTATGTTGTGGTATTCCAGTGACATGAACAAGAAGTGGCAGTCAAATGCCATCTTCCACACCTATTATAGCCAGTTGAAGGTAGCCGTACAGGCCACGCCTCCCATAACCCCGAACACACTTCAAAGATTTAGGCCATTGATGAAATTCAGCGCGGACCGCCACTTCATCTACATCACAATGCACACTAATGAGAATCACCAACAACTACAGTCATACTACAAGTTAGCAAAGGATGACTTGGAGGATATTACCAAGGAATGGTCGGTGTACCTCCTTGTTCCAGCGGACCCCGCAAAGATGTCCGATGTTGACAGCCCTGAAATCACGTCGGATACAACTGGACCTAGCAAGATAAAGAAGACCAAAGAGGTCAACGATTTAGATAGTGCATCCGTAAAGACCAAGTTTATCTCAGCCGAGCAAGGAGGTGATGGCACATAAATAGAACAAAAGAAAGGCGAGGTTACACTGCCAAGAGACAAGGAGGATCCCTCGAAGAAAAGGAAGGTTTCCCCTCCGAAACCTTCTTCAAGGAAGAAAATGAAAGCAACTAGAACCAAGTTTGAGACCACCCTAAAATCAGACAACTTCAAATTCATTGTCACTGCACTAAACGATGCTTCGCTAGAGATAGCAGAGAAGTAGAAAGCCAAGCAGGAGGAGGTGTTTAGTCACATCAAGGCCGAGCTTCAAGAAGTGCAACAAGCACTACAGTCTAGCTGCACAGTATCCACTGCGCCCCTGACAGTTGGAACACCGAAACTAGGTGATGAGCCCGCTCAATTACACCGGATTGCCGATACAGTGGAAGCTCACCTTCGAAGAGATCAAGAAGAAACAACACAAGCCACCCAGGCTCTGGCACAAGCATAGGGATATCTGCTAGAACAACACAACAATGAAGAACGATAAAAACTTGGTCTCCAAGGAAAGTGGGAAGAAGAGAAAGAAGAGCTAAAACAAAGAAAGGAACAGTTGCTCATCGAGCAACTTGAAGTTAAGGAAAGGGTCAACTAATCACTTCGCTCTGTGACAATCGTCGAAGTACAGATCGAAGAATGAGCTCCATAGTAGGTGGCACAACTCGAAGAGGTAATCCAGAAGCTTCAATGGCGCATCGCAGAACTAGAGCTCCGTGCTGTACCCAAAACCCCTCAGGAGATAAGAGACCAACGAGAAGCAACTACTCGCAGCGCAGTGGGAAGATTAAAAGCTCTTGCCTTGGAGTGCAAGTAGCTAAGTAACTAGAGTGCCCAGACATATGAAAACCTTACATAGAATCCAGAATTACAAGCACTGGAGTCATAGCTCCAGGAAGAAAAACAACATGTGGATATGTTACAAGCATAGCTGAAGGCCCTGTCAGCAATAGATAGAATTAAGAGGTCTCATGAACAACGCACAAATCAGTAGCAGGTTCATATGCTTCAAAGCAAAGTGATGGAAGTCACTCAATGAATTCAACCTATGCAAGACGAGGCATGTCTGCTGTTTACAGAGGTCGAGATCCAAGGAGCAGAGTTAGACCAGGTCATCCTCACAACAAAACAATGCCTGGAAGGACCGATGAATGACACAGTGATCCAAGAGTTCACCGAGCAAGAGGCCACAACAAAGTAGGAAGTTGAAGCAGCTCGGGCCAAGCTCGAGGCCTTCAAGGAAGAGTTGGTCAGACCAGAGTGAATCGAGATGAGTCACAGGTGAGTGTTGGGGGCCTGTTGGCCCTTGACCAAGTTTTGGGAGTTTCCTGGTCATGTTGACCTATTTTGGGACTTCGACAACCTGTCGAAGGAGGAGCACAAGACGAAGCGGAGATCATGGGATCTCGACCCCCTTTTGGGCCTCTTTTTAGGTTTTTGGGAATATGTAATGTGAAAGGGATGTCGACCCATTGGTTTACCCATGTTTAGGCCTATTTTGTATATATAAATAGATTCCTAGGCTAGGAAGAAAAGGAGGAGACTAATGAAAGGCTAAGTGATAGATCTAAGTGATATGAATGTATGCTAAGTACAAGTAGGGTTTTGGATGCTTTGTGCATGATTGTAAGAGACTTGCAGAGCTGAGTGCAAGTAGGTGTGACAGATTGTGAAAGGCCTAGTGCTGTAACGCGAGGAAGAAGGATCTAGCGAGCTGCTCAGATCTTCTATCCTGTGCGGAGTAAGGGTTAGAGGCTCTGTGCTATAACAGATTGACTAAAGGCAATAAAGAAGAAGAGTTGGTGGACGTAGCCCCAGGAGGGGGGTGAACCATGCAAACACTGTATTATCTTGCTTGGTGCTTGCCCTAATGTGTTGATGTCTTCTTTGCTTAGTGCTTTGAGATGATTAGATAGATCTGCTTATGCTCAGTGCTAATGATGTATAGAATGTTAGATCTATTGTACATGAATATGCTCAGTTCTTGATGAGTTACATCTGACCTATTTTACTTATGCTAAGTGCTTGTATACGATAGAGTACTGTGAATACTGCGAGGCTCTATTTTCTCAGCAAAGTAGACAATGATTGCATGTTAAGGACTTGAAGGTGCTAAATGATTTATTAAGTAATACGATCACAGATTTGTGTCCCAGCTAAGGTTGCATACACTTGAGTCCTGAAACCACCCCTGCCTCTATCTCGGGTGAGACTTCATCTGCTTCGTAGGTGTTGCCGAAAGGGACAGTAGTTAGGGTTTTTTTGGTGCGCTGTTGTAGCGTTGAACCCTGGGTCTACCCATGTGCCAATAAGAATCCTCTGACTTTATCCAAAAAACTCGTGATCTTCAACTCGATGACCAAGACTTACTGGTCAACTTTGATGTCGTCTCTTTATTTACCAAAATTCATGTCCCCGAAGCAATAGATCTTATTTCCAAGATGGTGGACCATGAAACCTTAAACCTAATTGAAATTTTCCTTACCTCCAACTTATTCACCTTTAAAGGTACTTTCTATGAATAGATCGAAGTAACTACCATGGGGTCTTCTCTATCCCCCGTGGTTGCTAACATTTTCATGGAGAACTTTGAGACCTCAATCCTAAAAAAATTTCATCTAAAACCTAAATGTTGGTTCATATTTATGGATGACACTTTATTTATTTGGCCTCATGGTCTCTCCTCTCTAACTTCCTTCCTCAACCATTTAGATAAGATTCCCTCCCATATCCAATTCACTATGGAAATGGAGAAGGGGAAATCCCCCCTTTCTCAATGTTCTCATCTCTCACCTCCCTAATGGTTCCCTTACCCACCAATTTTATCACAAAGAATCATACTGATCGATACCTTCATTCCCAATCCCATCACCATCCCGCTCAAAATTCTATTGTCCTCAAAACTCTTGTCACTTGGGCCATCCAAATATATAACCCCCAATTTCTTGAGAAATAAAAAACCCACTTAACCAAGGCCCTTTTATCCAATGGCTACACCTCCTCTCAATTTAACAAAACTTTTTTCTCATCCTGCAACCCTAAGTAGAAATTTTCTTCCTCCTCTTCCCCCCATCTTTCTATTCTTTCTCTCCCCTACATCCAAGGCACTACTGATTAGATATCCAAAATTATTGCCAAAATGAATATCAAAACCATCTTCAATCCTTTCAAAACTCTCAAACAATCCTTTAGATCTTCCAAGGATAAATCTGACCCAATGCTTGGCCTGTCAGTTTACTAAATTTCTTGCTCCTGTGGACAATCATACATTGGCCAAACTGGGAGATCCTTCAAATCCTGTCTCAAAGAACACATAACTGACACAAACCACAAGAGCATGTCAAAATCAACTATTGTTGAACACTCTTTCAATTCTAAATCCATAATTATCAATTTAATCTTCCTAAATCCGTGATTTTCAATTATTCTTATTCCAAACCTCTAATTAATTCTAATTATTATGTAATTCGTATTAATTATATATTTTAATTAGTATTAATTATAATTATTATTTAATAAATATTATTAACTAACCATTCTTCTAAATTCATTATTCAACTTTTCATGTATACTCACGTTACCTTCTTTAACCAATTTTCTACCTTCCTAAATCCTTTAAAAATTTAATTATTATTTTTTGTCCTCAATACCTAACCTCTAACTAATTCCAATAATTAATTATTCTTAATTGCTTCAAAAGGCACTCTACATCCTAGTATGGGAGACATTTCCATGTAACATAATGCATTAAAATAATAGTAAAAAATCGGCAAAATAATAAATTAATATTAAATTAATAACAAAATAATAAAAAAAATTAAAATATATATAAATAAAAAAACACATACAAATAAAAAGTCGGATCAATTAATCATTAGATGCAATAATAAAAACACGTATATAGTACCACTAGTATAGATCCATCTTAACCCCGGATCTATCAAGGGTCGAGAGGGATCAAATATCTATAGGTACAAACCTTTAACCTTTCCTCAAGTTTTGCACTCTAAAAAAGGTTTTCACCTCAAGAGATTGGATCCCTCTCTGCACTTGATAGATCCAGGGTTAAGATGGATCTATGTTGGTTATATTATTATTACTCTTTTACAATTAAATTTCAATTCCTAGCCTAGAACTAATTTCAATTAATTAATTATTATTTGATAACTATTATTAATTAACTATATTATTATTGATTAATTATTCTCTTAGCTTTAAGATTTAACCTTTTATTATTCACTTTTACCTTTTTGTTTTAAGTAAGCATATTTGTATTACCTTTAAAAAAAAACTGAAGATACAATATCTCTGTCATACAAGAGTAATTGTCGGTCTGAATCGCCCAGCTGGGAAACCGATTCAGCCGATACAACAAAATAGACTTAAAACTTAAAATATATTGTTCAAGAAAGACAAAAAAAGACTTCCTATCCTGGTGTCTCTGTCTAATCAAAACGATGCCACATAAGGCCCAATAATAGTCTAGGTGTCGCATAGTGAGTAATCAGAGCATGAAGAAACTAAAATGAAGGCCATGACCTGATCCAAGTGCCAATTTAGGGTGCATGTCCTGATTGCTCCACTTCCTCACGTGGGGAAAATTCTTGGGCGCTCATTGCAGGATAATTCACTGTCGCAGCGGGAGCACTGGTCACTGAATGAGGGGCATGAAGGGAGCCAAGCAAGGTGGTGAGCAAGAGCTCCAGCTGCTCCCCCCATTGGTCCATAAGTTCCATCATGAAATGCAGATCATTCATGTCCTCGCGGGAGTCAAAGATGAGGCTTTGAAAATTATCCTAGGTGACAAGAAGGTGCTTCCAAGAATCACCATCCAAACAAACATGTGGAGGAGGTGAGGGAGGGGTCTCAAAAATGGGGACAGAGGGGTGGGGTGGAGGTGGTGGAGGGGGTGGAGGGGAATAAAGGGAAAAGGGAGGACAAGATGAGGACGAAATATCTACAACGGGGTCGGGGGTGAAACCCATATAGTTTCCATCATTATCAAAACACTCAACTTGGCATGCCCAAGGAGAGGGGAGAGGGGGAAGAGTGCACTGGCCATGAGACAATAAAGATGAGGAGGAGGTCAAAGATCTTGGAGCATGAAGAATGGGTGCAGGAAGACTGGGTGTAGGAGGTTGGGGAGCCATTCGACCATATGTCTGATGCCACATATGGCCTCTTTTTTGCTGTCCACGTTGCCTGGGCATCACCACGAGAGGGAGAAAGCTGGAAGCAAGCACAAAAGAGTAGGGGGGGGAAGCCAATCCAAAGGATAATTCCAAAATGATAGAGAGTGTTCGTCTTAAATAAGAACCAGAGCATTACTTCCCACAAGCGCATGAGTAAAGGCTCAGGTGGCTCAACCCTCACCATGATGCAGATAATGGAGATGGCACACCATAGTAGGAGCATCATGTACGCAGATGAATGAATGAAAGTGGGAGGCGAGGTGATCAACATTAAGTATATGAGGGTGGTGCCTAGGAGGGATCACATGGCCTGATCAGAGCTGGAGTGAGCCACCTGTCCTGCTTGGTTGTGATGGACAACTAACACCCCGTCCAGGGAATTTACTTTTACCTTATTAATAATTTTTTTTTTTTTTTCACAACGACTAATTTGTAACAACTATATATATCCTTTTCCCTAACTGCCATATTAACTTCACCTTTATATAACCCCTACACTAGCACCCTTTTCATACTTTTTTCTTCAACTGTCCATAATGATGGGCGAAGTGTCCACTTGAAATGCTGGACGTTGATAATATATTGTTTTCGTATCTGTTTGGAACTGAATAGAAGATAATTGTTTTATATTTAAATATTATCAATATTTCATGTGTGGAAACATTTTTTCAAGTACAAGTTTTCAATTTTCACTCACTTTTAATATATCTTATGCATTTATGTTTAAAGTGTGTGGAAATGTTTTATTATTTATTTGATGATTGATGGATTTGTTTTAATATTTTGTTTGAGGAATTGTTTTTCATTGTTGTGTGTAGTGGAGGAGATCATTGTAAGGTGTTATAGTGAAGTGAAGTGTAGGTTCCCATTTCATCGGACTCACAGAACCTCCAATATGAGTGACACAAGTGAGATCGAGTTGTGCACAATTTTGTTTGAAGGTGTGCATAGTCATGTCATTCAAGTTGTGTGAAGCTTCCCTTAATGGTATCAAGTGGTTATGTGTGTCTTGGTCAATAATGAAATGATGTAAAAGGGATTTGGAATTATGATAATTTGTGTGTGGTTTTTTGTACCTGATTGAATTGTTGTAGGGGGTGCATGATCGGTTGTACCAGACACTCCAAAAGAGTTGTTGGTCCAAGTTGTAATGCTTAGCCATAGGCAAGTTTGTTTTCCCCAGTAAAGTCCTATTGAGTTAGGACTACATGTAATCATGTAAAGTCTATGCCTCTTATGGACAAAGTGGATGTGTCATCAAGTTGTGGAATTAACCATGTGGGTAGATATGAGGGTGGTAGGTGTACTCGTATTTAAGCTTGATGTAGAATCAAAGAAGTTTGATCTTTGATTTAGGTGGGGATTTTATATGGTAGTCTCATGTAACACACCTGACCCCTAGATATTATTTTAAGGAGTGGGACATCAACATTTTGTTTTTCCTAACTATCTCAAATCCTAATTCCGGTATCTCCATTGGCTACTCCTCGCCAAGAGATTTCTAACGGTCGCCACCACACTAAAATCCAAGATCTGGTCTGCAATTTATTGCCTCCCAAAGTTACCCAAGTGTTATTAGTTGGGGTCTTCGACGTTCGGCGATGAACACCCCTTTTTATTACTCCTCGAAGTCCTGAAATATTTCCATGTAGCCTTGGCCCTTAAATGATCGACGTTCGACGTTTTGCATTGAACATCCCTTTTTCAATGTTCAACATTTGACAATTGTCAACCGACGTCCTATGTTTTCGACGCTTCATCCATCGATGATCATTGTTGAATGTTCGGTGATTGACGATCAATTTTGAACATCCCTTTATTATACTACATCCAAATCTTCCGAACTCCCTAAGTTATCCAGACTCCCGGAGTCTCAGACATGTCACCAACCACGTCGACCAGGCAGGCACGAATTAGAAGCTGACATGCAACAAAGGCCAGGGGTGACATGTGTCCTCATTAGGGAGTGACACATGTCATGCTCTAATAGGCATAAGGGGTTTTTGAATATTCCATATCCAGGTGATAGGTGGAACACGTAATGTGGTTCCACATTACCTTGAACGACGTCAGGATGCCACACCATCTTGGACTGATAGCTTTCCAACCCTGTGATCTCACAGTCAGTAAGAGTCCACCTAGATCCATAGATCTATGACTCCCATTACTTTGCGGTATGGACTTCGGATCTTACCAATCCTCACATCGTAAATTCCCTAAAGATCCAAGTCTCCAGACTCTCAGATCTAGCACCACGTGTCCTCTACCTATCAATGGTCGAGATTAATTCACCATTTGTGACTTCAGGAGTTTTCACACCTTGAAAACTCTTGGCCAAGTTCCTCCAGAGTACTAAGTCTCTGGGCTATATGATCTCTTGCCACATACCCTCTCATACAACGAATCTAATTTGATGGACAACACTTGATAGGGGGCAAGTAGGGGCAACAAATCGCTCCACGATGTGTTCCCGGTTTGTTGGGAATTCGAGGGTGGGTTCCTTAGATCGACAACTGAGAGGGATCCCGAAGGATTCGAGGATTAATGGTCCATGTCACTTCAAAAGTTTGACATTCGAGAGTTCAACGTGCATCTTCCAGCTTCCTCTCCGGACTACGCCCGATCTATCGCCACATGTACCTAGCATTCCCGACCAGGATTTACTCTATCTCATAGAGATCTGGGGAAATTCGTGCATCCCAATACTACCGAATACCCAAAATTATGAATAAAATTTGATCTATGGACATACGTCCCTCTATTATCAACGATACAGATTACTTCACGACTCCAACATTCAAGAGTTTCGACGCTAGACCACTCCTATTCTCCCGAAGTGGAACTTCGCCGAAGAACTTAATGCTACCCTTCCTAAGTCCAATCTAATGGCTGAGAGAGATCACCATTGGATTCCCAGATCGAAGACCCTCATCCATTCGCAACTCTGGACTTCAACTACTTTCGAGGGTTGTGGAGTCATAAGTTACGAAGTCCCAAAGACAAAAGGGATAGCTCCTTTCGGGCTAGTGCAGGGTTCTTGGACCCTGGTCATATTGGTCCTTTGGAAATTCTTGGGGGCTAAGCGCTAATCATTTTTAGAAAAAAATAGGTTAAGGACATGGGCATGAGGCCTTGTTCAAATGGGTGAAAGGTCTGAAGGAGCGCCCTTCTCCCATAGAGCAGAACTTGAAATTCCTTCTAAGGTAAACTAAAGAGGTTTACAAGACTTAGACGTTTCAGTTAATCCTATCCCGACTCTCTTGTGGATTCACATCCCATAAATCTCTAGCAACTAAACTGAGATAAATTGAAAACCATGTAAATATAACAATTTACAGAAGCAATTGAGCATTTATAATAACGGTTCAAACAATGCAAGACTTAACCATAAACATAGGCATTCAATCATCACATCCAATATACATTACATAAAGTATGATAATACTTATCATAACTAGAGAATGTGAAGCTATTGCTGAAAGGGGTGCATGTTTCCTCCCAACCATAGGCACAACCACTCCTGAAAAATTTACCACTGGCCACCCTCGAGCTAGACCATGATGCTCTGAGAGAGATTCTTTCTCCTTTCTCCACGACAATTAGGGATAGAGGTTACTCTTCTCCTCCCACAGGAAATTGGAAATTGTATTCCTCTACACCAAGCAAGGAGGTTTGCGTGAGAACTTCCTCAGTCACTCGTTAGCCTCATTTATCATCTTCTAGCGAGACTCTTCCCAAGGATTCTTACAATCAAAACAAGATTTCTTCTCATCTTTTTTCTCAACTCCAGAGTCGAAGCATACTCAATTCTCTTCTCTGGAGATTGTTTTCTCTACTCTGATATCTTGTAGATCTTTCTTTGTCCCCCAAATTACCTCCTTTCTTTCCTTCCTCAGCAAGGTTGTGTGGGTCCGAATCCTAACTCGTAGCCAGGCCTGGAAGCCTTACATATGGGTACCCTGCTCCATCTCCTCATTAACTCTTGAGGATGGCCTTCCAACTACCAGCCTAACTGGTAATTTATTTATGGGTCAAAGGACTGTTGAGAAATTACACCTAGTAGGTACTGGTCTGGTGAGGGTCATCTCAACCATTATTGGTTTCCCCTCACCATATCTCTCATCGCATCCATGGTCTATCTTGGAAAACTCCCCCCTTTCAGTATTTGTGCAACACATATCCAATTCCTATTAATAACATAAAATTCATACATTAACCCTTTTATACAAAGGTTCATCAAATCAAACATTCACACATATTTAGTCCACCATAGTCTCTTGGCCAGTTATAGTTATATCTACAAACTGGGGGAAACAGGGGTATCACAATACCCTCCCCCTTAAACGAACATCGTTCTCGATGTTCTATCTGCCGATGTGCTTTGTATGTACATAAGTAAACAAAAATGGATATGCCTATTTCATGGCATCCTCCATTTCCCATGTAGCCTCATATGGGCCAAAGTGTTTCCACTGCACCTTGACCTATGCAATGGTTCTATTCCTGAGTGGGGTTTCCTTCTTGTCTTTTATGCATTGAGGTTCTGGAAGGAATTCTCCCTCGGGTTCCACCTGAATCACAGACAAGTAAATAATATGATTAGAATAATGTACATACTTCTTTAATAAAGAAACATGGAAAACATTGTGTGCCTTCACCATGGGAGGAAGTACTATCTAATAGGCTACTGGTCCCACTCTATCCAAAACTTCAAAGGGTCCACAATACCGAGGTGCCAACTTGGCACAAGCTCCCAGCTCGAGTTCAAAGAAATCCTTGGTCTTCCCATCAAAGTGCTTTTATGAAAAATACTTATTCTTGAAGTATTTCTCAAATTGTTTCCATGACAAGTCCTTCTCATGGATTCCTTTCACATTCCTAAGGTCCTCCCACCAAATGGAAGATTTTGCCATTCAGGTTGAAAATGGATATCTAAGCCTTTAAGTTTTCAGAGTAGTCATGGAATATGAAGTACTTCTTCAAGTTGAGTAGCCAAAATTTTTCTTCTTCCCCCTTCTTAATCTCTCCATCGAATGTGGGTGGTTTGGCTTTCTTGAATTCTTTAGGGTCACAAATATTGGAAGGTTTCCTTTCCTTTCTTTTTGTCTGGGAATTGGAAATAGTTTTTCCACTAGAAGATTCCTTGGAGTTGTCAGTGTCCTCACTAGAGGAATATTCCATTGAGTGTCTCTTGGCTCCATGTTGGGCCTTCCTTGAGGTTCTCCTCCTGGTGTGGCCACTTCCTAGACCATGCTTTTGTATCTCAGGTGGACTTAGAGTTTTCTTAGTATGATGTTTTTCCACATGACTGGCATCTCGACCATGTTGCATTTTCCTTTTTATATCTGATACAATTTGCAGTAGGACTGCATTAATTCCATTCTTCTTTTCCTGCTCCTTTATCAACCTTTCATTGTCAACCTTACAACTCTATAATTCTGCCATGAGGCTTCTTACAGTTTCGACCAAATCAAGAGGGGTTTCCACTGCTCTCCTTTCATCAGATTCTTCCTCTCTATTGTGGGAGCTCTCCCCCAACTCATGGTGTGTCACCATCCCTTACGTTGTAGTTTTCCTGTTGTTCACTGACTTCTTGAGTGATGATAAAACATTTTCTGTTAGTTACTAATCTACCAATTCATGAACAACACATATCATTGAAAAGTGAAGTCAACTTCTTTATTTGGAAACATTAGCAACATACAGTGCAGACTTCCAAAAAATCTATCAATAGTAGAAGGTTTTGTTCCTCTCTTCAGTAGAGGTTCAAACAAATTTCTTATAGAAGGGAGGTAAGCTAGGGTGTTACCCCATAAAGTTATCTAATATTATTTTTATGAAACTCGTGCATGAGCTCAAGCAGGTCAAGTGTAGTTTCCATGATCTGATACCAATTTGTAACACATTTGACCCCTAGATATTATTTTAAGGAGTGGGACATAAAAATTTTGGTTCTCCTAACTATCTCAAATCCTAATTTTGGGATCTCCATTGGCTATTTCTTGCCACAAAATTTCTAATGGTCACCACCACACTAAAATATGAGCTCTGGTCTGCAAGTTATTGCCTCCCGAAGTTACCCGTGTGTTATTAGTTGGGGTCTTCGACGTTCGACACTGAACACCCCTTTTTCTTACTCCCCAAAGTCCCGAAATATCGCCACATGGCCTTGACCCTTGGATGATCGACGTTCGACATTTTGCATTTAATGCCCCCTTTTTGACATTCGACGTTCGAAAATCGGCAATCGACGTCCTACGTTTTCAGTGTTTCGGCCATCGATGATCATCATTGAACGTTCAACATTCGACAATCGAAGATCGACGTTGAACATCCCTTTATTATAATACACCCAAATATTTTGAACTCCCGAAGTTATCTAGACTCCCAGAGTCCCGGACACGTCACCAACGACGTTGGCCAGGTGGGCATGAACCAGAAGTTGACACATGGTGAGGGCCAGGGGTGACACATGTCATGCTCTAATAGGCATAAGGGTTCTATGAATCGACCATATCCGAGTGACACATGGAACACGTAATGTGGATCCACGTCACCTTGAATGATGTCAGGATGCCACGTCATCTTGGATGGATAGCTTCCCAACCCTACAATCTCATGGTCAGTAAGAGTCCACGTAGATCCATAGATCTAGGACTCATGTTACTTTGTAGCTCTGGACTTCAGAGCTTACCAACTCCTCACATCGCAAATTCCCCGAAGAGACAAGTATCCAAACTTTTGGATCTAGCGCCACGTGTCCTCTACCTATCAACGGTCCAGATTACTTTGTTGTTCGCAACTTCAGAAGTTTTCACAGCTTGAAAACTCTTGGCCAAGTTCCTCGGGAGTACTAAGTCTTCAGACTATAGGATCGTGTGCCACATACCCTCTCATCCAATAACTCTAATTTGATGGACAACGCTTGACAAGGGACAAGTAGGGGCCATGTGTCACTCCAAGACGGGTTCCCAGTTGGTTAGGAAGTCGAGGGATCCCGAAGGATTCGAGGATCGATGGTACATGTCACTTCGGAAGTTAGACATTCTAGAGTTCCACGTGAAACTTATAGCTTCCTCTCCAGACCACACCCGATCTATCGCCATGTGTACCTAGAATTAGTGGCCAAGATTTACTCTGGCTCATAGAGCTCCAGGGAAACTCGCGCGTCCCTATATGTCGAATGCCTAAAATTTCGGATAGTCGTTGATCTGTGGACATGCATCCCTCTATTATCAACGGTCTAGATTACTTCGTGACTTCGACATTTAGGAGTTTTGGCGCCAAGCCACTCCTATTCTCCCGAAGTGGAACTTCGTCGAAGCACTTAATGCTACCCTTCCTTAGTCCGATCTAACAGTTGAGAGATATCACCTCTGGATCCCCAGATCGATGGCCCTCGTGCATTTGTGACTCTGGGATTCGACTACTTTCGAGGGTTGTGGAGTCATAAGTTCTGAAGTCTCGAAGCCAAAAGGGATAGCTCCTTTCAGACTAGCACAGGGTTCCCGGACCCTGGTCATATGGGTCCTTTGGAAATTCTTGGGGGCTAAGCGCTAATCCTTTTTAGTAGAAAATGGGTTAAGGACATGGGCATAAGCCCTTGGCCATATGGGTGAAAGGTATGAATGCGCACCCTTCTCCCACATAGTGGAACTTGACATTCCCGCTAAGGTAAACTAAAGAGGTCGACAGGACTTAGACGTTTCAGTTAATCCTATTTCGACTCTCTTGCAGATTCACATCCCATAAATCTCTTACAACTAAACTGAGATAATTTGAAAACCATGTAAATATAGCAGTTTACAGAAGAAAATGAGCATTTCTAATAATGGTTCAAACACTTCAAGGATTAACCATAAACACATGCATTCAATCATCACATCCAATATACATTACACAGAGTATGATAATACTTATTAGAACTGGAGAACATGAAGCGACTGTTGAAAGGGGTGCCTATGTCCTCCCAACCATAGGCACAACCACTCTTGACCGATTTACCAATGGCCACCCCCGAGCTATACCATGATGCTCTGAGAGATATGTTTTCTCCTTGGTCCACGATAGTCAGGGACGAAGGTTACTCTCCTCCCACAAGAAATTGGAAACCAGATTCCTCTACACCAAGAAAGGAGGTTTGTGGGAGCACTTCCTTAGTCACTCGTCAACCTCATTTATCATCTTGTAGCGAGACCCGGCCCAAGGATTATTACAACCAAAACAAGCTTGCTTCTCATATTTTTTTCTCAACTATAGAGTTGAAGCATACTCACTTCTCTTCTCTGGAGATTATTTTCTCTACTCTGCTATCTTGCAGATCCATCTCTGTCCCCAGAATTACCTCCTTTCTTTCCTTCCTGAGCAAGATTTCATGGTTATGAATCCCAATTCGTGGTCAGGATTGGAAGCCTTACATATGGGTACCCTAACCCATCTCCTCATTAACTCTTGAGGATGGCCTTCCAACTACCAACCTGACTGGTAATTCATTTTTGGGTTAGAGGACTGTTGAGAAATTACACCGAGTAGGTACCGGTCTAGTGAGGGTCATCTCAACCATTCTTGGTTTCCCCTCACCATATCTCTCATAGAATCCATGGTCTATCTTGGCAAACTATCCCCTTTCAACAATTGTGCAACACATATCCAATTTCTATTAATAACAAAAAAATCATACATTGACCCTTTTATACAAAGGTTCACCAAATCAAACATTCACACATATTTAGTCCGACATAGTCTCTTGGCCCGTTATAGTTATATTTATGAACTCAGGGAAACATGGGTATTACATCTCAAACGTGTGAGATTTTTGGGACCAAGTTATGTTTAAGGGAGAGTTTAACATGAATGAACCATGTAACTAAAAAGGATTCCTAGAGAACTAGAGGTTACAATGACTGATGACCCATGTATTCCAATAGATGGATTTATTTTTATATGGACATCAATAATCAGATGCAAGTACAAGAGGAAGCATAAGAAAGTTCGAAAGATTGAAGCCCTGATAATGATGAAGATATGACCACATAGATATTTAGATAGTTTTCATTAAGGGAGAGTGTTGGAATATGTAATTCCTACTTATATAATATGCTTGCTAATTTATTGAGAAGTATAGTCAATCTCTATGTGAGTTGTGTGATTTTATTCTTAGGAGGTTGTTTGAGAGTTGGATTTGTGAGGTCTTTGTTTGGTGTGCTGTTGAGATATTCTCTCAACTGGTTGATTGTGTGATCAGGGTAGTTTGTCTATCTTGAGACACGTTTGTTGTATTTATATGTATTCGTTACATTAATTCAATATAGTGATTGGCCCTATTATTTTGTATAATACTCTATTCTTCCATTTTAATAGTTTTTACTTATGAAAATATTGTAAAGATTTTTTTTTAAATTTTTGTTGGTTTTATGAGTTAATAAATCTTGAAGATCATTAATGTTACAAGTATAGTTAAATTGATTTCAAATGTGAATATATAAAAGAAATTTTAAGATAAATGGTTATTCATCTTTTACTTTCTTAGTGTTCTAAAAATTATATATGTTTTATTCCCAAAACATTTTATATTTTGTCCAATGCTAATTTCACTATAAGAACCCTACACATTTGTTTTTATTTTACCAATATTTATTTTCACATTTAAAATAGTAATAAAAACATATAACTTTGATCTTCATAATTTAATAATAAAATTGTAATTCCATATAATAAAAGTTTTGAAATATATTA
Organism: Picea engelmannii; assembly: GCA_009831015.1. Classification (NCBI taxonomy): domain Eukaryota; kingdom Viridiplantae; phylum Streptophyta; class Pinopsida; order Pinales; family Pinaceae; genus Picea; species Picea engelmannii. Next base: position 160,529 of record ML791337.1, read on the forward strand.
TGGCTAACATTAAATTGGATAAAATTTTTGAAACATTGTAAATAAATGTTGATATTTTCTACTTAATGTGGTATTGTAAATTTTTTTAACTATAAAAATATTGAAGTCCCTTATTATTTTCAAAGTGTATTGAAAGTGTTCTTTCTTTGATATCTCTTAAATTGATTGTTTGTGTTTTCATTTGATATTATTAGTAAGAGATTTGAATCTTTGTTAATAAATTTGATTGATATTTTCTATTTTTTTTTCATAATAACAATTATGTTTATATTAGAGGATGTTGTGGTTAAACTAGATAACTTTGTAATACAAAAGAGAAATGTATGGCCATGATCAAATATCCAAAATATAAAATTAAAATTTCCTCAACTCAAAGGGTTAATCTTTCTTATTCCAACCTATAGTGGCACAATAGGTATACTACCTTACAAACTAATTAAGAAAATAAATTACTTCATAAGACACACAACAATAGGAGAAGAAAAATACTAGTTTCCATACCCATTGTGGATGTTTTCTTCCGTAGGTTCCCTTGACTTGTTTACATCATCATCTAGACATTTTTTTCCTCAAGTGTAGCAACAAGGAAAACTTCACCTTTGCCTTCATCCAATTCTAGATTGAGACAACATTGTGAACCCATAAGCTCCTTCGAGGTTGATGAGAGACCAAAAAAGGAGGGATCCATTGATGGGATTGATCGATGAGAGGCCACAAAGGGAGGGATCCATTGATGGGATTGATCCTACACGAGAGGGAGATGTAACCACTCACCAAGGAGCATCGAGATGAGCCACAAATTTCCCCACCAACTATTGAAGAGAGCTCAGTTGCATTTTGATTTCTTTGTGTTTCCTATGTTGGATGCCCATGATCACATTCACTCCATTCTACCATTCTCTTCTATCTAACATGTACCTAGTAGTATCCACTAAACATGAGTCCCTTGCACCATTGTTATTCTACAACTATTGCTCAAATTTGACCTTCCATTTGTCCCAACGTGGTCTCAATGGACTATGTTAGAAAAGTACACATTGCCTTTGCAATTTCCCATGCATGTCTCTTAATTCCTCATTTGACCTCACCCAAATCACATAATACACATTAGCCACTCTTGCAATTGTAATTGGTCATGAGGATAGCCTCTTGGGAAAACCTCGAAGCACTAATAAAAATCTAATTCCTCATGGAACAAGACCAACCAACTAGTACTCACATTTGAAAAGGGAGCCAAATCTTGTAGAAGGCAAAGGAGTCCTCACTTTCACACCTAGAAGAAAGGAACTTTCCTGCAATGGACACGTAATGCAAAACTCTGGAATAATACTAGTCCACTCTCCTTTTCTCGACATATTAAACATATCGACCATCAAATTAAACCCACACAAGACACCAAACTCATTTCTTGTATGCCTTTTAATAACTTGCATAGGTGATGGGAGGTAGCATGAAAGGGGTGTTGTTGGTGCAATAGATTTCCATCTCTTTGATTTTGCATGGTATTCCTAGTGGATGTTTGTTGTGGTCTCACCATAGTCCTCAAACACATCATGGGGGGTGTTGGTGGCGTCCCCCTAATTTATTTTACATACAACCGTATGAATTCTAATGCCCCTATTTTATTGGTCGTATGAATTCTAATGCCCCTATTTTATTGGTCGTATATAAGCGATTTTTGATTTTGCAAGACATGGTGGAATTCAACATTTTTGTAGTAGTTTGGCTAGGGTTAAGTTCATTGGGATACTCTTACGACGAACCCCTTTATCCCTTAAATAATTAGGAGGTTTATGAGCCATGATAAGGCTTCCTCCTTATTATTCATTGAGATTAGAATGGTCCATGTGAATTTTACTTCTATGTTTCCATTGATATCACACATGAGCCTCCCCAACCCTATCTACATGTGTTACTTCTAATTAATATTTTATTATAAATTTTATATTTATAAAATTATTGAAATCTAAATTTTGTATATGCTGTATTTTTATTATTTTTAATACTTAAAAAATGTTTTTACATTATTTTTAATACTTAAAAAATGTTTTTACATTATTAAGGAATAAATTTTACAAATAATAATCTTGAAAATTAAGTTCATTCACAATTTTCAAAATTCATTCACACTTTTATTTTGTAAATGTATGAAAGTATTTCTACATTATTATTAAAAATTAGATTTATCAAAATAATAATTATAACTTAATTCAATTATTAATTAAATTCATACAATATTCATTTTTTGAAATGAAATTATAAGTTAATTCAATTATTAATTAAATTCATACAATATTCATTCTTTTGAAATGATAATATAAATTAGCATTGGAGAATAATATTTTTGAAAACGATGAGAGGGAAATTCAAATTTAATCAAATAATTATTTTATTAAAAATATACACACCC